>VXAX01001831.1:305405-413313 GCA_013399835.1 Leptocoma aspasia
TTTCAGATACATGTGCAAACTTACTTCTTTTGAAAAGAGGACAATTGTTCTATTTTATTAGCATGTATTTGCTCCTCCACAAGCAGAATCTGATTAGCAGATTCCGAGCTAACCAGCTGAGGGAAAGCTGAGAAAGGAATGTTTCCATGGCAGATGCAATCCTCCACCACCCACTACTGTGGGTCCTGGATGTGAGGTAGAGAAAAGGACCAAATTATCTGAATTAGACATTCCCACCTACCCAGAGACATCTTCAAGGAGGGAGCAGAAATCACCACAGACAATAAATCCTTAATTCTCCATCTCACTGAGCCAACACTTGCCAGATTATGAGGGACTCCTTTCATATGGAAATCCAGCAAATCACCTCTTGTGACAACTGTGCTCACCAAAGGGTTCAGCATGGAAAACATGGACTGAACATCCCTGTCTCTGACTCTCTGCACAAACATAGGGCCACACACTCACTGAAGTCAAACGCTTTCTCTTTTCCAAGAATACATAACCACATGTCTTGATGGAAAAAAAAACAAAAAGTATAAAACAGTTGAGTAAGTACAAACTTCCAAGTGTACAGTGGTTCACATTCAGCAGTGAATTTGACTTTTTTTTTCCCAGCAGGAGTGCAGCATTTTGAGCAAATGTAAGTGTACCTAAGTTTTTAAAAAGCATTCTAAAGCCTGGATGTTTCACTTCAAAGTGCAACCATCGTAGCTGAATGATTTCAGTTGTACTGTCCTGTTTACTTAGTAAATCCAAATTCCTATGAAGGGATAATACATTAAAAATGAATTAATTTATTTAAGCACCCCAAAATCATGAGCGTGGGCTGTGTATCTCACCCCACAGCTGTGTTTGCTTTAGATTTGGGTAGAGAAGTCTTCATTGCTATCAGAGGGATACATGAAATTCCAGGGGTAGCAGTGTGTTAGGCAATTGCTTTCCTTAAGACCTGGTCTGAAACTCAGGAAAATATGTGTAAAAGGCTGGTATAAAATACCTTAGTTCCTCTTTCACTTCCAAGGCATTGATAAGTAAAGGATTAAATTTATATAGCAATTCTACTTAAATACTTGGTACCCAAGAACACCTATCTTTAGAAAATACCCAACAAAGGAAATGGGCAATTCCCACTGGAAAAGCAAGGGAAGGAAAGTGGCTCACATCAGTCTATGCTGGGTAAAGCACTTGGTGATTCTCTGAGCTGGAAAGGCAGTTTGAGAGTTCTCTGAGCAGGTTTGACACTGATCCCACACGCTGGAGCCTTTCTGGTAGGAAGAACTTGCATAAACCCCAACCTTGGCAACCCTCCACATCAGGATGCAAATAGGATTTGGGGATTTGAAATACTCAGTTTTGGTAGAACCATAATAGAATCCCTTGTGTCCTGTTCACCAAAACTGAAGGGAAGAAGACATTACTCCTCTATGCCAATTTTTAAAGTCTGAGAATTTTGAATATCATTATAATTTTAATTCTTTCCAGACAAATTTCATTCCAGCAGTAAGAAAACATCTACAAAGGGAAAACAATTAATTTTAAGGTAAACATGTTTCCCTCATGTCCTTAGTAACATGCAAGAGGAATTGCATGTACTATTGTTTTACGTGCTTTAATGCCCATACTTTTAAAGGAATGGGAATTGGTATATTTCCTTTGTTTTTCTTTTTTCCTGATTATCTGGTATTGCTGCAATGCTGAGCAAGGGCTGTAAGTCTATATCTGTAAAAAATACATTAATTTTGGTCCAGTGGAAGGGCTGCATTTGCCTCCATCCCATTCCTGCAGGGTCCTTGGCTGTGTCCCACAGCCTCACAAAGTCCCACAGGTCACCTAGGATGGCATTAAGTGGCCCAAATGCAAGGGCCTCTTATAAGGACCAAGCCTGAACACCCAGGGCTCAGGTTGTATTAAATTATTGCTATATTTAAGCCAACTACTGAAGTAGCTGGCAAGTTTACAACACTGATGTTGTAAACGATCATGTTGTAAACATACCATGTTGCTAATAATATTATTATATCAATATTCAACAGGAATCCTGACAATTGAGGGGAAAATATGGATAAACACACATATTAAGCAGTTTCAAAGGATGGAAATATGACTGTTTCAACCCAGTATTGACTTCTGAGTACATTTTTATTACCCTTTTTCCAAAGCAGTAATCAGTGATTGTCAGTGTTTTACACTGCTTTTTTCATCCTTCTATGTAAACCATGTCTCTTAAAACAAGAGTTGTGAAGAAATCCTAACATGAGAACTGTGACCAAAGTTAATCCTTGCTCCTTAAAAAGAATGGTTTATATTTATATTATGATAATGCTAAAGCTTTTACTGTGATATTAACATAGAAATGTTATTGCAGAATTAGTGATGCGATATTCTTGTTAAAATAACGAACGCTTGTTTTCTTTTACAGGATATTGAAATTCCACTTAAACAAATGTGTGCAATGTAAACACAAAATAGAATGTAAGAGGATTTCTTCCAAGACTTCTGTAAAAGAAAATATATAAAATTAAACTGCACAATTTTCATTTTTGTACGCTCCTGAATACACTTGACATATGTAAGCACAAACATGGATGAAAATATTTCCAAAGGGGAAAGAACACATGCTCAGATATTATCTGGGAAAAAAATGCATTGAAATTCCTCTGTGATGAACAGACTTTTTTTTTTTTTTTTCTCTCCTCAGGGTGACCTCTACCTTCAGAATATGATGGTTTTATTATGATTAATAAATTTCATTTCCACAGAGGAAAGGAACAGTGTCAGCTTAAACTTAAAGCAAGTGGGTTTCTTTTTAAATGCTAATTTTTAAACACGCCCTTGCATGACACCAAATTTAGAAGCTCAGAAGGTTAGCAGAATAGATTCTGATTTCCAGGCTGAAAATAGGAAGAAGGATTTAAACTATATTGTCACACTGCAAATCAGTAAGCTGCTTCAGTCCCACACACACAGCTTCACTTACTCACTGTTATGCCTGTGTGCTTACTTCTCATTACAATTAGTGGCATTTAAATGCTTTGTGATAATTTACACTGTGGATTATCATTCTAGGTAAACAACTTACTAAAATTTAGGACGTGCCAATGGAAAGGTTGTGAATAAATTAATAGTCAATGCAATTCTCTATGTATTTTACAGGATGATAAAACAATGTATCCAAAGCAATACACACAAATTCCTGTCTCAGAACACAGCTGATGAACAATTTTGATGCACCACTAACTAGAAGAAGGTATGTTCCTCTATTTTCCACTATATCTGGGACAAGCATTAGGGACATCATGGGAAAAAATATGCTTGCTAGCATTTTGTCAACATACTGACACTAGTTCTTAAATAGCTGGACTAACAATTTCCTGGGAAATAACTGAGAAAAAACACCAGTATAGCTGTGCTAACTTCTGTAAATACAGACATAAGCTATCCACCAATAGATGGCATGATCTTTACTTATGCTATACCTTAATCTCTTCAATAATTTTCAGCAAAGGGTTTAAACATGCTAAAATACTACATAAAAGGACAATTTGTTGTTCATTGATCAATTTTTTAAAAAAAAGTAATTAAAAAAGGGAAATTGTGAAATTTATTTTATCAGGGCGTTTGAAAGGGAGTATCAGTAGTAGGTGTTGAAATCTCTAAACATTGGAGAATTCTCTGCCTCTCTGATCATAATTGCCATTTCAGGATTTGAAATTCTTTAGTAGTATGGCTGCATTTCCACACACATCTGGGACAGACAGTACAGCTCCAATACTGGAGACATTTAGAAGCCCCTAAATAACGTACACACTATAGTGCTTAATAACAGAACTAATGAGGAAAAATTCACCACAAAAAACATGAACCAAGTTAACACATTTTCCTCAAGTGATTTGAGAAGTATAGAAGGAGAATTTTAAAGAATTTGATACACATATTTTACTTATCATTATCAACTGACCTCCATTTTTTCAGGTCTACATATTGGTGGAGGAATTACAGAAAATTATGAACCTGCTTAAGAGGTATAAAGAGAGAAGTTAAAACTTGGTCACTACTTCAGATCAATGTAATCCTGACCTCAGCCATATTACAAGCAAAACCTATATACCACTGGTAATCTCATCTTTCCAACTTTTCCCAAATATTACACACTCTTTACCTTCTTTGATTGCAATTGAACAATCAAGACATAAAATTGCTTCTTGAAGGAATACAAGGAAAGCAATGGTACCACATAAATACATAAATTATTCCAATAACTAACCTGGTGCTCTTCCTCTTGGTCACAAAACCAGGATGATCCCAAGAGTAGCACACCAGTCCTCCCTATGCACACCAGTCACACACCACACTGCTGAGCAGTATTTTAGGCTCAGTGGGTCAAACCTGTGCAGAAGGGGTAACCCTTTAACCTAAAATTCATCTCATTGTGGTAGGATGCTGTCTGCTTGTGGCGTTCAAAGAACATACAACCAACTAATTAAGTTCACTTTTGGTATTAACGCCAAGGGACTTTGGGCGTGTCAGTCACCTGAATCACCAACAGGTCTCTGTCTTCACCTCAGAAGGCAATGGATGAAGATGTCTCTGAAGTTCTTACTTAGGATCAAGGAAGTTGAAATCTGCTGATAAAAACAGTTTCCAGGCATTTTCCTTGATTGGAGAGGTTAAGAATGCTAACATTCTCCTTGCTAAGTTTTGAATGCACGCTATCAAACACTGAGGTCACTCTACAAGGGAGGACCATCACATACTTTATTCATAGCATCTTCCTCTTCCATGACCTATAATGTGCTACAGATTTGTGATGTGGAGCAGAGAAAGAATTGGGAAGTGACAGGCAGCACAATAAAGAGTGAAACTTCAAGGTGTACTGCAGGGCTGAACTCCTGTGTGCCTGCAGAGCCATAGGGGATTTCCTATCACTACAGTACTAACACATTCCTAGATTTTCTCTGAGATAAGAAACTTGACCAGGGTCTACCATGGATAGAGGGCAATAATAAAAGGTTTCTGTGAAAGGATCTTCATAAATATGTCATTGATGAAATATTAAAAGCATTGTTTACTTTTTCCTGCAAGCTGGGGAAAGGAGAAAGTAGAGAAGCCTATGCAGACTTTTCCGTAAAGAAGAATTTCCAGTTCTTCTGTTTACTTATGTATGCCACACCTCAGTTTGGCCACTTAATTTCCTTGCTAATTGACAGGTATGTTTTGCACAAGTTTCACTGATGCTCAGATGTGGTTTTAATTTTGCTTCTGTTTGCTAGCCTGTATCTTCTTTTAAAATTTGTGAGATGTTTGCAGCTAGCCAAAGCTGAGCTGCCGTCTTCTAAAACATTTAAATGAACATGACTGATACTGGTTAATTTACAGAAACATAGAAGGGTAACAAACAGAAGCACAGGTGAATTTCCCCTGAGCTGATGCTGGATAACTGCAAACTGGAGCAATCCTAGGCACAAATCTCAGCTTAAAAGCTCTCATTCAGTTTCAGTCTTGCTGTGTGGATTCACACCAGGGTGGGAATTGAAGCTGATGCCTAGTCAAAAGTCAAACAGAATTCTATGCAGCACCACCTTTCTGTGTAGCTTCTATCCAAGAAACTTAGATTTTATATAAACTTCCTTCAAAAAAGCCATTGGGGAATCTGAAGCTTGCCATCAGATGACACCTAAACCAGCTCTATTCCAATGAAAAGGAAGCATTTCTTAGGTCTGTAAAGCATTTTCTTATTACCGTTGCTGTTATATTTAGGGGCAATAAGGCTTGAAGAAATTCTTACCTAGTTCAATAAGAAATATACTGGGTACTTTATTTATTAAATTTTAAAGCAGTCTTTTGTGATCATGTATAAAGGTCTGCAACCATGGTGTTGTTTTATGTTTATTTGCAATACGATAATCTCAAGATATTAAAACTGAATCCTTGCTCATTTAATGGACTTGTATATAGGCATCCACACATGCACACACACAAACCATCTTTCATGTGCTCTATTTTTAGCCTGCCAGAGAAAAACCAAGCTAATTGCTTCATTAAAAACCAGCACAGGAGATGCACACGTGCCTAAAGGCACTTGTTGAGGACAAACACAGATTATTCACTATTTCTGTTATCAAAGGAGATTCACATTGCAAATCCTCCATTTACAAATCACAGGACCTCAGCTTTCCTTAATCTTGTCATGTTGTCACATTTGAGCAGCCATGTGAACTGACCTAGAACCGCGAGCACCGGGCAGGCAAGCTGTCACACAGATAGTGACAGCCACGCCAGCCAGGGCTGCCAGGGCTTCCACCGGGTGACAAAAAGGAATTAATCAAACCTCATGAAAGGAGAACAGAGGATAATCAAAGTGTTTACTGATTTTTATTAACTGGTCCAATAGCTGAACATCTTCAGCATGCAACTACCCAGAGCAGTAAAAGCTGTGACAAATGGAATTCCATATAAGCAACTATTTATAGCAGCAGTAAATGCAAGTTTAAACTGCCAACATAAAGGACACTTGAATTTATAGAAGAAGTTTAATTTTGTGCATTACTGCAACATTTCCTAGTCTTTCCAGAGCAAAAACTTCAGTACCTGCTATTTTTCACAGGGAACAGCAGTACAGCCTTAAATAAATACTAGCACTAAGACCATACAGATGCTCCTTCATCTTCATTTTTTATTTGATTAGCAGAAGAGCATAGCATAATAATAAAAACATCTCATAGAAAATGGTTATTTTCCCAAACTGCTTCATGAAATGAAGTCAAACCCATTGGCAGCAGTAGTAAAAGGGAAGAACCTCTCTCAACTGAGCATATGTCTTCACACGGTAATTCTAACAGGCTGAAGGAAACCCCTCTGAAGCTGCATTCTTCCAAAGAGTTTGGATTGGACTCTTTCAGATTCCTTTGTAAGAGTATGATCTAATCAATATCTCCCACCAGACACATGAACAGGTCAATGAGATGTATGCAAGTTCGTATGGCAAAATTTTGACCAGCTGCAATTATTTATGTACCAACCCTGGCAGAGGTAGGTTTGCCACAACAGGCACTGCAGCCATTCTAAGCACTTCATCAAATATTAATTTGTTTTAAATCAGTATCTCCATATTTGCTATTGTTCAATGAATTAAATTTGTGGCAGCGTTAGTGCTGACAGGTTAATGATAGTATACAGGAAAATTGCAATGACTGGAGCAATTGCATTTGTTAAAAATGGCCAATATTCTCTTCAAATATTTCAATAGCACAAACCCCACGGTTTGCTTATTGAAGCTGCTTGCTTTTATTCAACATCTTTCCTGAAGTTATGAAGTTAAACCTTTCAAAATGTTTAATCTATTTTGGAGACTGTATCTTTCTCCAAATGGAGGTCAATAACTTAATTTAAGACTGTCAACTTCTAAAGCTTTATAAAGCATTTCTCTTGCTTGCATGCAGAGACACACACACACACACAGAGAATCCTTCCTCCTGGGACTGATTCTGCTCAAAAATGTAAATAAATGCAGTCACAATTGGACAGGTGTTATATCCACTTCCACCATACTTCATTCCAAATTCAGCTTTATATACACCCTTGCCTTTACCTCTGTTATTTCAAAATCATAAACTGCAAATACACTTGGGAGAAAAATAATACCAAGAATGCATCAGCACTGGATTTTTTTGCTTCTACATAAAGGCTGGATAATAGTTAAAGACTGGAAGAAGAGAGGAGATAATATAAATATAAAATAATAACCCTGTCCCATTTTCACACAAAAAATATAAAACGTCATTTGCAGGTGCATCTGAGAATGCACTTGCAAAAGACACTAAAAATGCTTTTTCTTTACAAACTATGAATTTTGATGTTACAAAACCTAAAAGAGAAAGTAGATTGAGCACTGATTTGAAAAAATCACTAAGAATGCTAAAGCTGCAAAATGAACAATTTTCTGCAACCGACACGCTAATAAACCATAGGTTTATTCTGGGTCTCATTCTGATTTATCCAGAGACTGACAGGGCAGATGCCCATTGCCCCCATCAGACAAGAACCTCAGGATTAATTCTCCCCTAGTGCAACTATTGTCAGGAATTTGCTAGAGGAAGGTCCTCAGAGATCCTTGTTAAAATTCCATCATCAAACCAACAGGAGGCTTCTCACAGTTTCCCTGTCTCTGTTCTAGTTCAGATGTTTGCAAACCCTTTAATCATGTCTGCCAGAGAAGATCTATCCCAGAAGTGCAGAACTTCCCTTCTGAACAGTAATTATTTTTAGCCTCGGAATGCACTGGATGCAATCAAGAGTGAAATGCTTTTAAATTTCCCATGGAAGGCTCTCTCTGTCAGATATCTGAGGATGTTTCCCTTCTGTAATGTGCATTCAAGAACAGACAGAGAAATAGAAATGTGTTTATGGACAAAAATCGCTCATTAACAGATTTATCTATTCAAGACTACTTTATTCCCAAATATAAAAAGATACCATGTGGCTGAGGGCTAAGTATCCTCTGGCAGGAATGATGAAGGATTGAGAAGAAAAGAGTGAATATTACCAGCAGAAGCACCCAAGACCTCCCATTTCCAATTGATGATCAAGTTCAACCAAAGCTTTACTTGTAATACATTACTATTTGTAATCCACAAACACACACATCCTTTACAGGGAGGCAATACAAACACACATATACTCACATTTCAAACATTGAGCATGTTTATAAGTATCTTCACTTGATATCAACTTTACAAACACAGTAGAATTACTGTCATTGAGCTTAGGAGCACTAAAAAAGCACTATAAAATCATACTGCAGGTGTTTTGCATGCATCTGAAAAACCACAGGAAGGTTAGTTTTGGTTCTCAAAGTATCTCTATGTTTGCTCCATGTATTAAAACATAAAACATCAGATAATAAAAATAGTTGGAAGTCAACTTACAAATCTAAAAGACCAAATTCAACTTTAGCAATTTGACTCACAGGAATACAGGCCAGAGAATTATTTTATGAAGCCAAAAGTCATTTAAATTCTATTACTGAAAGTTAGGTATATAAGAAACAGCAGGTACAGGTTTTCATCAGCTTTCATATTTAGTGCAAAAAAAGTCACCTACAGTCACCTGTGATGGATGTGTTTATCATATGCTCAAAACCATGCCTAGCAAAAATACCTTATTGTTGAATCAATTCAACATAGGCAATCAACTGGTAAACTGAAAAGTTTTAATAAGCACTGATAAATGAAATTTATATTTTATATAAATAATATATTCTTGATTGGAATACTAAAAAACTCATATATGCAATATCTGTAATAAAGTCTTGGGCACTTAAACTGTGCCTGAATTGAGAGAGAAACATTTTATTACTAGAACAAGAATTATTGCTTAGAAGGGTTCACTTTGCAAGACTGGACCCACAGACCCCACATCTAACGCAAGAATTCCAGGTTTAAAAATTGCTAAAATAAATATATTTATTCTTATTTAGCAAAGCTTAGATTTACAAATTAGCAGCCTCCCTACCACAGCTCACTTCAATGAAGAGCTGAGCAGGAAGCTCAAGTGAAATAACCAAAGCCAAAATCCGAGTTGAGTGATATGAAGAATGTGACAAATGTTGGCTTCCCAAAATGTGTTTACTTCATAATTTATAGAACTTGGAAAAATCTATGTTAAACCAGGTTTTACTACAGAAGAACTTTTCAGATTACCACCAAAAATGCTACAGCTCACATAGAGATTACGACAATTTTAGCATATTTTGGGTTTAGCTATGATCATCTTTTCCATAAATAAATGTTGTCTATTTGTTTCTATGTAGATGATCATGGCATAAACAGAAATCTCGTCAGCTTTCATTTATTTCTGCTAATATAAAACTCTATCAGCAAACATTTCTTAATACCAGTATTTGATTTCACACTATATACCCTTTCTTCCTTCAATATGAGAACCTTCTATGAACTTGATTTTTTGCACATTATTGCCAGAACAAGTCCCAGCACTGTTACTAATTTGTTTGCCTTTTGATTTCTTATGTAGTAACATAACACCATCCTTACCTGAATTAAGACTACGCTTGTTCAAACTCTATTGCTTAAAAGAGAGAAAACCTCTTGACATATTCAATATATTTATAAAATATAAATAAACCTTTTAAAAACATTATTCATTCTTCTTCACGGCTTACAACATGATAGCATATGGAGACTTTTACTTACTAGAGCGTGATCCTCTGAAGGCACAGACCCTCTCTCCCACTATCTCATCCATAGGATAGACTTTGTGAGTGCTTTAGGGTCTGCAGTACCCTCGTGGGCATCATTTGCCCCCAATGAGTTGAAAAGAAAATTGTTACATCTATAGCACTTACAATGTCCTGCACACATCTAAGCCTTGGTTCTTCTCATCAGCTCTGTTTGGTTTGGCTTTTGAAAGTCATGGTCCTGAAGCTTTTATCAGAAGGCTTAACATATCCTTACACACTAGGCCATACCATATTTAAACTGGAAACAAAACACCAAAGTCAGCAAAATAACCTAATGGCTTCTATATGGCAGAACCTATAGGCTGAAGCTATAAATTCATTAAACTATTCCAAAGATTTATACACTACGGACTTTCCTATGCTTTGTCTTACGATTAAATGCAGCATGTGAAAAAGGATATTGAGACCTGGATGGATGCATCAAGAAGTATCAATGATTGTTACCTGCAGAGGTGTTACAAGAAATTTCATCTGCTGCAACGAAGACGAATTGATTTCTGCAAGAGAAGATAAAATTCACAATACTGCTTGCTGACTGGGAAATGTGCTAGCTGCCAATTGACTTGATGTTTACAGATGGGGTAGGGGAAGGGTGCTTAATTTTAATGAATGTAGCAAGAAAAAGTGTTGAGTACTATAGAGTTTATAAGGATCATGAGGTAGACATGCTGGGATCTTTTAAATGAAATAATGGTGACATTTGGATATGGACTATGTACAAACTCTTGCATTGGAAGCTTCATGTTTAGTGTTACAGATATGTCAATATATTTATGAAGTCTAATAAAAATAAAACAATATATTGATATAGCTATTAAAGGGCACTACTGCAAAATATGTAAAAAGCGCTTTTGAAAAAAAATTAAATTGCAATTTACTTTGTGCATCTGAAAGGAGGATATTGAAATGAAAATATTTTGCTTTTTCTATGTCTAATATGACTGCAATCAGAAAATTAATTTTCTGCTGTTTATTTTAAAAAAGACATAGTATATTCTCATATACTGTCATCCAAATACATAGAAAAGTCTTTTGCAGAATCTTAGGAGAATAAGCTAGAGATATGAGTAATTTAATATAAACCTTCTCTTGCAAAATTCTTTTTTAAACCAGGTAACATAAAAAGAGAAACGCTAAATGCACTAGTATTTCAAAATGCAGACAGCTTCATTATGGCACAAATCCTGATTTGTCCTTTCTGAAATTTAGGCAATCAGGATTTGGGTTAGTGGAAACCATGTTCAAGGATTAACATTAAATGATTCCTTTATATGCATATGCACAGCTTCCTCGGGGTATTTTTGTGTTGTGCAGGGTTAACTCTGGGGTGTGGTTTCCTCCCAGCTGCACACAGCCCCTGCACTGCCAGGCACAGCCAAAACCTGACACTGAGCTTTGCACAGCCTTAATGCCAGTCTAACAACCGGGAGCCAGAGGGTGCAGGCTAAGGACTGCCTGGAAAAACAGCTCTGCAAGCATTAACTACCAAGGATCCTACTGAAAACCATGCAGGAGCAAACGGCCCTCAGGGGCAACAAAACCTTGAGGAGTTAAGCCCTAAGGGAAGAAAATCTATTTCTATTACTTCACCTCCAGTGTATCAAGAGATTTGAAATTCTCATTTAGAAATCTGTGAACCTTGTTACTTAGATTTACTTAGAGGTTCACGTTCTAAGGGGGGGGGGAAAAAACAAATCCAAACAAAACAAGCAATCTGCAATCTGTACTGCAGGGACAGGATTGCATAGGTCCAAAAGCAGATCATTGTCTCTGCCCAAGCAGAAATACTGGCACTGTCTGCTAGTGTGCACTTAGTGATCAAATTGTACATTCCTGCATTTTACACTTTGCATTAAGTTCAATTGATAGCTTTGCTCTTTATTTTGTCATCTGCAACAGCTTCAGGAGCTAATGAGATTTACCTAACAGGTAATGCTAAATACATGAATTTTAAAAAAACAAAGGGAATAAATTTTACATTACAAATACAGAGCTACTCTCTATTTCATAGGTAGCATAATAGGTAGCTCCTTTTGTCACTGTATTTACTGCTACCACCTCTGTGATAATTATAGACAGGAAAAGTTAGATGCTTGCCTAAAAGTGACCGAGCCAGTAGCAATGCAGATTTACCAGCTACTGTTTTACAGAAAATCCTTCTGACTCATTTCTCTGCAGGTGTTAAACTGCCCTCCCATCTAAATGAAAAGATCACTTTTCCTTAAGAACTGCCTCTAAAGTGGTTACTGAGAAGCTCCTTTTGTTCCTCTCTGTTCAGAACAGTGGAACATTTAGCTAGAGATTCTCTATTTTCAGATGTTAAAATACAGAATTATCTGCAGGGGTAGTATGCTGGGTTAGTACCTCCAGGAAGACCCCAGGACACTAACTGCAATTTGTCCTTTGGAATGACAAATAATATTGAAACTGTTCTGAAATCTTACTCTTTTTTTTTAAACAAGTCTTTACTAATTGCTGGGAAAAAACTAATTAAAAAAAACCCAAAGTGATACCTATTTAAAAAAAACAACTACTATAAACATCTCTTGTTATACTGCTTCATAGGAAGAAACTATTTTGCTTTTGTAAAATTAATTTCACAACTCCATGCATAACTTTTAAAAGTAGGAAGTTACATATTGGTCAGCATAGCAACCGTGAAAATGAAACGACTAGAGGCTGGAGTCCAGTAAGCCAGTTCAATATTTTATAAGTAATTAGGTGTTTTTTGCAGCAATTACTAGAAATTCTTAAGCACTTTGATGGCTTTGATGTTCTTGTAGTGGCAGGATTTATTTAGCTCAATTCCATACTGTTGTTTGCATAGACCCAGAGGGGAAACTGCTCATCAGAGACATCACAGATATCCCAGCTGATGGCTACAGCAAGGGCTAGTCCTTTGTGTGGACAACCCCAGAGCCTGCAAAAGGAGCCCTTTGCAGAGAAGCTGGCTCTGTGGTGCACCAGATCCCTTCTGTCCTAGAGCAGGTGGGGAGCAGAGGTGGCACAGGACAGCTCACCCTGTCCTCTGCACATGTGGAGTGCTCCCTTTAAAGATCTCTCCCAGTTCTCTGCACTAACTCTATCGAGCATACAAGGCCTGGAAATCTCACAAAGAAGATATGATGAAAATTCATGATGCGTTTTAGGCTGGTTTAGTGTTCCTCATCACTGCTACACTTCCAGTGATTCAAAAAGGTACAGGAATTGTAAGTGGGCCCAACTTTATTATACAATAAGCCCTGCTCAATTAAGGTACAGAATCACTTCCATAATTTAATTTGGGTATTAACAGTGAAAGTATAGAACCAAATTTTTACTGTTCACTGGTTAATACTTCAGATGTAAAAGAACACGGATTTAAACAAAAGAAACTTTTTTTAAAATAAAATTTTAAAAGTTGTTACTGACTGTGAGATAGGAAAAAAAGAAAAACCAAAAACAAACCTGAAAGGACAACATGACAACTACATTGACCTGAATGTACAGTTGGATATATTCAACCTGCCAGATCCTCACACCCTGGGCTAAGTGCAATCCTTTTAAGTGCAGGAGTGGCACCCTTTGGCAGTCTGAGCTCTCTGATGCCTCCCAGACAGTGTGGGTCAGGAAAATGTGCTGCTGGGACTCCAAATGGCTGCATTCCAACTGAGCAGCTACTTCCCAAGGGCAAACACTCTGCATACTACTGCTTCTCTCAAGCCCATATATCAATTTTTATCTCTTCTAGCAAATTGAAAACTAACTCGTTTTTTCCAGTATGGTAATAAAGATGGTTTTAAATTTTGAAAAAAAAAATGTTTAAACATTTGATATATATCCTGAATTCAAACAAGAACAGAAGGGGAGGACAACAGAAGTACTATTAAGTGATTTAGATGCTCTTTCTTCCTTTGGGGTAGTTATTGAACCTGCATCACACCATCTTCAAAGGTTTAAATATGTTGTAATTTCCTCTGCTCCATTCCCTGTAGTCCCTTTGGCAGTAACAAATGTGTGCCTCTAAGGCCCCACATCTGACAGAAACCTCTCTCTTTTGGCATCTGCTCTTTCTATCCAGCAGACTTTTTGCATATCCAATATATTACATGCTTTCTTTCTCTCTTCTTGAAACTCTTTGGTAAAAACATGCCATACTATAGAATAGAGATTTTATACATATTGTGGGGTTTAAGTTCTTTAATCACTGGAGCCTGAGCCTTGTCCTTTCTATGGCTGTCTAATATACACAAGTACTTCTGTGTATATATACAAGTACATATATATGTACTTCTTCTAATATATACAAGTACTTCTGTGAAGAAATACCTGACCCATAAGTGATCTGCCCATTTTACTATCGGAAAATTCAGAACCTGGAAGTGGAAGATAGGAAGAGATTCAGAGAATGAGTCTCAGACACTCTTTTTTATGACTTGGAGGATGCAACTATCATGAAACACAATTCCAACCTGAGTTCAGAACAAATCTGAATTTTGAATTTTTTCTACCGTGAGTGCTCCCTCTAAAATTTCCATGGAGTCATCCCACCCTGGGAAAGGAGCTCCTCTGTGTCTGCACTAGTCCCCACTCCTCGAAAAGCACCAGCTTCCCACCACCTTTCTCTCCTGCAGTCACTGGTCCTGCTGCTCCTCAGGTGTACAGGGCTCCCAGGAGTCTGGGAATTTATGAATTTGGGCCTTTTTGGGTGGAAAATCCACGCAGGGCATGCAGGGCCAGTGAGTGTTCTGTGTGCCCTCTCCTCTCCCTAAAATGCTGGGTGGCACTCGGACTTCTCACCGCTGTTTCACACAGCACTTGATTGAGAACAAAATTTTGGCACACTCCTAATTTCACCCATGACTCCCAGAGGTTTCCAATCCCTCCTCCTCAGTAGCACAGAGCTCCCTTAAATGGAATACGAGAGGTCAAAGGGGATTTTAAGAAATTAATTGCACTTGCTCTAGGAAATTTGAAATGTAAAAGAAATGATAATCCGCTAACATACAGTGAATATGCTTCGTAGATCTGAATTTCTGGGCTTTGCTGACAAACTTCACAAAACTAGACAGAAATAATTTTGCTTAACACAGAGGGTCAGACCCCCACCCAAAAATACAGCAACTGCTGAAAACAGTGCAGAGCCCCAGAACATCAAAAATTAGGATGAAGGCAAACATGATATTGAACAGAAGTTACAGTGGGCAGATTTAAACTATATTTAATCAGTTTACTTTTTTCTGGTAGGACCGCCGTGGGATTGACAAACAAAGCCAGTATTTAGAACTCAGGGATCAGAATCTTAGCTGGTAAAATTGATGCAGCTTAACCAAAAGCACTGACTTCCCTTCCTGGAGCTGCTCCAAACCGTATTCCCCAAGGATCTGGTGCTAACTATTACATGCAGCAAGGGTTCCCTGCAGAGTTATATGTGCTACATCTGTATATTTCTCCATTATATTATTAAAGCTATTATATATTTCCTTCATGCTCTAAACATTAAGACTTTGATGTTCTTGTGAGGACTCTGATGTTGAGGGCTTTTCCACTATGAATTTTAATATAGCTGACTGCTGGCTCCTTGAATGGTTTCTGCAATATTCAAGGATGGACAAAGTTTCCCTTTATAATCATTTTATTAAGTCCTTCCCAACTCTCTCCTGCTGGTGTCCTAAATTTAAATATCAAGGCTATCAAAGAATTTAAACTTTTTAATATTAGCATAATATCTATAATTAGAAGGTTGATTTTGCTATTATCATGCTTTATATTCCCATTACTGTAAGATCAAAGTACATTACCATACCCATAGCATTTGAATCACAACACAAAGACAACTAAATAACTGCACAGCCATACGTATATGATATATTAAATGAAATAAGAATAAAACTATAAATAATTCATGCAGTATCAAGCTTCAGCAACACTAACAGTAACTTGTTTGACTTGATGTGCATTAGGAAGGTAATTGGACTAATTTCTTCAATGTCAGGTTCTTTTTCTCTGCAGAATTTCTTGTTCAACCTAACCAACGATGATGCCAAGACAGAGAGGAAGATGTGAATATTTGGCTTTCACTGAGGTCCTCTGCTTTCCTCATCACAAGATAATGCTCTCCTACATCCATCATTCCTGAACATTTCTTTCCTGAAATTTTGAGGCAGGCCTTGAAAGCAGAGAAAAACCCTGACTCAAAAGAAACAGATGCAGCTATTTCTATAACTATTGCTGCATGGAAAACACTAAAGCTCTTCAGCTCGTCCATCTGCCCGGGCTCAGCTGCCACTGCAGAAGGTGCTGTGTCCCCCTCACCTCCCGGGTCCCTCCTATGCCCCAGGGTGTCTGAAATGTCACTACAGCCCTGTTTCCAGGCAGCTCAGCCCAGCCCTTCATTCCGCTGCCACATCCATCACCTCTGCATTGCTCTCATCTCTTTGTGCTCAGTACAGGACATTTCTGTGTGCTTTAGCCAATGACAGGCTCTCTACCAAAATTCAGAGTGCAAAAGACAGCACGAGAGAGAAAAGGAACAAAATCTCACATTAAGTTTTGTCCTGCTACCAATCACACAACTTCTTGACCAGAAATAATTTGTTTTAATATCAAAAAGTACTTTTGCAATTGCAAAAAACATGCCTTCAAGAAAAGGAGGAAAAACAACCCCCAGCTCTTCTGGAAACCAATGGAAATGTGCATCCCCAAGCCCAGTGATATACTTGCACCATTTCATTTACTCAGAGAGAAAAAAAACAACCAACTGACCAGCCCAAAAACCTAAAGGGATTAAAAAAACCTAAAGGAAAAAATGATCAACAGAAGGTGCTTTCTCATAATTTGTATTCTTATCTCAGGCTTTCCCCAGCAGATGGGCAGGCATTTTTATTTTAGCCCTGATATTGAACTAGCTAAACAACCCACTCAAATTCTAGAAGAGAGAGACTCCTTTTAGCACAGTCCAATTCTGATGCTGGAAAGCAGATTGGAGGAATGTCCACCCTGCACACAGGGTGGATACAATAATTCAACAACAATAATTCAACAATACAAACATCCCCTCTCTCTCCTTCCATTAGCCCTCAAAGTCGGTATAAAAAAAAATTCTAGCAAATATATGCAACTTTCCAACTTACTACTGTTGTTGGAAAAAAAAAAGCTTATTTTTAATGTATTGACAGAATGTGGACAATATCTTGCATCACAACGAGTGGGAAAATCTGTAGATCTTTCATCTTTCATATTTTAGATCTACATATTTTATTTCCTTTTTTCCTTTGTTTTTTTTTTTTTCTTTTTAAATCAGAACTATAGGAATAGGCTTGAGTCTAACTCATATTACCTGCTGCATCAGTGGAATTTTTTAATGTATGATCATTCAATATATTATATCTAGTATGAAATTATTTGTTATTAATAATGCAATATACAGAGTCTAAAGATGAATATTTATCTGCAAGAGGAACACATAATTTTTAAGTAGATCTGGACATTTTAAAGTAAAATCTAAACCTAATAGGTGAGATTCTGAATACCACACAAATCTGTAGCAGAATTCATACTGATCTCAGTGGCAGAACTGCTCTAAAATTATTGTCCTTTTAGTGTGATTAACACAGTCTAGGCACTTAAATTAAATACTTGAGGAAGTAGTGCAGTAATTTTATTTCAGAAGTGCTCCATGTCAGCGACATAAATCAATGTCATTATGATCCAGGACTGCTAAATTAAGGCTATATTTGAAGTCTTAATATTTATATTTGTAAAATTTGTTTATTACTATATTTTGGACATATTGTTCATTGTCTTTAGAGTAAAGAGCATTTTGAAGTCAGCCTTGTGTAAAGAATCAGTATTTTATTCACTAAAATATATTAAAAAATATCCATTTATTTAATTGGGGGATTTGTTCTTTTTTGTATATCATGGCATCCTTAAAATAATGCCTCGAAAGCATACTTTATATTTGTTTCCGATTTCATAGCAATTATTATGGTTTACTAGTAATCATCATTTTACCCACTATAAGTTTCCTAACAGAGGTATAATTATAAACTGCAGCAATTACGAATAACAGTTCTTGCCCTTTACATTATATTAAGTTTGGAATTACTTTACAAATTAGTTGAGAGCATAATTTTTTTTCATATTTTAACTAAAATACCATATACATGAAAACCTTCCTAGGATTTTTTAACAATTCATTCAAGGAAAACAAAACTAACTTTAGAAGCTGGTATACAATTGGTTTACACAAAGTCCTTACTTTTTTTTTTTAATGCAGGTATATTAAATACCCTACAGCAATTTCTACAAAAAGTTTTCTTTAGGATACATGGATAAACAGTCTATTCCCACTCCTGCAGTATTCATACAATCTGATGTTTGCCTCAAGTGAGCTCCTAGAGTATCAGCAGCTTGACAAGCCCAGAGGAATATGAAAAAAAAAATCTATTTAAATACCCCATCAAATGTTTTAGACTCCTCAGAGGTGCAAAACACTACAGTAAAAACATTCAAGAGTGTAAATTGCCTCTTTCTTGATTAATTTCATCAACATTGTTATTTAAAGTTTGTTCTTCTAATACTTGGTCACCTTGCCAGAGCACACTGCAAATTGCACTAAACTATACAGACTATATCCATGCCATCCCGGTTTTATTAATAACATTTCATTCCTTTGTCTTCTGTCCTCCTCTTGCACAATGCTCTTAATTCCTCCTTGGTCTTAAAGCACTCAGGTTGGCAACACTTAGAGCACGTTCTAATCTGCCTCTTTGTGGTCTATCAAGCCAGTGATCTGAGAGCTGAGCAGTGTGTAATTAGCCCCTGACATGTCCAAAGGAGCTGTTGTGGTCTATCATGTCACAGGCAGTGACCCAGTGGACTGTAACAGCTGTGGTCTGCTGGATCAGGAATCAATGTTTTACTAACTCCCCAACCCCGTATTTTATCCAGGCTGCTGAACACAACACTGAAAAATTTTCAAGTCCCACTTTCTTCCAATATCCTCTAAGAGCAAAGAAGTTTTTATGAGCTAGTAATGAGATAATTCCTACTTTAAAACGTAACCAGTCCTTTCCCCTCCCTCCTTTTAGAGAAAAGGTATGAAAATTCATCAAATTAATATATTCATAATCACAGTTATTTACTATGAACTTTTACATTAGAATAAGGAGCTCCCAAGTTAAAAGTCAGGCTACATAACCAGATGTAGGCTGGATGATTTAAACAAAACCAAGAGAGGATACTGAAACTGAGATGTAAATCTCAGAATAGGTGCACTGGTGTTTTTTTTTTGTTTGTTTGTTTTTTTGTTGTTTTTTTTGTTGTTGTTGTTTTTTTGGGAACATGATGAGCATTTAAGAGCTCTCCCTACATACAAGAAGAACCTGGCAGTAAAAGTACTGAGCTCCTTAAGCTTTGAGCACAGCAGGAAGCCAGGTATGGAAATCTGGGCTTTAGTCTACCTCTACCTTCTCCCAGTTTTTTCTTCATGATTTCCAGCATGGATGTCAAAACAGATTTCACAGTAATAGCTAAGCCTTTCCTTGTCTATGGGGATTCCTGAAATATCCCTTGTTACTGCAATGAATGAGAATGGAGATTAAAGGTAAGAGAAGTAGAAGCAGGGTATGAATGAAACCAGCTCTGACACGACAAAAGTTTAATAATTGGTGTTTACCATAATTCTGGGCAGTAGCACTAAGCTTTTTCGCTACTGTATCCCCTCTGGTGGAGGAGTTTTAGCAGTTCCTGGGTATTTAATGAATAGTCAAACTATACACAGGTGAATCAAGCCTTCAAAGTACCAGTAAACAGGTTAATTCCACCCAGTAGAGGAATGTATTAAAACATCAAAGCAGCTTCCTAGAACTGGTAGAAGATTATGTTTTTAGGAAATGTAATTGTTTGCAATGTTTTCCTATGTTAATGTGACTCACTAAGTCTGCCCCAAAAATGTCATATCTGCAATATTTTAGAACGAACCATGCTTCAATTATTGGAATGTACTCTATGCAACATATTTTCATTTCAGGAAATTCTTGTCAAAATGTACTACATTAAAGTCCCTGCTCATGGAATTTCAAACACTTTGATAATTTTTTTCCCCCTATAACATTTTCTTTATTCATATTCACCCACTTTCTAGCTCTTCACTAAAAGGTGCTCTTATGGTTATACTATGAGTCATATACTCCAGTCATCCCCAAACTCTGAATGAACTGGGATGAAAATGGATTATGAAATATTAACATGACACCAGTGATCCTCTAGTTTGCCAGAGATCACACAGACATAAAGTTCTAACAGGTAGATGGCCAAACCCACTACCTCTCTGTAACAGCCAAGCCAATAATTTGATTTTTATTTGTAATTATAGGGAATAAAGAAGCTTTAGCTACCATACAGCATTGTCCAGGTAAAAAAACCCCAAAAAACTAGACCAATAAAGCATCACCACATCAAAACTAAGCATTTGCAGAAGAAGGGTTAAATATTTTCTCTGCTGCTGTTAGAAAAGCAAAACACAGCCTCTCTACCTGTCAAGGTGCTAACTGAACCCTTTCATTGCCACAATTTGAATAGCCTACGATATGGGATGTACAACTCCTCCTTAAGGATCTCCCCCAGAGCCTTCCATTTAAGACTCCACTGGGATAGCAAAATACACAAATGTTCGAAGGTTCCAGCTGGAAGTTGAAAAGTTACCATTATATTCTAATTTTTTTCCTCTTTCAACCTGATTCATTTAGAAACTAAAACTGTTTAGAGAAGCTCCTTCTCCTTAATCTAAGAAGGTACAATCATGAAATGAATGAGGTACTAGATTTTAAAATATTTATGCTTCTGTAAAATTATTTAATGGAAAATTAAATTCTGGCTCAAGATGCTATTATATTTTATATGCAATCAAAACCTTAATTTTTAGTATATATATCTAGTAATCCTCAAGAAGAGAAAATAATTTGAATAAAAATATAGCAGTTTTCTTTTTTTAATCATAAAATATAATATTATATAGCCCACAATATAATAAAAAACCCCTCTGCTATAGAAGCTCACAATTTTTATTTTCTGTTTTGTTACTCTTTATTCTAAATTTTCATTCTTTAATGAGCATGTTTACTATTAAATCAAATCTGTACCTCTTCTATTTTAGGTTAACCTGAGCACAAATATCAAGTATTACTCTCAACTGCTTGCCCAAAGAGCGCTAGAAAATATATTAAACTATTTCTGTAGGCACTACTGCTTTAAAAAACCTGAATGCTTCACATAGACATGTTAAAAATGTAAACTATTAGAATATTAGGATTCTATCAGGAGTAAGATTTAAGATCTGGAAGATACATAATTTCTATATGACAAAACCTTCTCTCTCAAATTTCATAAAACCCTAGGTATAACCACAGAACATGTAACACAAATTGATAGTGGGAGGAAAAAACCAAAACATATTTTTTACTAAAAAGTGTTACGTGCAAAATATTTTGGAATACGCCTTATTTTGGGAAAAAAAAGAAAAAAAAAGGCAAAAAAAAAAAGTCAGCTTCCAGCGATGAGGGATTTAATCCAGACAACAAAAAGGCCAGTGGGGATGTCCCCACAGTTTGGAGCGAGGTTTAAATTTGGCAGTGTGTTATAGAAGGGGGTGGTGCTGGAGCAGCACCCCTGCGTCCGTGGGTGTGTGTCCGTGTGCGTGATGGATGGGAATGTGTGTGTATATATGGATACAGCGCCATCCATGTATAAACACACCTGGGCCCTGCACGGGGACAGCAAGCAGCACAGGGGTGTGACTCTGCCTCCCAGACAGGGCTGCCTCCCTCCTGCCAGGGCTCTGCTCCCTGCGCTCCCAGGCACGCTCGCACAAATACTGCTGACAACGGCAATATGCGCGGGGGGAGCATTGCTCTGACTCCGATCGAAGGTGCAATAATCAAATCATGGAACACAAAACCAATAGCCAATCAATGTGAATAAGTCTGCCCATAGGCTTAATTCAAGCAAGCCATTCACTGAGCTATGTGATGGATCTGTCAAATCCAGTACAGCGTTACAGACATACCAGCAACACCAAGTGAACATGCAATGACAAAATGACAATACGCCCCACTGCCATGCTCCGACTCCTTCTACCTCAGGAATACGAAACTGGATGACCTTGCTAGTTTCTCTTACTTCAGACTTGGACAGAAATCTAACAACTATTTTTTATTTAATTTTTTTTTAATATTGCATGAAAGATGAATAAGAGCTGTACAAACAATTTTATTGACATCTGATTTAGCGTCTTTTGCGCATCCTTACAATTATTTTTTTCCAAATATGCTCAGTTTAGAGAGTTTGCCAGACAAGTTGTAGACTGATGAAGAATATATATAGACCAATAGGTCCCCTTTTAGGACTTATACTAATTGGAAAACTTATCAGAAATATTTTAAATCTTGGCAAGTTAAACACAGTTTTTTTTGATTCGCTTCTGCAAAGACCTTCAAATCTGTACGTGCAATTTAATATATGATAGATCACACAATACAAAAATTGAATTCGGAATTTATATCCAGTGGTTGCATTGCTTCATAAATAAAACAAAATGTACCTGTTTCTTTGTTGGTTTTGTTTTATGATCCTAAAAAATGCCTGGAGAGATCTGCCAGGCCTACCCCTGTTGTGAAATTTGGTTTAGGAGTACGTGATCTGTCTTGAGAAATGCTTCGGGGTTTGCATTGATTGGTTTAATGGTATTTCCTTGTCACCTGATTGTCCCCTTTATATCTGTTCCTCACCTATTTCCAGCAATATTTCCAACTGTGACAAACAAGGATACCATTGCATTTCTTCAAATAGAGCCCTCTCACAGTGATCATTATCAATTGACTTGGACTATTGATTCTGAAGTCCCAAATCTTTCTGTTAACCTTTATTTTTAATTTACCAAAACATGTCTCCAATCTAAAGATTTCCTCTTTCCATCTCCTGACTTAAGAAGCCTTTCAAATATGGAATATTGCCATTCATAATGGATATGAGCGGTAACCAAAAAAATAAAGCTTTTCTTACTTTTAAAATTAGTATGAAGTAGTATTTCCATGATATGTCACTGCTTCACTTAACTCCTTAAATCGGTACTCGTTTAATTTCTTTGGGCATCATTTTTTATACAAACAGTAAATGTAGTTCATATGTAATTAAATTAAATAGGGGCTCATATGAACACTAAAGTGTATAAGGAGATATGGAATCTTCAGTGTTCTGAGAGGAGAGCAGATAATTGCTTTGAGAAGAGCAGATACAAGCAGTGGTACTGAACTATATTCCAGCACTTTCAACATTAATAGTTTCACAAAAGTAGCTAAATTATATTAATTTTAAAGTGAACAAAAAGTTAATCAAATTAAACAAACTGTAGTTGTGAGTAATCAGAGGTATCCATGTTTGCACATAGTTTCCCACACGCAAAGAAATGTTTGAGCAGATCATTATTTGTTTTGTTCTCGATGCTAGTTTTGGGATTCTCTTGTAAAGAAATTCAGTTATGAGATTTGTAATTAAGACAAGAAACCATATTCATTTGGGGGAAGCAGATCGAAGATGAGGGTTAACCACATTTAAAAAGATAAGATAAATTAAAAAAAATCCAAAAGATATAAAATTCATTTAAGATATCTAAAATTATGCAAGCAAAGACAGGTTATTGCAATTCTAATTATACACAAAGTGTATCTGAAAATTAGACAATTTTTTCAATAAATTAATTAAGGATTGTAACAACTGCATTATTACTGATGCCATCTCCAGATTTCTTTACAGCATTTAAGAGCACTATCTTCCTAAACAAATCCTTTACCTTTTTGGCAGCATAACTCTCTGTGATATTGACTCTCTGCCCATAGCAGAACATGTGACCGACTGATGTTTTATCTTACAGCCTTTGATCTGATTTATGAGAAGGTAACATCAATTCATAATTAACGCATTTAAAAGTCAACCTGATATTGTTCAGTTTCTCTGTGTAATGCATAGGCTTAATTAATAGAAATAAACAGCCTATAAAATGATCCAGGGACACCTGAGCGATAGCTGGCAAAACCTGGCTCACCACAGGAGGTTATTTATAATTTTGTCCTTTTGGTTTAGTAGGCTTTTAGAAGCAGGAGTTGTTTTGCATTACAGAAAAGCTCACGTTAAAACCCTAGAGCTGTGACATGCTAACAAACCTTTGTGGAAATGAAATGAAACTACTGAGTAGCACTTCACCTGTGCAGGTTCCCCTAAGTAGAAATAGTACATTGCCAACAAAGTGCACACAGCACAGATCTAGTTGATATTACTGACCCAAAATCAATAAAAAGTAGCTTGCTTACCTGTCTGACACAGCATGCCTCAGCCATACATGCAAATTACTTTATTCACATAACTTTAAAAAATATATCTTCATTACCCAGAATAAGCACTTGAAAGGCAAATATGCATGCATAGCATTGTAACATTCATACCATGGGACTTGGTTCTAAAAATACAGAATCCATGAACAGCGCTTCAATCTAAAAAATTGTGCACTAGAATTTCTTAATCTCTTGATTTCTTTAAGAAACAGAAGCATTTGTAGCACTAATTTGGCATTTAAAGAAATTTTTCAATATGTATTTAAGGCTTAAGAAATGATTTCCATGATTCCAAGGGAAAATTTTCTTGTATCACGTGTTGAGAAGCGTGACCTTACTTCTCACTGCCATCCTGAAGCAAATTACATGTGTGTCTCTGCCACCAAATGCACCCTCCCTTTACAAGGGAACACTCCTCAAGGACTTGAAAAATATTAAAGATATAATAGATTTTAAGGGTACAGTTTATGAAGAAAACGTAGGATAATCCTCCTTCTCATTACAAAATCATGTCCTCACACTGCAAAGACTTAATTTTATGCAATTTGATAAAATCCTGTTCCTACTGAAGTCAACAGCAATTTAGGCATTGACTTCTAAAGGATTCCAACATCCATCTTTCAAGACACACTAATGTACGTGAAATCACTCTTAGCTGATAAAAGTTACGTCTTTGAATGTACAGATTTTAATGATCTTCCATTCCTGATGTTGTTTCCACCAAATGTAGTTTATATTTTGAGGATAAAAATACAGAGCAAAAGAAAAATAATTTTTCTTTTTTTTTTTTTTTCCAAGTATTGAAAAATATCAAATGCCTGGGAAGAAAGCAAATGGGAAAAAATACTGGTTTGCATTGGATAGTTCAAGCTTAGACACAGTTCATTCTCAATTTCCACTGACAAAAACAATGTCAATGAGAATTGAGGGCACTCAATAGGTTCAAAATCAACTGAAATAATACTCCTAAGACAAATAATGATCCTTAGTAGCAGACCATCATGAATCTGTACATTTATTTATCTACATTGTACAATGGTCACAGACGTTAACTGGATGATCTACAGCTTGGAAATGTGCACATCTGATGGCTGATTCTCAATTAAGGCCTAAAGTTACTCAATTTATGGCTATTCATGGATTATAATAAAACAGCCTGCTTTAGATATCACAATTATCTGCAGAGCAACAAGACAGTTGTGAGACTTCAACAAGGCAAATTTATAGAATCATCTTCAACTTCCACTGGTCAAATATTTCTGAGCAGGAGAGGAGTTCTTACCTGTCACTGTAGGCAGCTGCAGTGGCAGTGGCAGGCTGGGCATACCGGTAGGCAGCATAACCACCCTGAAACACAAACTCACGCTCTAACTGCATTGCCATGGCACCTTAAATCACATTTTGCAACATTTGACAGCGATTGAAAGAGTACAGTCATGCTGCAGTTCAGCTAAATGCATAGGAAATACTGCAGTGAAACGTTAAGGAAAATATTTCGGTGAATCATTAAGCAAAACCGAGCACGGCAAACTTTTTAAGGTTTGCCCCAGAGATCAGGAGGAAGCAATGAACTACAGTGATCAGTGTAAGCTTTTTTAGGAGACATTACTGGATTCTTCTCCAAGTTTTCAAGCAGCAATTGTTTGTATGAACAAAGTGTATGTATATTCACATAGCAGCGCTAAACTTAAAAGACAAACTCAGCTAAGAATCAACTCTTTTTTTGTACAAAATATGATTTATCATGCCTGGTTGATTAAACCTATGAATTTGTGCACTCAATTAACACTTAATGTTACATAGGTTTCCAATTTATACATAAAATTATAATGAAGAAGCAAAATTCTCTTCTTCCATGAATTAACATTCAGTTGTATGTAACAGTAATTCCAGCTGTTCAATTAAGCAAACAGGACAAACAAACACACATTGGAAAGGAATTGAGTGCAGTGATGCATTGATTATCAAACTGTGAAAACAGCAGAGCTTCCTGTTCAATGGACCACGATGTTATATCAACCATTTCCAAATGATCTCAGCATGCCAATTAACAGCCCCAGCCCAGGCCCGCTGATAACACAAACACGATTTATGTCCCAATTAGAATTCTCCCCCCCCAGCACCCTCTGGGACAGGGGCTGCTGTGGTGCCTTCCCCACCTACCCACTCCCTAACAAAGACCTGAATAAGACAATAACAGCTCACTCAGCTTTGGATAAAATTCACTCTTTTGCTGAAGTGTTCGCTTTAATGGATTGGTTCTTTTTTTTTTTTTTTGGAAGGCTGCATTCAGATATTGTGCTGAAGCAGGAAGAATGGGCCACGATGTGCCAGCCTTTACTGTAACAGTAGAACATTTTTACTGCAGTAACTTTTGTGGGTTTTCTAGTTGATTTTGCAAATAAACATTCACTCTTTTCAGAAAAGCAATCTGAACTACTTTTACAAGCTGCTTCCCCTTCTACCACTTGGCTTGGCAGAATGGCTTTCATCCCTAACACAGGTAAACCTTTGTGGGTTTGAAGATTTGAAGTAGGTTGGGTTTGGAAATCAATCGTTCAGCTGACAATGCCACATCACCCTAAGAATAAACATAAGTTTTACATACACTGACAGCTCATTAGAAACTCCAGGCTTTTAATTGTCAGTTTATCTGAAGAATATTCTTTCTGATTTTTTTTCAAGTGCTCACACAGGACATGTCCCTCCCTGCTCCTGGCCAGCTCCCTGCCAGCAGCAATTGTGTCACACAAGCCCTGGGATCAGGCAGGAATGAGCATCTCCTAAACACACAGAGGCACTGAGACAAAACACCTTCTCATTTGGGATAATTTCATTTTTATACAGCAGCACTGTCAAAAATGTAGAACAGGCACACACTGCTGCAGATATGTACGTACAGGCCTTTGGATATTAAATAATGTGACGAGGTAAAAACTGAGCCAAGGCTGAGAGGAGAGAAATTCAAACTGCTCACTTGGGCTGGGCTCTGTCAAAGTGAGAGAGGTGAGAGATGATATAAATTTATGTGCTCTCCCATCCTGGTTTTTGAGGGCTAAACATTGGAGTTGTGTGCCCGGGGAGGTGCTGGAGTCACCATCCCTGGGTGTGTTTAACCAAAGCCTGGATGTGGCACTGGGTTTAGCTGAGGTGTCAGGGCTGGGTTGGACTCCATGGTCTTGAAGGTCTCTTCCAACCCAGTGATTCTGTGAAATATGGCACCTTTCCCCACCCTGCCCCTCCGCCTTTTTTTTTTTTTCTTTTTTTTTTCTGTGAGTGCTGATATGAGGAAGGTACTGAACTTTTTTCATGATCCAGTCCTGGCGGTGTGGGGCAGATCTGAAGCCTGACATGGTTCTGTTCACCAGGGTAAGCAATACAAATAAAAAGAGATTGAAGGCACTGAATTTGCCTGAATTCTCTGGAGAACTAAAAAAGCAGGATGTATATGGGTATCAGGGAAAATTTAATTCCCTACCATCCCATGTCATGAGTTCATATTTTTAAAACAAACTATCCTAAATTACACATTAAAATATGCTTAAGCAAATTATTTTTATGGGGTTTGTGTTCTGCAGTTTTGGTGTTGTAACAAGTTTTGTCACTGTTTTACTTCAATTACATTAGGTGATTTTTGATTACTGCAGGAAGAAAATACTTGAAGGTACAGTTTACACTGAAAATTGGGGTGGTATTCCAGTTCAAACCCCTGAACTCAACTTCTGTAACAAATTCTACCTGACAATTTTCTCTAATTTTGAACTTGGCTGATATCTTAGGTGAAGAATACACCAGTAACCTTCCCTACATCTCTTGAGTAACAATATATAATTATCCTCATGCCTCAGACTATATTGCAAAATAAAATACTTAGAACAAAATTATGCAATAATTACATTTTAAAAAATTAACAATTTTCAGTTCCTATGTATTAGAAATGTTTTAGGAATTCTTTTTTTCACCTTATATTTATATTCAGGCAGAAAGTACATGACTTTTATGCTTTGGATTATTATTTCAAAAATAATAAATTCAGATACTATAATGAAAAAATGTTTACTGCCTAATCTGTGCTCCCATATTTGCTTTCGGAACAATGATAAAACAGTGTTACAGCAGCTTAAGTAGTTTTAAAAATTAACGATAGTAACACTATCTGTGACTTTGTGACTGAATCTGGAAAATAAAATGGAGCTGGTGGACTATTTTTGCTATCTGTACACACAGAATCCATTTTCTCACATATTGATTTGAGTACCAGTATGATCTGACACAAGTCCACATCCAGCATGGTGAGGTTTTGCCATTTGTTGTACCTGTGGTAACTTATTGCCATACCCAGGCTCCTGCAACACTGCTCCATAAAGAAACACAAATGGAATGATTTGAACGAGGAAGGAAGGATGGAAAGAAAGATGTAGAGAAGGAATTTAGGCAAACTCCCCAGAGCAGTTCATTGGGATTTGCCTCTCAATGTTTTATACATCTCTGGCTCAGGCAAACAGAAAAAGAGCAGTGGGATCTGTCAGAGATGAGTTGATGGTTTTTATAGGGAAATCTTAATCAATATTAGAAAGAAATCACACACATTTTGGATAAGATATGATAAAATGGAAATGAGCAGAAAATTAAATACAACTGAATTTTTAAATAAAGTGTTATATCTGCAGTAAGGCTGATTTCCACAAAAAACTTACCCAGATAGAACCTAGAGATTACAAAACCATGTATACATGTGTGCACCTCCACAAAAAATAGCCAAATCACTTTTTTCTCATGATCTCAGTTGTAATGAAACACAAAGTGACTCTAAATGATGAATATTTTTTGGGTTTTTTTTTCCTATTAGCTACATATTTAATATTTCATATGAATGTTGAGAGTTAATTTTCCTCAATTTATACTTTCTATACTTCCTTTCACTCAAGGATGTCAGAGTATTTTGTGAACATAAATTAATCAAGGTTCCAACCCTTCTCTAGTATTGAGAATTAGACTTGCCTTATTAACTACAAATAGAAGAATGGTATTAAAAATTACATGAATTACACCCAGAGCTGCAGAATATAGAAAGTGTCAGTTCATTTTCCTCCACTCACTTGCTATTGAGATTTAAACAGTGTTTGTTCTGCCCACTGAGTAAAACTTTGACTGGGAGAATTAAAAATAATCTACCTACAATTTTTGCTGGCTCGAAGTGTGGACCTGACCTGTGTGCAAGGTTTGGGGTATTTCTATATCTAAAGGGGGGAAATGATGCCTCAGGTTTTAGCTGTTATACTTTTCAGATTCTGTGCTGCTTTAGTGTGTGGGTCTGAGCTGCATATCAAGGGATGGTGAGCTCTCTGCACAGAGCAGGGAGACAAAACAATTCCTTCTCCAGCTGGGGACCAAGGACAAATGATCCAGATCTCAGGCCCAAGAGCACAAACAACGTGGGCTGGAGAGAGAAAAACAAGAAGGGTGGGACTTGATGGGCTAAAGCTGGAACTGGACAATGAACTCCAATATGCAAATGGAGCAGAACTGATAAAAGTGCCAGAGCCCGTGCCCGGTGTCCATTTTGGGACCATTTTGGTTCATCTTGGGTGCAGCCCTGGCTGGGCTCTTGTGCTGCCCAAGGTGCATCCATTGAGGAAATCCTTTTAATAAATCCCTGCTTTATTCTTTAACTCCATCTAATCTCTGTTCTAGGTCAGCCTTCACAAGGCATCAGCGTTCCCAGAGGTAGCTGTTGTCTCAGAAAAACTCTTGGTAAAATATCCAGGTACCACCTGCATAATTCCAGCCAAATACAATCACCAGGATTGGTCTGGTACCTTTTTGAATGCATTGTTAACATCACAAATAAAGATGAGATCAAAAGACATTTCATCCCTCTCTATCCAAACTTTTCAAAGGGTATCATGGAGTGTTCCAGCACACAGAGCAGTGAAGAACAACCCACTGCACCATGGGGACCCTTTTGCCCTTGGCAAAGTAATTTCTCCTCTTCTTGCTCTGTTTCTGTGAGTCACAGGGAATGGCACAGCCTTCCATTGGCAAAACACAAAGAACCCTTGGCTCTCAAAAGCAAACCTTCAGTGCTATCAGCAAACCCTGGTTTTTCACACCACAGCAGTGCCTTTCAGGGGACCTGCTATGGCTTCCAGGGATTTCCACCTGGGGTCAGGGGAGGGTTGGTTAGATAATTACCTCTGCTTTTCCCTTGGGAAACAAATAAATCCTCCATCCCCAACTCCATCCTGGCTTTGAGCTAAAGGTGATGGCAATAGCTGTTAGGAAATAGTCTCATTCCATACCCCTGTCCCTAAAAATCTGCCTTATCCTTGCCCAGCAGCTAAAAAAAAAAAAAATGAAAACCTATGCATATATATTCTACCATGGATTCTTTCCAGCAGCAATATCACAGGTCCAGAATCCTGGGAAGTTTAGAAAACCTTACTCTGAGCAGTTAGACTGACTAATGGCCATGGTTAAACCATTACCCAGGGGCTTCTGGAGCTGGTGGTGACACGGTGTGGAAGGTTCTCATTTTCTGAGCCTTCCCACATTTTAGGTGTGGATTGACGACTGACATATTCTGAAAACATTCTTTATGACAATGGTAATAAAAAAAAGGAACAGTTTTAAGATAAAGCAGAGCTATTATTCTAACTGCATATTTCTGAGACTGTTACTATTTTTTGCTTCATTTTGTGGAGTGTATTTTCTTATTTTCACAGGTGTCAATCTTCATCTAAGAACTTCTATATTTGCTGGCAGGCAACTTTAATTCTCTTTTAATGACTTTTTCTCTTAGTGAATCAATACTTAATTTTAAAAGGTCTTCCTTACTTCCTAATAATCTCCTTTATTTTTCCTACTCAAAGGCACATTTAAAAGGGAATTCAATAGCTCAGCTATTTCAGAAGGATTATTACATTCCATATAGAATTATATGAAATACAGAATATATTATATTACATCTAGAATCATTGCTGTTGATTTTTCACTTTAGACTGTACTTTCCACCTATTTTTATATTCCTAATCTCTTCTATCCCACTGGTTAGTATTGAGCAGCTCTGGATATTTGCTGTTCTTGGCTCACCCTGCAGTTTTTACCCCACCAGTATCTTTTTGTGTCTCCCTGCCCTCCCTTCCCCTAAATCTGTGGTTTCTCTCACCAAAGGCTCTGTTGATCCCAAGTCATGCAAAGAGCAGCAGAGTTCATCAATTGTTTCTCAGTGTAATCAGAGCAGGATGAACCTACTCTGATGTACCCATTAATGCATATTTTTGATCTGACTTTTCACTATTGTGTGCCTCTTGTTTTGCTTTCTGTGGTATTTCTAAGGCTCCTTTCCCTCCAATCTACCATTAAACCCTGCATTGTTTAAATGTTTTTTCTCCTTTTTTCACAGAGCATTTGTCATTTCACAAAGCTTCAGCTTTGCACTTAAAATGAAAAGCTGAGTGGAACTATGTCATAAACAATTCGGATTTAATAAATAACTTGGTCTGCTGCAAACTGCTGCACTAAGAACTAATACACTGTGAATTTTAAGGTTTCATTTGATTTATGCCCGTTCTTTCTATCTCTCTCTCCCTCCCCTGCAAATGCTTTATATGCAAGAAGGCACAAATGTGAAGAAAAATTATTTGTAAAATAAAAAAGATTTGTATATTATAAAGAAACTAAATTTCCAGAAGAGTGTTTTAATTCTGTCATCTGCTATAAAGATAAACATTCTGTTGCATTAAGAGAACTGAGATATGCAATCAGAAATACGAGGCTGCAACTGAGTGAAAACCAGTGTAGTTATTCCATTTCCTAATGCACACAGCTATTGCAGACAACAAAACTGAGGCTATACTAGAAATTGGTAATTTATTTAGTATCTTTCTCATTGAAACCACCCTCCATTTGGAAACAAAATATTAAGGTCTGTGAGAGGGTATGAGGCCACTTAAAAATAATATTGTCAGCCACCAAGGAGGTACTCCTGGCTTTCAGCAGCACTGGGTTCCAAACCTACAAACTGCTGCAGTAGCATTTAATTCCCACCTATTCTCTCACCCCGAGCCCTCCTGAGAAAGATGTCTTGCTGCCCTGCAGATTTCTGGGTTGGTAAACTGAACAAAATCGATGCCAAACTCTTTTGACGGTTTGAGGGAACGTGAAAATTGGAAACCACACTTGGAGAAATTCCACACTGTAACATGTGTCCTACACAGCTCAAAAATTGGGCAGCAGTGTGTTTGGGTGAGATCAGAGCCACTCATTTGGCTTGAGCCAACCTTTAGCCAGTGGGTGATTCTTGTGTTGGAAACAATATCTTACTGATAACTTATGTTCTTACATATGTATCTTACTGATAACTTATGTACTTATGTTCACTGAGAGCGTAAGTATATAGGGAGAGGACTTGAACCCTCACTGATTTGTTTTAAATATGTTTTTAAGCTGCACAAATGAATTTGCAGATAAGGATCAGCCTTTCCACCTCCATCAGAAAACCAAAACCTACTTCATCCATAAATTCAAATTGTATTCCTTCTTTATATAAAACTTACTAACAAAAAACTGTTCCCTTGGGAATAGTTCTAGAAGATTGCTGATAATGAACACAAGGGATGTTTCCTAGCATTGCCTATTTAATTTTTAATACTCATACAAATTTCAACTCATCCGTCTCGTTTTATCTCAAGTGAAACAGTACAAGTAGGTTACAGAAAGTTGTCTGGTGAAACAAAGATGATACCTGTAACTTAGAACCAGATTGCCCTATTAAAAGAATAACAAAAGTAAATATTGCTTACTATCAGTGAAATATTTTACATCTACACTTTAGCTATAAGAACTTTAGAAGAGTGAAATTTAGCCTCAACCCCCTGAAACCTCTAGCATACTCAGACATATGGAGCCTCTTTGCACACATTCAAGATAAAAAGTTGGCAAGAAAAAACAATGTATGAAAACTTGAAAAAAATAGCAAAAAAAAAAGTAAAAAAATTATTTAAGATGAAATTGGTGAACAATTAGGTGCATAAATAATGATGGATCCAGGACTATGAATCTTTCCTAACAAATTATCCACTTGTATTGTGAGTCTCTACCCATCGCCTTTCAACTGAAATTAGTGAATTTTAGAAGTGTAATTTTTGGAAGTCTACTCAGATTACAGACAATAAATTGCCATATCTTAAACTTACTATTCCATTAAGCTCTACTATCACCATGGCACCTACATATCCCCAGTGCTGGCTGGATTTGGGAAACCTGTATCTCTCCATGAAGTACTTTCATACGTCAAGTATTAAGAGTATTCAGTTTGCCTTGATTTAAAAAAAAAAAAAAAACTTGTGGGGATTTGCAAAAGAATGTTTCTGCTTTGTTTTATTGTTTCTTTGAACTTCAATTATGAAGGAAGACACCCCTCCACACACACACACACATATTTTTCACATCTTTTTGCATTCATTCAGCATTTGATTGAAGAGTTAATTCAGCTCCACTGAACAATGATAGATGTAATGAACAGAAAGGTCTTCCAATGTGAGAGATATTCTTCTCAATTCTTTCTGACAGGCAAGGGATGGTAAATAGACAAAACAGAGTCAAGCTAGGCAGCAAACTTGTAAAAAGAATGACTCTGGTAATGTACAAGGACAGCATGCACATCAATGAATACTTACATAAATGTCTGCACCATAAAATCCATCCTGGTATACAACACTGCAAGGATGCACACACAAAGAAAAACATCCATATTAGTGCATTTCCACATGCAAATGGCACCAACCCCTGCACAGCTGAGGTTAGTCTCACAAGAACAGAGGGGAGGGGGAAGGAAGGCACTCTTCACATTGGTTAAGGAGGTTGGTAGTAATTATCAGAAGTGAACCTATACCAAATACATCATCTTATCAGGTATGCCAAGTGCTTAGTCAAAGGAAAGCAAAGCATGGCAGGATTGGAAAAGACTTTTGATAATGTTTGGAGGCTTTTTTCTTCCTTTGTTTTTAGTTTTAAGAAACCACATATTGACAGCATTTTTTCCTTTCCTATAAAAATTTTCAGTGGGCCAATCCTACATCCAGTTTCAATGCCTTTGCAAAAAGCTAACTCTTGAAGCACTGCTTTCTTCTCCTGCAAGTATGCTGACCCTCTGAGAGAAAGGGTTACTTCTCATTACTTAGATGGCAAACAAAACACAGCCTAAGTTGGAATGGTGAGAGGAGTGGGTGAAATAATTACACTGGTGGTGTTTTACCCACTGGGTCAAATCTCAATATTCAGTCTACACAGAGGTGAGAGAACCCATAGATACTGCATTGTTGGCTCAATGCACGTTACCAATAGTGACAACTGGTCTATTGAGAATTTCAGGGTGCTATTCTTATGAAAAAAAAAATTAACTTTGTCTACTTGAGCATTTTACAGCTTGGCACACATGCCAGTGGTTCTGAGCTCCCCTGTTTTGTTTGGTTGGATACATTACTACTTCTTCCTTCAAAAAAACATGGCAACATTGCTGTTACCAGGTCACCCAGAGATGGTCTCATTTCAGCTAAGATCGATCATCAGTGTAAACAGTGGAAGTTTCTAAACCCTTCAGGATAAATGACACAATATGACAGAGACAGCTTAAATGATTACACTAAATAAAACTGCAACTGCACAACAGAGGCCTAACAAATACACCCATTAGGTCATTCCTGCAATTTTACATCCCTTTGGCAGTTCTGCAAATTGAAATGTGTATTTCCAATATTAGAATCAACCCAAGCTGTTTCAAGGGCTAAACATGTGAGCTAATAAAACAATAGGGATTTTTTGCCACAATATTTTCAGTTTAGGAATACTATTATCTAGGGATAATAGTTATTACTAAGTTGCTAGCCTAAGCCATTTTGCAATTCCAACAAGAATTTTCATGTCAGAAATACAACTGATCTATCAAGGTCAATGATCAAACCCCACAGGGCTGAGCTGGTATGTGTCTAAGTCAGAATCACTCAAGAAAATCATAAATATGCATACATGCACACAACAACATGGATAAAACTACACTGATGATAAAAGTTTGCTATGGAATAATAATGGGGGAAAACTCAGCTCCACTTAAATCAGAGTGTCTGCCATTTGTTTCAGTAGGGTCAGACCTTTACTCATCTCTTTTTCTATTTATTATGTCTGCAGAGCAAAATATGCAAAACATGGTTTACGCTGACAGCTTTCAGAGAGCTGGTTACTTACACTGCAGTGTACCTTCATTTTGGTTTGGATACTCTGATTATTTTAAAACACCCCATGTTTTTCTTTACCTGTTTGCACGTAAGAAATAAAGCATTCCACACGACTGTGAGGTAGAAGCACACAACCATGGACAGCATGGAAAGACTTGGATGAGATGACACACAAAGAATACTGAGTTTACTGGAGATGAGGGCCCCACAGCCCCAGCCCTCGGGTCCTCACATCCCTGTGCCACTCCTGCTGGAGATGGGGGACAAACTGGGGGAAGGTGGTTCAGGTCCTACCTCTGCTTAGAACCATCTAACTGCACTTTGATGGGAAATGAAATTCATTTTTCAAGTCTGTTTTGCCCATGATGGCAACTGGCATGAAATGTCCCCCTCTGTATCTCAACCCAAGAGCTTTTCCATCCTCCTTTCTCCCCCTGTACCCCTGAGAGGGAAAGGAGAGCACAGCTGGGTGAGGGTCTGGCAGCCAACCAAGGCCAACCCAACACTGCACATTCAAACATCCTACTCTCCATTACTATTAAACATTGCTATTCAGAAAATAATGCTTCTGAGAAAGCGTGTGTCAGAAAGGGAAACTTTTCCTTCCTCCTCTTGGTGATCTGTGGATATACAGCAAAGATGAACAGGGGCTGATAAATTTTTCATTGCTAAGTGCAGCTGGTTGTAATCCTGGACTGGTTCATTCATCCACCCCAGTCCTCCTTCCATTCATGTACAGACAGAAACTTATTTTGAGTTCTAAATGAAACCACTTCATAAATACTATGCTGAAAAATGTACCCATCACTAAAATGAGACATATATGCATAACTCCATCATTAGACACAGCCAATATTAAGATGAAGTGACAGAATCAGGCAAATGAGTATAACAGTCCCAAGCAGGACTTGCACTACAAAAAAAAAAATTAGCAGATTTTATCTTATTTTCTCTCTATGATCTTGCATCATGACAGTGATATTAAATAAAACCCTTCTGCTTCTGCTGAAGTTTGAAGAAAAGTAATTATTCACACTTTCACAGATTTTTCAGAGAGTATTTCCTCTATTCAGAGTTGTTGTCATTTGTTGATCCCTGATTGAATCTTACCAGTAGAGTCAAATGTATTTTCTAACATCACCCTTTATCAGAAGTACAAAGTGTACTTCACCAAGAACTAAGTTTTTCTTTTCCTTCCTTTAGTATATAAATTTCCAAGTTTTTTTTTTTTTTGGTTTGGTTTTTTTTCCTGTTGTTTTTTTTTCTGTTAATTTGGTTTAATTTGCGCAGTTTATCACCCCCTTTTCTCTCTCTGAGGCTCTAGGCAGAAAATAAAGGGGATGTCTTGAGCATGGGAAGAGACTGAAGGCATCACATGGGGACCCATTTTACAACAGCTCCTTTTACACTTTATTTTAAAAAAAAATTATCCTGGCAGGCAGGTAAGTCTTGTGCTCCTTGTTAAACAACACAGGGTTTTTAAATAGCCACATTACTGAAATCTGAATTACTTCACCCAAGGAATGGATATGTTAATGTGCTTCCTGGAGTCATTAAAAGAACAAGTTTGGGGAATTTTTTCAATTGTATTCTATTATTTTATTGTGCTAAGGAAAACTCAGAGAACTGAGAAATCTTGATTTAATAAGAAAATGTGCATCTTAAATAACATCATATGTGGCAATCATTTCCTGAAATTATTTTTATCTGAAAAGGAAACTCTTTCCTCATCAGATGTTATACATCTGACTTTCATGGGTTTAGCTCCTTTATTTAAGTCTCTGCGTCTTATAATCACTTTTTGTAACTATATTAACACCAACACTTTACTAGTTTAGATTCCACCTTTGTAATATCCTGGGAGAACTACATCTGTCTTCATTATCATTTTTCTGTCCTCATCTTTCAAAAGGATTGAGTAGAATAATCCATCAATGACATAAAAAGACAGCCCTTGATTGCACCAGCCTCAGCTGAGGATGGATGAGGATCCGTGGCCATGCCCAGGGCAGCACACCCAAGCTGAGGCTCACCCAGAGTGGTGGATTCAGGCACCACAGCCCTGCTTTCCCTCCTTGGCACAGCAGTGGTCACAGCTCACCGTGGCCTCTCCAGCACAGCCACCAGAAAGCAGCTGGGGAATAGCAGCTCTCTGTTCTGATTGCTGGGAGGGTCACCCTCACTGTCCTGCACTGTCCCGCTCTTGGTCTGGAAATCACCTTCAACGTGAACCCTCCATGAGACAAGTGATAGAAGAGATGCAGCTACAGCCTTATTTAAACCAAAGACAGGATTAAAGCAACACTTTTCCATAATAACAGAGCTTTAAGTGCTGTAAACACCAAACTGAAGCTCTTGTAAGAGGCAGTTTCAACTCTTTAGAATGTTCTCTGATTCTAGTTTCTTGCCTTTCCAGTTTCAAAAGTTTCTGCCACGGACAATTTTCTGCTTTGTGATATTGACTGAGGGCATTGCTGCAGAGAACAAAGCTGGCAGACATGAATCAATATATGATGGCAAAATCCATTTTTTGTTCCAACAATTACACAGAGTCCAAAGTAAGAGGAAGTTTACATGAGCCCAAGGAAATATTGTGGGAAAAACCCATAACAACCAGAGTAGATGTAGTAGCTCTTACTAATCTTCTTAAATTTAGAATTCAGAATAAGGGTTGGAAAATAAAGCTGTATTTTCATTTTGAATCAGTGAGCAAGTAGCACTTGAGAATGTTTATTTTAACAAGGGGAACAGTTTCTGAATAGTCTCTGCTACTTCTCCTCCACACTCCCCACAAATTCGCAATTCTATTTAGGGTTGGGTTTGGGTTTTTTTTAAACTGTTCTTTTCAAAGAGGAAAAAGCATATTTCTCTCCCCTGTTTTCCCAAGAAAGACAGCAGAGGAGGAGGTACAGACTGAAGGCTAATTCTCTGTTAGCTTCATCAGAACTGAAACGAGCAGAGAGGAAATGTGAAGACAAAGTCATCACACACTAAACTTGTGAAGAATTTAAAAGCAAAGGATGCTGAAACAGAAAGGCTTCTCATTAGTTTCACTACTCCTGCTAGCTACTACTGCTCTACTACCAGATATATGATGACTCTGGGCTTTCTTGACAACAGATTCAACATCCCTTGTTTCCCTCTCCTGCTGCAGCATTTTTAGGTTAAACTCCCCATGCAGTGCAGACTTCCAAACTCTAAATTTTAGCATTCAGTATTCTCACACAAACCAAGCTTTACTCCCCATATCAGTGTCGGGGGGGGTTTATGATACATACATTAATTATATGTAATTATAAGTAAGCTGCATATTCTTATATTTCAAGGCATTAGAGATGATGCCACAGATGCTAAAAGTGAAGCACTTTCTGTGAGCTAATAAACAAGATACTATCTCAAGGAGTTGTGAAATGTCTCACTCAGAAGTGAAGGATCCATTAATTACTGGGGTAGTGCCATGTATCTCATGAACAGTAATTCCATTTTTAAATGACACATTTTGAAGCACACGTGCTCTTCTCTGATTTATCAGAAAATAATGGCCTAAGATATGGTCATACCCAGCAATTTCCCTGGGACCCAGCAAAGCCTGTCTGCTGCTCCCCAGTAAGTGGGAGGTGCAGCAGAAGACACCTGTCAATAGGAGCCACCATAACTCATCCTGCCATATGACCACAAGACCTAGAAGCAGATCAAGATCTAAGGTTAATGAAATAAGAGAAAATAAAAGAAGGTAATTGAAATCTTCAGCTTTATATTTCACAACTACACATAGGTTCTTTCTTGAAAGGAAATATTTTTCTAACTAAACATTGATGGATTTTAATGTAAATTTATTATTAAAATTATATCTGTCATTATAGAAAATGTGTATTTTTTTAGTAACTGAAAATACTTAAGTATAAAACTGTTTGCTTGGCTGTAAGGCTGGGCTCCTTCCTTGAGTGAAAAATAAGAAATTGCTACTAAATTAATTGCAAAACAGCATTCAAAACTTACTCCATTATTCTTATCAACAAATGATATTTCAAGTTTTTTGTTTCCTTCTCTAAGCTGATTCATTCTCTGTGATCTCTTTACTGTCTCACTAATTTTCCTTGACTTCTATTCATGTTGTGACCAAAAACCACATTCTCATAATTTATTTTAATTGAGTAAAGATTTTTTTTTTCTGATGGAAATTCCTTATTCCTTCTTTGATGAGTCACAGGATAGAATAGGTGAGAACAAAGAATCACACAGAAAGTCCATGTTACATTCTTGTATCAGTGAAGATACCAACATGAGATCTAATATGCCAGGCCAAAGAAATTATGGGAAAATAAAGCTTTAGTACCCCAGCTGTGGATCAGGGCAACAGAGATATGTATAATTTCTCTACTGAACCATGAATTACAAAATGGGCAATTCAAAAAGCAAGGCCTTATTGGAAAGCACAGGTAGATGGAGAAATTTAAATATCTGAACTAAGACCTACATGACCTAAGACAGGGCTTAGTAATTGAAAACTTTTGCAGTGTCAAATTATGTTTTGTGGCAAGGTGAGCCCTAGATTAGCACGGGCTCCTCCCAGACAGCTGGAAGCCCTCAGAGCCAGATGATGGGACCTGTGACCAGTGCCATGCACGGCTCCCTCCGAAGGCAGATTTGGCAGGAGCATGAAGGGAATGAGCTCCAGCCAGCCTGCCCAGCCACCCTGCAGAGCAGTGTGAGTGCTGAGCTGACCTCCTGGAATCCAGCTCAGCTGGAGCACTGCTGGACCTGACTGCAAAGCCTCTGCACTGACTTACAACAGGAGCTCTCTGTGCTTACACATCGAACTTACTGCTAGAGGTGCTGGCAATCAGCAGCACAATTACATGAGGATATACATGTGCTGCTCTTGGAAATGGAATTCTTGCTGCTGAGTCACTGAACTAATTATAATAATGTGTATACCACACACATATACACATAGAGCACCCACATGTGGCCTCTTAAATTAAGGCAAATTTAAGTTACTTACTCGGCAGAAAGTATTTACTTATTTTGCAAATACTAACCAAAAAGTACTGTCCAATTCAAAAACTATCACACACAGCTGGTAATTATTTCTGCATATACCTTTATGACCTTGTATTTAACTAAGGTGTGATGTTAATGACATCATGAAGCTGAGTGGCCCACCTTGTTCTCTCACTACATATTTCACTCTCTGTTCAAATTTAAGAATTTGTTTTTAAACAAGGTAGAGGTGGAGAGTCCACTTTCTTTAGATGCAGTGTCCATTTGGTAGCTGAGGAATTCTGATTGAAATCTGAATGCAGGGCGTTCTGAACTTGTTTCCATCTTTGCCATGTAGAAATGCCTGGAATGACTCTACCTGAGAGTATGGCAGCAGAAGGACAACTTTGGTGGGACACCACCCTTGCCCAAAGGTAATTCAGGCAAACTTCAGAAAAGTGTCTTCCTCCAGTAGTGGCAATACTGTTTTTCTTAATAAACTACACAAAACACTCAAATAAATCAAAGAGAGAAAGAGAGGGAGAGAGAAAGAGAGAGGGAGAGAGGGAGGGAGATCACCTTCTCTCACTGCCCATGCCACGCCTTCCTTCCTGACCCCTTCCCAGAAAGATCCCCTACAGAGAGGTAGTGTCAAAACAAGTTTTTCTGACAAAATACTACTCTGGCCTAGGATCTGCTAAGTTCTCTCATTTTCCAGACTTCCCAATTTCTTAACAGCTGAAAATCTTTTGCTGGGGTTATTAGGGTTTTTCGTTTCATGCAGCATACAAAGCCTTTCTGTGTCAGCCTTTGCAGAGCTACAGGAGAAATTGTTTCTTCTTTCTTTCCCTCCAAAATATACGTGAAACCCAAACAATCTTCTGAAATAAAGAAGATTATGGAGTTTCTAGAAATTAATGCTATGAATTCCTCTGCTTGATTCCTTAGTTTACTACTTGGTTTTAGTAGACACAGATCACTGACAGTGAAATCCTAATGCATTATTTAAGCAAATGTACACAAAACCCGTGATCCTGAGAGGAGCACCCCAGATTTCTACCATGGCAAAGATGGCAACTAGAAAAACTAAGCAAACTGCAATAAAAAAAATATATATGTATAAAAAAAAAATACAGCACTTCAGGTGCAGCAGAGACAACTTTCAGCAGGCGATTTGAAGAAAAAGAAGTTAACTCGATCCAACCTCCTTAATAACCAGATGTTTGCAATCATCAAAAATATACCTTTAGCCGAAACAATCTCCCTGTTCCGGAGCATTCCGTTTGCGGGAGCATTTACATAACAATATGTGACATCTGAAATGCTTAAGGCCACCAAGCATGGCAGTACAAATTACAGTCATTTTTCAAGCCGCTGTGCGAGGCGCCGGTGCCGGGCAGGCACGGCCCGCGTGCAGCAGGGCTGGGAACGGTGCCCAGGCTCCCGGGATCCATGCTGAGCCAGAGGTGAGGGAAGCAGAGCTCCTTACCCGCCGTAGGCTGGGATGGGAGGAGGGGGAGCTGCTGCTCGGAACGTGTTGTACACCGTGCGCCCTCGGCCTCGTAGGTGGGCACCTCTGTACGCGGCAGCTGCGGTGGCAGCAGGGTAGGGAAATCCTGGCACTGCAGAGGGGAAGAAAAAAGGGATTAGTGTGCAGTGTCCACGTTCTGGAGCAAGCAGTGGGGTTGTGATGGAGTAAAAGCTCGCCTGTAGCTGGACGAGGGAGTCGCCAAAGTGTTTTAGCTCATCTTTTCACACAAATCTCCGCGCGCAAAGAGCCGGCGGCAAACGGGGAATTTGGATGGCAGAGCCATTTATGGCTCTGAGTTTCTCAGAAGACACTGTTAAAAAGTGTTGTCTGGTTCAGCCAACACTACTACCAGGAGACTCCCAAGGTCCAAGTTCAGGCTCAAATTTATAATGTCAGAGATATTTGCATCACATTATTAGATCTGTCTTCTAAAGGCAGCCTTGTTTTGAGTGGGGGTGCAACATTAGAGACTTAGGTGACCTCAAGTCATCTAAATTATCCAGTGATTTTGCCAATTGAACAGAGCTTTGCTTTTGTTCAAAGTTGGATTATTTTGTTGAGTTAGATTATTAACCAGCTCTTAACTGTGTAATAATGCAGAGCTTTTCTCCTCTTTTCTCATTTTTTGGGGTTGCACCATGTACATAACAGTACCTTTCAGTCCTTCAAAGGCAAGAGTTGTATATCTTAGGAATACCTCTGAATCCACATAATATTCAGACCAAGTAGAAATAACTTAATCATATAACAATGAAATTAACTCAGACATTTTTATATTGTCATTGGACCTGTGAACATTGATTACCATTCCATGTGAGACTTAAAGTATTTTGATCAGAAATTGAACAATAATACAGTATTAGAGGCTTTCCTTCTGTAAAACTTTTCTCTTGATTTTATTGAATTTATATTTCAATTTCTTGAAATTATAATAAAATCCCAAAACAACAAACAAAGCTTCCCATTTTGATTTCTCTGCCAGTTTTTAAAGCAGTGCTTCATTAATTCATTTCTCCTTTGTACATATATTGTGTCTATGTTAGAACAGGTATTTCTTGGATGAATTCATCAGTGAGACAGATAAAATCAAATCCGGCTCTGTTGGCATCAGGTTACATCAGATGTACTTCATTGTGTTTAATTTTTTTTTTTCAGTATGTAAATAAATAAACAAATATTGCTTAGCAAAGCCCTAATAAAAAGCAAGGAAATGGAAATACTGATGTATAACAATTTTCCAATCTGAAATATTAATTTATTTCAATCCTTATTTAGCATCAAATTTTAAAAGAAGCCTTGAATTTGAAAAAAGAAAATGAAAAAATTCACAACTTTTATGCCTTGCTGGCTGAAAATATGAAGGCAAATACTGTAATTATGGTGATTTCTCTCTTACTGCCTTACTGCTGTGGCTTTGGGGCTTTGCTAAGTCCTTCTCTCTGACAAAAAGGTTACACAGCAATTCTGCACAGATTTACATGCCTGTGATACAACATAAACCAACCTTATATGAATGCAAATAAATCAGATCTGTCTTAGAAAGTGCAAATACCATATTTTATAAGGAATAAAAAAGGAATGTGTCGAAATCATAAAGATGAACTTGCTGAACTCAATATTCTGTTGATAACTTTGCAAGGAACTACATTTAATAAGTCTTAAAGGAATTGTACTAGAAAACATTTCTTTTAAGGAAAAACAACATATACATCATATACGTGAAATTTGGATGCTGTAAGTACTTTTGCATATTCAACAAGATTGAGTATTGACCAGTGTAAATAGAGTAGTGACAGAATTATGAACTGCTGCTGGAACCATGTAACTTCTGTCCTTTTCCTTTCCAAACATACAGCCTTGTATAAAAATTAATACAATATGCAGAGGAAAATGCAAAATACAGTTTTACATAATGTTCAGAGAACTACAGACCTACACACTCCCTCCAGTCTTACAAGTTTCCTTTTCTTTCTTCATCCAGCTTTTGCTCCTTTCCAGTTACAGGTACTGGACTGGATGGAGAACTGATCTAATCCAGTGCAGTTATCTTTGTGTAAGAGAGATGTTCAGCTGCAGTCTGCCTGCCTTAGAAAAATCACTCCTTTCCAACTAATAGGCATTTGTAGAAGTAAGTTTCTCCAATAGATTGTTAATTTGTGTCTTAAAAAAAATGCAAGTAACTAAATAAAAAGAAACAAACCCAACAAACCAGTGCTCAGTAGGGTTTGCTTAAGCAAATGGGTGGAAATGGATTTGAGAGAAGAGCCAGGAAAAATTGATATCTGAAATGGTGGACTTGTTAAATGATAAACTGTAGCTTTTAAGGACACTCTTAAACTGGAAAATTAAGAAAAATTCCACTGACCTAAATGGCAATAAAAAAAAAAAAATCAGTCAGACAACCTTAAAATTTCTTCACTTGCATCTGTAGTTTTCTAAATATTGATAGAAAACACACTTTCACAAGAAGAACAGAAGTGATAGAGAAAACCCATCTAACTCAAAAACAGCCTGAGCTCCAGCAATGTAAGACCATTGTGGGCGTGCAAGACATGGTCTGGAAAGTCCTGCCCAGAGATCTGCTCCAGTAATTAATTCTTTGTAATGAACATCTACATTTGGCAATATTTAGAGTAGTTGTTCTTTTAGGATCCTAAGCAATAAATTTAAACCAACTGGAATTGGTGGGATATACTGAGGAAATGCCTCTGTGAAAGAATGAACTCCCAGTGTGGTTTGTGAACATATTTTCCTTTGAATTGTACCATTCAAACCAGCTTGCACACAGACATAATAAAATACATATTTTGCAACAACTGAGCATTTATAGTAAATTCTCTTTATTCTTCATGGCAGTCACACCTTGGAAAGAATTACAAGGAAGGTCACTGACCTCAAATCTTTGACAGTGAATGTTTTCCACAAAGAAGTGCCACTGGAAAACCGGAGTGCCCCATCAATGAATGGGTCAAAAATAACTTTTTTTTCTTTTTAAATTACATTTTTATGGGAAAGAAGGCTTTCTCTTAAGAAAAGAGAAGAAAAAGGATGAAAACAGAGATAGCAGGGAGAGTCACTTAGTCCATAAGAGTTTACCAAATCCAAAGCCTGTAAGGGAGGCTCAGCAGTCATGGGAGATGCTGAGACAAGATAGTGATTTTTTAAAATAATTTTCAAAGGATCTTCAACACAAAGGATGAGCCTGAATGAGAAGCCTGAATGATTGTAATTGTTTTGCTATGCTTGCCTAGCATTGCCCTCTTAATACAGTCATGGAACATAAATGTCTAAAGTAAAGCAAAGCACTAAAAAACTTAAGATACAATTAGTGGAAGGTAGAGCAGTGAGGTGTAGTTCTGTCAGGAAGAGGATCAGACATGATGGACATTAAACATGGGACTAAAAGTGGCACTGCAAGGCCTTACAACCAAGTGAGGCCTAACAGTTGAGTTTATTCATAACAGAATGATATCCATCCCAAAAACTGATTTGGGTCCATCTGAAAATCAGAGTATCTGAAAACACACTTTCTATTGTCAGGTAGCAATATTAGGGATTGAGATTAGAGGCAAAGTAACAACAGGTTTTGTCACCCTGGATTTGAATTCAGAAAAAAACCCATAATGCTCTTTCAGCCCGGCTGAGAAATCAGATGGGTAGGAATATGTAATAACCAGAGAATGTATTTTGCTACCAACTTTTTAATATCCTCACCCCAAAATAACCAGCAGAAGTGGCAGCATTAGAACACAACTGAAGAATGGACTTCATAAAAAGAATTTTATGAAAAGGGCTGTCCCATCAGGAAACATTAAATGCTATTAACCAGTCCCAAAAGTAATGCAGATAGTAGCCAGGAGGGGTAGAGGTTTTAATGACTTACAGTTTGTAGGTCAACCTTCCTTAGTGCCTCAGTGCCAAGCTGCTGAAACCCAGTCAGTGAAAATGCTATTATAATGGGGTTGAAAATGTGTTTGACTCTCAGCAGGGAAGCATCTGAGCCCACTTCTAAGCAAAAGCAGCTTAAATTCATCAAAGTAATTTGATGACTGGAATTCTTCTGATCTGTGACTGGGAAAAGGCAGGATTTCTCCAAATGCACGTTGATGATAGGAGGTGATAACACAAGGTTATAAAAAGAAAGACTTTTCTAAGGACAATACATAATCAAACAATAAGCCATAGAAAACAATTTAGATTTTCATGTAATAGCCCCATCCATTCTATAGATATTCATTCCACTGTTCAAATATGAATGAGACTGCAACCACAAAACTCAGTTCCTACAGTCACCCAGCAATTTAATTTTTCAAGCTAAAAAAATTAGAGTATAAACAATATGCTGTAGAAATCCTAGCCTTTGCTTAATATAACTATCCAAAATCATACAAATCATCTACTACAGCCTAAATGAAATTGTTTTAAGAACATTATGCTGGTAAGATTACCTCTTTAAACTTGTTTGTTCTATTTTTATATTTAGGGGGATACAATTTTAAAATGTATTATTACAATTAATATTGTCCACGAAGTTTTCTCTTCTTACACTTTGTAAATGTGTAATCATCGTCACTTCAGTGAACTTCAGTTTAGATCTCAAACATGAAATGTGGCCAGCAAATTGCCACATTTAAGCAACTAAAAAGGCCTTTGGAATTAACTACATTAACATGGTGGTGTATCAGCAAAATTTACATAACTAATTATTTTATAGAAAAAGTAAATATGAGCATAAGGAAGAAAAACTTAGAGTTCACAGATGAAATTTAATCAAATCTTATTTTTTCCCTGAAGATGTAATATAAGCATTTGTTTTACTAATTTTTAATTAAATGAACATGACAGGGAGGTACACTTTGCAGGCACCATATCTCAACACTGGCCTGGGAAAACAAAGACTGAAGGAACCATGAAAAGCTTGAGTCCCCAAAAATAAAGGAATATAACCTGGCAAAAAATACTTAAGGGTTATACACTGCGTATTAAAGTTTTAAAGCTTTGGGATAGATGAAAGAGCAGCAGATGCAAAAGACAACAGGGGGCAGATTTTGTATCAAAGCCATAAAAATATACAGCCACTTTAATGGGCAATTATTCTTCACATTTGTGCTGCGGTTTGAATTTGTATGAGGGTGCCATATGCCCCAAGAAAGGTGTGCCATCAAAATGGATGAGCAGATCTACCTCTCATCACTCCTAATCTCTCCTCCTCTGCACAGAGTAGCAGGTCATCTGCCACCAGGAGTTTGCAAATGTTTTATGGTGAAGAATTTTAATGTCACATCGTGTTTGAATCGGTTTATCGCTAATTTACTGCGGCACAGTTCAACTGCTAGAAAGACAGGGAGACACATTTACATCATTCCCATAGTTCAGGAGGATCCCCGTTGAGGAAAGACAATAAATTAAAAACAAAGAGATAAAATGGGTAGCATGCTGAGAAAGGCTAAGCAGAATAATCTATATGATATTATCTGAGATTTCAGAATCAGCAGTTTATCCCAATGTGTGCTGTGTTTTCCCTTCACTGTTATAGTAATAAGTATTATTAAGTGGCATTCTTTGAAAGAATTATAAACACTGTGCTAAAGAGGATTTGTGCATTTAAATACACAGACCAAAGCACACTGCAAGCAAAACGTAAGCTCTGTTAATACAGATTTTTAACATGAAAAGGCATTTAAATTATATATAAATATATGTACATACACGTGATTCAAATTCAGGGTAGAAAAAATCCTTAGAAAGTTCACAGTGTTTAAAATTACATGCTGAAAGTACATTTCTTCACCTGTCACTGTTGTGGGATGATTTTCCTAGGGATCTAGTTGTGAATTAACTGCATTCAAAGGAAATTTCCCATATACATCAAACAGAGTCCCAACTGGTCACTTCTATTTCTTTCTTTCACAAGCTATATTTATTTTTTGAACCATACTTAAAATTATAGACCAATTATTTCCTTAACATTGTAAAAAAAATACATGCCAGTATTATACATTGTTGTTTAGGAATGAATAAATCTGTATTTTGGAGAAACCCCTACTTATAGGACATTCTCATTTGAAATGCATTAAAAAGGAAAACAAAAATCTCTAATTAATGTACAAGTCTAATCACCATTCTCCACATGGAAGAGTAATTTTTCACTGTTCATTTGCTCAGTGTAATCTCAAAACTGACATAACAGAAAAGCAATGGCCTATAAATCTGCTCTCATTTGTTTCTTTAATATTCATATTCCATTCAACTACAGCTGCTTGTTGCTGCAGTCTATTACAACATGCAAAACTGTCGATAAAAATATTATGAAAGGCAAGATGTGTTTCTTCATGGCTCTGTGTGCCATTTATTTGGAAAAAAAATAACAACAAATGACTCATGGATTGTCCCTTAGTTTGCTGCACACTGGGCGATTAGTGATTAATTACCTTGCTGCAAATTGACATGGCACAAGGAAATTGACACAGCTCTGATTAATTAACTTTTTTATGCAAGACAGTTACTTACAAAACACTGCACACTGTAATTGAATCCCTTTACACAACACTACTGCATTAAGTTTCCTGTCAAATCCAAATTAGCACCAAATTTCACGTAAATGTGATGAAACTTTTTATACTGATGTACATGTAAATATTTCTAGAAAGGGGACAGACAGCTGCCCTAAAACACTGTTTTCAAATATTTCCTCTTCAGACATGGAAGAATCAGATTTTTAGATTATTCCATACCAAACTATAATCAAATGCACACAAAAAAACCCATAAACTAAATATTTCAGTAAAAAACAACCTACTATTTATTCCTATATTAAATTATAGGAAGACACTTAACTGTTCAAACAAAACTTTTCATCTGCTTATCTTAAAGTTGTTTTCAGATCTAATTGATTTATTATTTCAATGGCTTCAATATATTGACTTCCTTGTAATTATTTCAAGTCTAGATGGAACTATTCTTTTTGTTTCATCTCTTCTCATGTACCAATAAACAGTCCACTACTGGTTTCTCTATATTGCTACTATGATATGTTATTAATTTATAATCTTGGGAGCAAAACCTTGCTGCCCAAGCCTGGAAACTGTCTCACCTTCCTGCCTAAGAAAATGGAGGATGTGAAGGGATACAAAGGAAGGGATAAGATGATTGAGAACTCTTTTTGTAAAGCTAAGTAACGACACCAACCAAATTTTTTTGGATTAAAAAACCAGCTATAACTGGTGGTGAAATTACTTATGATGTACTTAAAATCAAAATGAGAGTACTGCATAGCTGAAATTACAAGTAGTTGAGTTACAAAGAACAGTTGGTTTTTCACAAAGGAAACGACTAAAGAAAAAGCTCAGGACGTAAAAAAGCACCCAGGCTATAAAGGAAAAGAAACAGTAGAGATCAGAGAAGACACGTTTGATCTTAAATTAAAGAACAATCTTCAAATATAGATGATCAAAGTGATCAATATCTTGTCTGGTGTTCCCAGTTATTGGACAGCTATAAGTTTCAAGCAAATGGAAGAAATCCCATGTGTCTAACAAAGCACCACTTCCAAGACAAAGGAAAAAGGCTGTGGTTATGGAAAGCTGGATGAAGAGTAGCACTGCTATAAAGAGATGACAAAATTTAATAATTTGAATGTTTATGAAAGTCAATTATATAGTGACAAGAAGTACTGTTAAGATGACACAAGGATTCCTAAAGCTCAACAGAATTATTAAACTGTAAAAAGAGCACTGTCAGAATGCATTGGGAACAATTTAGGCAGAAAGTAATAGAGGAAAAACCCAGCTGTTAACCTAATCCAAACCATAAAGGAAAAATTGTCAAAACAAAGAATTGCACCTGCAAAGCCATACTGATGCTAAAAATGTTAATTCCTAAAAAGCACTTATTATCTGTGAAATTTAGGTTGAATTTTGCTGCACACAGAACAGTTCCAAGAGTCATGATTCAATAACAACCATCACAAAATAGAATGACACCAAGGTGTGCCTTTATTTGAAGCCAAATCTGACAGGCTAAGCTGAAAAGCACAAAACTAAGAGTTTGCTATCTGACAGACAGGATGATTTGAGATGTACAGTGAACACTGTGGGTCTGGTACTAAAAATGAGTGACACAGCAGAGAGGTCACAGGATGCAGAGCCAGGGAAGGTGGCACCCAGGACTGTGCACAAAGGGCTCTGATGTACAATTGCATCACAGAACATGATGCAGGATAATACTGAATGTAATCTTCACTATGTAAATGCAATGTACACAGTAAATGTAATTACTATATGTAATCCTCACTATTTGGCTGTGTTCTGAGAGGAGTAAGTCCAAGCAGTCCTATTGCCCTAAATCACAGGTTAGTCACCAGTGCTGCCAGTGGCCAAGTGCTGTGCGTCCACCAACAGCAGAACACCGAGGGAAGGCACCTGAGCTCCCAGCTGTCCTTGGCCACACACCATTTTTATTATTTCAACTAAAGGACAGAGATATTCTCCACAATTTACTGTCTTTCCAGCTATCTCCCCCTACCCACTTGTAGGGCTGTGTGTAAGTGGAAAAAAAAGTCAGTGACACAATTCAGGACGTGCCTCTCTTTCCAAAATTCCTAAGCCTGCTAGTTCAGATTGCTCCTGCACAAAACAGACCAACAGAAGAATGAGCTTAAACAGCAAGGCCCTTAAAAACACATTTGTGGGAGTGAAATGAAAGCCACGTTTACAGATTTTGGACACACACAATGTGTTTTAGTGATGACTTATAAGTCATCATTTAAAATATGAGTAGACAGGAGGTAAAGTAAGAGTTATCCAGAAAATAGTTGCAGAAAGACAATATATACTGATATAGAACACCAAAAATGCTGTAGGAAGAATTTCAGGCAACACTGCCAAAAAAACCCCAAAACCAAAAAAAAAAAAAAAAAAAAAAACAAAAAAACAAAAAAAAACCAAAAAAACCCAAAAGAAACCCCCCCCCAAAAAAAAAAACAAAGCAAAAAAAACCCCAAAGAGGTTCACCTTACAATTAAAAACAGGATGATACATAAATCAAGAATATAATGCAATGCATATGAATATAGTTTTACTTATTTTTTCTAATTTTCTACTATCATTATCTTACTTGAAAATCAGTGGTGTTGTCCTGCATCAAAGGAACACAATGGGACAGAACAGAGTTTAAACACCTTCTAAAGACATTTCATCATGAGACGACATCAACAATTCTCTACACTTCTGTACATCGGGAAGGGAATTATGGAGAGCCATTCCCTTCCTACTTACTATTGGTATCTTCTGTATTTAAGCTTTGACTGAAACCCACTGTATTCAACATACAAACCGGAAGGGAAACTGGCACAAATTTTCTGGTTACTACTGAGTGATTCTCTGCATAAATAAAGGCAATTAATTCAGGAAGCACATCAAAAGATAGATTGACCCCTAAATGTTCAGCAATAAGGTTTTTGTAGCCTGGAAATCATATATGGGATTGCTCTTCTCAGATGTATGGACATTTCCTTTTGGCAGGGTTTTTGCACCCTCAGTCAGGAGCTGCAGCCCTACAAAGGTTAATTTGGTTAATTAATGGCCCAATCATAGCCTCCTTTGCAGGGGTGCTCTACCTGTTTCCTACAAAGCAAAATGCAGCAGGCAAAACCACCAAGATGTAAGTACAATGCACTGATAGATATTTTATCAGTCATGAAGTGACCTCCCATTCTAGTTTAGCTTAAGAGAAAACAGACCAATTAAAAACAGTTTGCAGAATCTTTCTACAGTCAGTTCAGAAATACTGAAGTGCTGGCAAATTATTTATACCACACGAATACTCATTTTTTAAACTGTTCCTGACCCATATTCTATTTCAAAATGGCAAACCTGCCAAACAGTTAAATGGAGAAAACCTACCACAATAAAATCAGAACAAATGAATCACTGATGTCATTGCAATATATGTCCACTTGGATTGAAGGAGGTCAGTCATGACTGACACACAAAACCCAGAGAGGGACACACCAAGTGCCAGGAGCATCTACCCTTCAGCTGCTTGGAGTGGCAGCAAACTGCCATCATTACAGTGTAATTTTCAGGTAATTATGGTGTGCAACAGATTAAACCTGACAAAATCAACGGAATCAAGGTTTCCAAACCAAATGCTTCCACTAATGATTTGGCTCAGAAGCGCACTTTGAAACACCTTTTGAAAATTTCTATTTTCCCTGTGTAATTTTCTTGGTATTGAAAATATCCCAGAACATAATAGAAATGTCAAAGGTCTTCCTTCAATCCATTAGTAACGCCACAGGAAAATAAAACCTGGAATGTCTTCACTGAAACAAGCAACATGAAAATAGTTTCATACAGCATTTTTTAGGTGGTTTACTAATATTCCTAAGGCAAGTAACCTACTTCTAAAGCAAGGACATACTGCATAGACAGGCTTGACTTAATTTTCATTTCTGTATCACAATGAGTCCTCAAACACACTAAATCCTACTGTTGGATGTGCTCTTTATAAATATAAAATATATATTTATGATTTTCCCTATTCATTCTGTAAGCAAGATCCTGAACCATCCTTCATCTATGAATTAAAACAGAACACCCACAGGGAAAAAAACCATCTATTTAAAACTAGGACATATGCCTGCTATGTGGACGTGCTAATATTTTCAATAGAGAGCAAAATTCCCACATCATGTAATTAATAATTTATGCTTGTGCCATAGATTTTCCTTCTCTTCTAGCACATAATGCATTGAATGGTAGGAATATTGGGATATTTTTGGGACACTTCTAATGTCTGCTCTGAAGGAATGAAGTGCGTTTTCCTTGCTTTAAAAAAACCCCAAAACTTTAGCATTAAAAATATTTCCTGTCAAAAATATTACAGGACCAAAGGCTTCCAGGGAATTTTCCAAAAGAGCTGCCTTCCCACCTTTCAGAAACATCTCATCTTTGCCTTGTTGTTTCCTGGTCTCTCATAAGCTAAAATCCCAGGGCAACATAGTTTATTGTTTTAATATCTGTCTGACGCAAAGCAAAAGTATCCTCTGGTGAGTGCTTATCTGTCATATGTACTTCTGTGAAAGGAATATCAAGATAAATAAGATGTTCTAGGGCATATCATGGGATTATGAGCTTGGCACTGACTGAATTCTGTTTAAAAATAGTTGAAACAATAAATTAAAAAAGAAAAAAAATCTACACTGATATTTTGAGGATGTGAGCTTGAAGAGCATTGGGTTTTAAATATTTTAATTATAAGGGAATTATGCTATTTTAGTATGAATAGAAAATGAACACTCAAGTCCATAAATGGGACAAACAAGATGAGAGGAAATAATATTCATAATTTAAACTGTTGAAACAATAAAATTCTATTCTAATGGTACAATGGACTGTGAACTTACTTAGTATTAATTAAACTCAATGTAATGGCATTTTCTATATTGAAATGAATAACCAGTGATCTGGAAATTCATTTAGACCATTAGGTTAATTACAGAAACCGATGGAAGTTTTATCAGACAATTACAATTAAAGAGCACGAACAATGTGGGACAGATTTATAAGCATTTGTACCACCTCAATCATTTTTGCTGAATTCCACCACCACTTCTTCCAAAACTGTAATCAATATATCAATTAAAAAATGGGCCATCAACTTCATTTGCCCTTGAGTATGATAAAATAAAATGAATTAATATCGGATTTTGCATTTTTATATTTTTCTTCTTTTAACTCTATCACTTGACTGCAGTATGAAAGATTTATTTAGGAGCTGATAAGCAGGCTTATTGAAGATGAATCAACTCTAACATTTAGGAAATCTAAGCCAAAATTTACTTCAGTTTAAAATGTACTCACTGAAGTCATGGCAAAATTCTCTTTTATGGGCATGTTAAACATTTGGGAAATAGGGGTGTTCATCTGCACATCATTCTGAACAAAGGCATGGAGGACTTAAAATATTTTACCATGCATGTGAGCTACCCATGTAGCTAACAGTGAATTATCCCTTCAATGTGTGCTCAGAAAAAATCCACTAGTAGCTACACACTCGATAACTCGAGTATCTTAATGCTTACTTGGAACTAAAATAAAGTCTAAAAGTTTCAGAGATCAAAGTGCTGATTTAGAGAGTAAAAAAATATTTAGCTGCCTTTGAACTTCCCTTTAAGTTCCATCTCTCTGCCATTGCCCTCCACGGGGCCTGGCCATTCCTGGGGGATGGGATGCACAGCTGGAGGCTGCTGCCTCACCACTGCAGCGAGGGCTGGGCGAGCCCAGAGTGCTGGGAGCCAGTCCAGGGCACAAGATTTATTTCCACTGGAAATGCATCTCCTCTTGCACACCCTGCCACAAAGGACAGAGGCATTGTCAGGGGCACAGAGACAGGCACGTGCTGGGAAGAGAAGGGACAGCAAACATGGCTTGCAGCAAGAGAGGTTTCCACTGCCAGGACATTCAGTCACTGGAACAGATGACCCCCAGAAATTGTGCCATCTCCATCCTTAGAGGTGCTCTGCTGCAGCCTGGTCCTTCCAACCTGAAATACTTTACAATTCTACAACTTCACATCTTCCTTCTTCCCCATGCTTTGGCTCTCAAGAGCTTCTACTTCATTCACATTTTCAGGCACTTCTACATTATAGAAAAATGGGGAGAAATAGCCACAAAACAGTTCTTAAAAGTTCTTGCATGAATTCAGATTTGTATTTTTGCCTTTTTGAACCATACATACCCAGCTGTGTTACTGTCCTTGGCAGAACAGTGATACAGACTTTCAGGGACAGAAATCTTTTTCTTCTTTTGAATCTTCCTTTTGTCCAGCAGGGTCTTAATATTCTCATGCATCCTACTCATGGTGTGGCTTCAATTTGGACAAGTTCCAAAACTATCCTTGACACATTCCTTATTTACCAGTAGATGCAAATTTCTTCAGGATTTTAAAATTCCCTGTGGAAACAACTAATCTAAAGAAGTGAGGGTAAAAAGAGACTGTCAGTTATGTACAGCCAAACTGTTTCATTTACTTTCAGTGAGATATCCTGGGCCTCTAGGAAGATTCCAGGGAGTGCTGACTCACTGGGATTTGGTGAACTCCAATCATTCCTGGCTGGATATAACTCCTTTCAATACTTGTCTGCATCCTGCCTTATGGCGATGATGAAGGGTTTAACTGAAATCTGTTGTATCAGTTCTGCCCTGGAAATACCAAAACTGAAATGTCTTGTATCAGTTCTGCCCTTGAGATGCCAGTCCTGTGGGAATCTACGGCAGCCAAGGTTTCCTGCCTGGATTTCCTGGCTATGGTTGTCACGGGACCTGTCCCACACAGGGATGGGAACACATTGGCATGCTGAAACTCTGCTTTCTACATAAAAAATTATCTATTCCAACAATAGGTGTGCAAATGAAAAATTGATCCAGGTCCCATCTTCTCCTTCAGCATAAGAGAACAGATGAGGCATGAGAGACTATTGCTGCTGATTTGTTCCACTGCTTGCAGAAGAAACAGCTCATTTCTTTCTGTATTATGCGAAGGGCCAGAAGTGATGGAAGGAAGCAGAGCCATGTTTCCATCTCCTGGCATATTCAGAGGTGTAACTAATCATTGTGCTGGGAAATGTATAGTGTGATACATAAAATATATCCTGGAGAAATAAAATAACAGAAGGGAAAGAGTAGCTCCATGAATTTCAGTCTGCTTTGTGGAGAGCCAGTGGGTAAAAGTGCTCAGAGTCATCAGAGGCTACCAGTGGCCAGTACAATTACAAACCAAGAAGTTCAATGAGAAACCAAGCTAGCCAAATTAAGAAAAATACACCTTACAACCATGTTCCAGTCCTTTATGCCTTATAACTCAGCAGCAAAAGATGAACGGTCAAGTTAGACAACACTTTGAAATATGGGGACTGTCCCCTTCCAAATATTTGAAATTCCTAAATGCCATTAGCACCCCGTGAACTTCAAGTATCTTAGATGGCTTTGGAAAAATCTCAGCAGACTCTTTCCCTTCTGTGAAAACAATTACAAATTGAAAACCTCTTAATTCTTATATTGTAAGCAGTTGCAAAATATCACATAGTTACAATATCAGCAGTAACAGTATAAATGATTAACAAATTATTAAAAAAGGAAGGCTGCAATATTGTTGTCTACATGGCAAGATAATAGTACAAGCATTCATCTCCTAGACACTAAAGTAGACTTATCAGTTATAATTTCAATATTACAAATGTGCACAAAAATGGAACATAGAAGATCTTTAAACCAATAAAAGAAATGAGACAAAAGTCAACCTTCATTTCTATTCCCTTCTAGTGGAATTTCCTATAGAAATGAAGCTATTTTGCATCTCTATTGAAAGTTGTGTAATAAGGAGAAATAAAAAACCTAATTACAATATTTAGTAATTGTAGTAATTTTGTGTTATTAGGAGTTGTGACCCTGTAGGGGAAACTGCATTTTGGCAAGAGGAAATTCTATACATAATAAAGGAAAAATCATGACTTGCCAACACACAGATTCAACAAAAGTGTAATAATTTCTACTGCAAGGGCTACCAGCAATGCCTGTTATGAAACTGTGTATTACATATTGCCCAGTGGGAGACAGATAGGCAAAGCTTGTTTATTTATGTATTTGGCATAATTGAAAACAAACAGGTGTTTGTTAGGATATCATTATTCAAGCAGCACCACTGCAAAATAAGATTTTTCAACAGAACTGACTCAGGAGACATAACAGAAACAGTGAACTCCAGAGCTCAGCTTGCTCACAGTGTCTCTTTGGGGAATCAATATTAGTGGAAATATCATCTGATGGAAACAGCAATCCCAGCAATAAAATTCCTGGGGTACAGCTCAGTGAGACAACAGGAGCAACAGCGTGAACTTATGAAAAGCTTTCAAAGAGCAACTTTTCAGAAAATTATAACAAACACTGCCCCCTCTTCTCTAAAAGAAGCTCCCTAATAGTGAGATGAGTGAAATGTTTGCCTCATTTTCTAGGAAGACAATTGTCAGTCAAAAAGGAGGAGTACACTAAAAATGTCCAAACGGGAGCATTAATTTAAACTGTAAGTACTTCATAACTCTGTGTTACTACAAGAAGTAAAAAATCCCCACTGCTAGGGAAAGGTGACACATTAGAAAATATTCTTGGAGCACATGGAAGAAAATGCAGACTTAACTGACAATTTAATTTGCAATTTAAAACACTTGATGCATTTGGTTAGTTCCCTATGCTTTTGTAGACTCCAGACTTCTCATTTAAAGGGGATCCCATATGAATCCTGGAAAAGCAGCAGCTCTAGGGATGCCATTGATAACATTTGACATAAAAGAATTACATGACTGTAGACATGATCACTATGGAACTCTTTTGTCCTAACTCCTGGCTTTAATTTAAAAAATAATTATTTTAGTAGTCTAGATAAGCTCTAAGAGAGTAGAATTGCATTCTGGATTGAATACAATCTTCATAACGAGCATATCTGATAATGCTGTTAAATCAGACCATGTATTTTCTTCACAGAGGACTACAATGAACACAGAGCCAGCGCTGCTATGAGCAGCAGTTACTGCTCCTGCATTCAGCCCCAGGTTTCTCACCCCACTAGATGCCAAAATCAGCATCAGTGGTACCACCAATCCAGTCTAAAACACTCTCAGAAGAGGTTTCTGCTCAGAATTTCAGAGGACACATCTCTACTCCAAAGTTTTGTATGGAAAAATGGCTGATGGCAGCATCCATCATGTCAGCTTGTCTCAGTTCTTTTTATTAGGGCAGCTTTTTATGGCTCAAAATACCCCCTTCCATACAGGCTGTCCCTTTTGTAAAAAAAGACTTCATTTCTAATTCCTGACTCAATCAAATGGTGGCATGGTAACAGACTTTTTTGTGTATTAAATCATAGTTGTGAGCAGGACAGAAGAAACACAACATCTACACAAAATGCAGAGCACTGGATTCCAAAAACTGTCTCTGTTACTTGTAGAACTTTTGACCATTTCTGTACAACATTGCAATATAGGCATTTTTTTTTCTTTTTTTGAAGTAAAATATACTTTGAGAATAAAGATGCAACTGAAAACACTGAATTATCTGTTGACATACATATGTTTACAAACACCACATTTACCTTAACAAGAGCTGTTGGGAAAGTTGACATTTTTAGGGGGCTTAATTCACATTAATGTGCTTTTGTCACAAAAACAGAACAAGAAACGAGCCATAACACTAGCTTACTTGTGGATGTGTATACTAGTGAACTGGGGGCACTGTACACGGGAGATCCCTCCTGGTTTGCCTGGCACAGCAGCACCCTGCCTACAAGAAAGAGAGAGAGAGTGGTATCTGGTTTTGGAACACTTCAACTAAACCTGTTTTCATCTCAGAACAGAAATCAAGTCACAACCGGAGCGGTGCACTCAACCAGGGCCGCTTTTTGTCCTTGGACTTCAAAGCAGAAAGAGCCCAAATAAACCCAGCTTGACATTGGAAAAGCAGAACACAGGCATGCCCCAGACACCAACGCCGCCGTTATCCCGCGGGGACCGCGACCCCGCTGCTCTCTCTCCCTGGCACCCTGCTTCTCCCAAAACTGCTGCCCCTGGGAGCACCCACCCAGCCTCCCACCCTGCCCCCTGGGCCTGGCTGGAATGAGGCTCCTGGAGCAACACAGCAGGAAAGTCATGTGCAGCGTTCCCAGCACGGACACCAGGCCAGGCACGACCCGGGGTGCATCGCTCCCGCTCTCACTAAGTGATCACTCACACATCTGAGTTCAGTAGTTTTTTGCTCAGAGGAATGCACAAATTTGTGCAAACACATTAGTTTCCAGTAAATAAGTTGGGTTCAGGATTAAGAACAAAACCAGATAAAACACTTTTTTTTTCCAAAGGAATAAAAGTAAAAGCAATAACCAAATCCATTTAAACCAATACTTTTGCAATGCTCATCTTGAACAAATGACACAAGTTAAAGGTTATTTCCTTTTTTTTTCTTTTAAATGAACTTAAACAAAACATGTCCGGTTTTCTTAAAATTGTATTTTAGGAGTCTTAGCTGAATACAGATTGAACATTGATCAGAGGTTGAAATAACTGTACTTTCAAACCAGGAAAGAAACTTCTTCACTTCTGGAATACAGTCCACCAGGAAAAGTGGGATATGAGACCTCTGGTTTTGCAGATACATGTGCATATATCTGTATAGACACACACAGGATTTTCTACACACATACACTGACATGCCTCAAGCTGTCAGGATTTGTGAATCACACAGTTCAAACCCATCAAATCTTTCTGGAGATTTGTAAAACCTTAGACGTTGTGCACTGGCATGCAATGGAACTGCACTGAGTTGAGCCCAATGTGTTTGGAAGGACAGGATTAAGTACAAATGTAGGCACATTTTCCACAGTATTACAGGAGCAATTCTCAACTTCCGTTCACTGGACCAGAGTTCTCTCAAAATATATTTAAAAAAAAATTCCGCCATTAACCAGTTCTTTGATTGTTGCTTGTGGCTGTCACTCGAAGGAGAAATATTGGAAATACTGAAGAGTAATAAAATAATTCTTGTAATTTATGCAGTTTAACTAAGACTGTGACTACTGGAAATCTCATTAATTACTATGCTTCTAACCTTCCCAGACAATAGCACACCCTTAACTAACAGGATTTGGAGATGCTTGCTTTTTTTGCAGCCATCCACAACTAATATAAAAGATAAAACAAAGTAAGGGGGAAAATGAGCTTGTTTTAAGACAACACATCATTGACTGGATATCTCTCTCAGCCTTCAGCCCTTGTGTGGAAGCTGGCAAATGAACATGCAGCTATTGAGATCTTAATTACAAGCAGGATTTTCAGGTTAAATATAAAATACATAAATAAATAAGCCCTATCCACACACTTGTTTGACCCCAGGAATGTGTATGCTGGAATATGGAAGAATTTAACACCAGAGATGCTTCAAAGCCTGAGCTACTGCAGAAGCCTGCAAATGAAAGCGAGCTGAAGACCCAGAGGCATTCATCCAGCTGAGAGAAACACATGAGAAAAATCAGTAATTTTCATTAGGTTTTAAGAATAATATAACTCTAATGACTTCAAGTATGTCTAGAAAACAGAGCAAAAGATTTACAGTTTATTTACATTATTCACCATAAATCCTAGATAACACTTGGCTTCCTCCATGCTCCATAGGTATTTTCCTACTCTTTGTAGTTAAGATTCTTATATTTTTTCTGATTTCATCTCATACAAATCTAATTTTCCCTACTCTAGTCGTCTAATTTCTAATTAAAGTACTTCAAAACAGATGCTTTTTTCATCTCTGCTACTAGAGTGTATTTAATTTCTTGCACAGAGCCTTCTAATTATATTTTGACAATCTGCCTTTGAATTTGTACATAATATTAATACTGATAACTAAAACATTATTATTAGATTTTGTTAGAAAAAAAATGGAACTTTTTAATCTACTTTAGTAAGAAACGATTATTTCTTCTGCATCTAATTTTGGTATTAAAAATATTTGAATTGCAATTCATACAACTGAGAGATGACTGAATTATTTAGAGTAAGATCTTGGATAAACCTCAGAACACAGAAACAATCTATAAATTCCTCAATGGGAAAAAAAAAAAATTTCCTCCAGAACACTAAATTCTAGTGCGATGGAATAAAAGATTTGATGGGTTTTTTTTCAAGAAAGAGGATTTTAACGTAAAGTTTTGAGGGAGCAGTGGCAGAGGGGACACTGAGGGGAGCAGCTTGGGGGCAGGGGCATTGCAGAGACCCAGCCTCACCCCGAATGCTGCCTGGCAGCATGGACAAAATCAGACTTCCCAAGATCAAAGACTATTCCCACTCATCCTTCTCTTCCTCCACTGTGTGCTCCTCCAGCCCATGATTAAGAATGTACTGTTTGATGAGGTCCTTTGCTGAAGCACCACAGTTATTTTGAGAAATAATTACTCTAAAAATATTCAGGACTGTGAAAAAAAAAGTGATGTGCAGTCATTAATATTTTTAGAATATTTAAAATTCTGTTCCCAGTGGTTTCAGGATCTCTGACTAAATGCATTTCCCCTCATTTTTTCATACTTTCAAAAATAACTTTTTTGTGTACAGTTATTTACATGATGCAGGTAAACTAATCTACAGAAATACCAACGTACTCATGGTGCTGCACAGAGTACTCACTGCCTCATGTAAAACAGATAAAAAAATCACTGTGTTTCTCAAATCCTCAACGAGCCAAGAAGTAACACCTAGGACCAACATGTGGGCTCACCCACTAAATTATAAAGGATTTTTAAACCCCTGATGTTAAAAATAGCTTTTAACTGGCACCACTGTGTAGCCACCACTACAGGCAGGTCAGAAGTACAGATCTGCAATTAGTTGAAAAGAATTTACATAATTAGCTGGAATGTCTCATGGTATTGTTTGAGGAAGTATAAATTGAAATTACATTTTCTGCAGAAAAAACCATATAACATTAGCTAAAATCATGCTGTTGGTGTAAAATGAACAATGGTGCAAGACCTCGATTATGGGCCCAGCTCTCTCCTGTCACAGCGTTGTAAGAACATATTACAAGTTTCTCTGTATGCAAGTCTGCAGAATTTTTTTTTCATGAGAAAGCATTCTTTTTACTGTTTTTTACTCTGTACAAGCTTCTGTAAACAAAATCTCAGAGCTGTGTTTCAAAGACATTTAAATTTCTCTGCCTGTCTCCTATTAATGAAAGATGAGAATTCTCTTCCTCTCAACCTATGAGGTGAAAAGTTATTATCTCTAATTGTCTAAGCTATTCTAACATTCCTTAAACGAAGCTTGAAGCAAGAGCTTCAGATGCTCCATGCTGGGCAGATAATAGCCCAAAAACCTTTAAATTATAAAGTCACGTTAATAAATCATATTTAAGCTTCTGATATTATTGTCAAGAGTCCTTTATTAATGAACAAACCACGACAATATCACAGGAAGCAGATGAAACTTCTAGAAAGCTTTCCTGGCAGTGGTTTAAAGTTTATATACCATGACAGAGAACCTGAGCCTCACTGTACACATGGCATGAGTACCTGGGCTCATGAACCAAAAGTTTCCCATTCACAGTGCTGGTATTTATTGTCCAAGATTTTTGGGGGGGATTACAAAAAAAGACGAGGACAGACATTGCTTATTGGGGTTTGTCCTGGGACACAACAAAGTGAGACACGGGGGGAAATGTTCTCCTCACTGCAGGGATGTGAGGAAGCACAGCTTCACAGAAAGCTCTTTGGAGAGCTGGGGAGTGGCACTGGTGCTGAGCTCTCACAGCATCCAGCTGCTGCCTTCACAGCCAGGGAAAGCACAGAAGCATTTCCAGTGGCAGGAATTAACCAACTCAATATCCAGGGCTGGGCTGCACTGGGTTTTAGTGCACAGGTGGCTAAAATGAACTTTTGTAACACAGGAATTAAGTAACTTACTGCACACAAGGAGATTTAGTGATGATTACATTACTCTAATCCGTTGTACTCTCAGCTTTCCAGGTACATCAGCTGCTCTTTACACATATTTATTCTATTGTATTACTAAAAGGAGCTTCTTACGGCCTCTCACAACTAAGTACCAGTTCATCCATTCTTTAATACTACTTACAAACAAAGAAATCCAAACAAAGCCACAGGAAAAAGTGATTAAAAAACGAAGCTATTTGAGTCTCCATTTGCCTACATTGTTATAAACTCATATTTTAGGAGCCTAATCTAAATCTAAAAAAAAAAAAATTCTTATTGAATTCAGTGATTGTTTTTTAATTTTCTTTTTCTCTCAGTCCAACTGGATGATAGCCAGTTCTCCCTGAGTTAGTTCTGATCATTCTGATCACTCTTTTCTTTTGTGCCTTTTGCAACAACTGTTTTTCCTAAACACTTTGGTGTTCAGCACATGAAGAAAACCGTAAAGCTGCATCTCTCATGAACAAATCAGGAGATTTGCAAGTGTATCAAGGATCCTCATAAGCAATCCATGTCCTCTCTTGGTTTGCTGTTCTAAAAGTGCAATTTGATATTGGCATTTTCAGACAGAAATAGCACTATTTTTGTTCTGGTCTGAAATATTGTTTTGTGTTGGATTATTTCAAAATGTCTCACAGGAATGGATCAGAAACACCTAATAAAAGGCTCCTGTTGTGCAGTAATATGTATGTTAGCTTCTATTGTCCCTTCTGACTAGGGAATTTAAAGAGAGCCTCTACAGCCTCTCTCTTGAATACATAATAGGAGTTAAGTGCTCTCTTAGCCCTTCAATATCAATAGTCTTACTACACAGACTTACCATGCTTTTAAATATGCTGTTAATTCAAAAAGAAGTGCTCTTTGAGGGCCTTCAGTTATCTGGGATCTCTATAAATTGAATAATAGCCTTCAGATTTTAACACAACCACTCTGGGATGGTTGTGTTGATACACTGGATTGTTACTTCCATTATTAACAAGGAATAAAGTAGCAGAACCCCAAACCACATGCCTCCTTTCTTCCAGTATGTTAAAAATACAAACAAAACCCATGTTTAATCCCACCAAAGCTTATATATAGTTTCACTTAAACTAGAGGGTAAGAAAGAGAATCTAAAGTAGCTGATGTCTAAAGTTGACTTTCCTAAATCCAAACCCCTTCTGACAGCAAACCTGAAATACATTCAATTATTGAACAGCCTGGGTATGCTTGCTGCTGGTAATGAGAATCTGTGCTCTATACATATATTTATGTAGTAAGTCCCTGACTCACATATAACCTGATATACATTGTTTAAAATAGGGGGAGGGGAAAAAAAGCCACCAAAAAAACAGACAGTGAAGGTATCTAAGACATTTCCTGGGACTTCTCCATCCAAAAATTCTATTTAATATGTTAATTTTCCTTTCCATCACTTTTCTAAGCATAGTGGATGTTTCTTTATTATCGCTCCTCTTAGAGTATTCCCAAAACACCCAATGAACTGCAGCACTGATTCAGGGAACAGCAATGAATGTTACAGCAAACACCATTTGTAAACTACCCTTCCAATTATCCTTTGCTGCCCATATCATCAATTCCCCAGCTTTTGGGGAACAGACCTCTCTGCCCAGTTATCCCTGTGCAGCATCCAGGATACTGTCACAAACTGGGTCAATATCATGCAAGTAAAAATCAGAGAAGCAACAAAGTTTGCAGCTCTGGTATGAGATAATCCCCCCTAATTTCCCTTCTTCCCTCTGTAGGACATAGAACTCATCCCACAGTAACAGGGATCTCTCCTTCTCCTTACTCTCCCTGCTTAAAAACACACTGTGTGCTGACTTGTTTCTAATTTAATTAACAAGCCAACCTTGCCACAGACTGGCTGCACTGCAGGAGCAATTCATGTAATGTTTCTACTCACAAATGAAGCAATTGCAGCCAACTGCCCTTTCTAAAATACTTCAAAAATTATTCACCAGCCACAGGCATTCCTTGTCTGGTAACTAAACTGAAACTAAATTGCACAACTCAACTCACAAACTCAAAATCTGCACCATGCTTAGAGAGTTTATCTGTGCTCCTTAGTGAACTTTATCATTGGCATCCAAGTGTAAATCCTTATCCACACACTGTCACCAGGAAAGTCTAAAAACTGGACATGCATTATGTAGTCATGAAAAATAAGGAGTGGTACCATCAAGATCTCCTGCAAAATATGTTCACTACAAGATGTCTCTTTACAACCTCAGGTGCACATAAACCCTGTGACATACAGTGCCATTATTTTATGCTGGGACATGCATCCCACTGAAGTTGTTCAGGATCTTTCAAAAATCAAATCTTTATTCCTATTCTTCCCAGCTCCTCTAGCAGACATGGCAGGTAAGCAGGTCAATGATGGCTATTCTTGGTTCACTTGTAACTTTAAGAAAAACCATGAGAGAAATTCCAAAGTACAGACTTCCGAAGTAAACTCTGAGCTGGAATTATACTCTTCTTGAAAGAAGATACTTGAGAATATACAAAATGCACTCATGTTCTGCTGATAACTAAAATAGGTTGCATTCATGCATCTGCCTGTTGAATAAAGATTGCAATAGGAAAAGAATCACCGAATAGATTAAACTGGAGCCTTTCTGCCCAAACACAAACACTACAGTTTCAACATGGCCCTGCAGGGATTACAAGTGGATGTGTTTATTCTTTATCCTCTCATATTGTGTCAAGACACTATTTTCTGTGTAAATTACCTATTTCAGTAAATCTATAGGACAGAGATGCAAATCTAATGCAATTAGATGCAGAGATGCAAATTACTAATCCCTCAGTTCTCTGCTTACACCAGCAAATGCTGGTTCTGACTTATAAATAAAATTCTATTCTGAATGACAAGCTGATAATATAAAAGACCAAAAATTGAATCATCATGCATAATCCTGGATTTAGCTAGTTTATTTCTTTCCTAGCCCAGACAGGTTCCAGAATTTCAGGAGCATGAAAAAACATTACAAAAATGGTAATGCAATGTTTCCAAAGTTTCCAAAGCACTCACTTTTACTGGAAGCAATTCTATGCTTGCAGATTTCCAAAGAAAATCTGAGAGCACCAAACCAACAGAGCTTGTAAAGCTTGTAAAGCACAACCCCTCTCAGCTACCTCCATAACAAATAAATGCATGAAAACTGTATTTTGAAAGTTACTCTCAATAAGTATTATGAAATGCAATTACAGTGCATATTGGGGAGCCTGTCCAAAATGGGGAAAAAATGCATAAGAAGGAAGAGAAAGGAAGAGAAAACATTAGCAATATGTTTGAAACACAATTAACCATAATATTAAACTGCTTTAGCATTAATTTACAGATGTAATCAAGGTTTAACACAGAGCAGAGTTGTTTTCCATTCCACTTAACTGTATTAACTTTACATTTCATATATTACTTTATTACTTTACATTTCAGAATAGTTTGTCTGCCTGACTGTCCATCCTAACACATGGATCTTCCTAACTTGGTTATTTTTCTAATCAGAGGAATTTATTCCTCCACATAACTGCTACTAACTTATCTAGCATTGCAAATATCCCACCCAGCTCTGAACAAATGTTTTAGTGATGACCTTGCAGTTTGTCTTAAATTTTCCTCTGAGAGCTCCTTAAGCCAGTGCTTTTTACATCTGTCCATGGCTTGTACTTGGATTACAGCCCCAGTTTGATTAAAAAAATGCATCTTGCAGCCTTAGCTCAGCCCCAGGCAGTGCCCACCTAGGCTCACCCTTGTTCCCCAAGTAATTGTTGAGACAGGAGCAGTAGCTCTAAAACAGCTGGATTTATATCCAACCTCAAAACCTGCACCATACACAGTCTGGGAGTCTGTCACCTTAGTTATTTAACTACTTTTAGGTCTCTCACTAACCAGAAAGCCATAGATCACATTTTCACTAAGCACAGAATGATGTAGGAGAAGTCCAAGGAGAATTTTTCTTTAAAGATTTTCTTTGTGAGTAAGGAACAGTACTTAACTTTTTTTAGCCCATTAAAATTTGGTCACTTACATCCACAATAAAACATCTGAACAACACAAGAACTTAGAAACAACACAATGACAAAGAAAGGACAGCACAGCTCCTGCTTGCTCAGAAGGCTTTCTTTTGGGTTATTTAAGTAATATCTAAAAGACAAGGAAACCTACTATGTGAACTCAGGAGAAACATGGAAACGTGGTCATCATATCAAGACCTACACCTCAGCAAGATTTTACCATGAGCAGAGAGATCCAGCCCCCCAGCCCCAAACACATCCTTTCCCATATTTTGAAAGAACTCCACCTTTCAACAAACACAGATTTCCTGTTTTTACTGATTCTGTTTGTGAACAAATCCATCATAATCCAGTATCAAATACTGGTTCCCCATACTAGACTGGGTTCAAAATTCACAAACTTTTACACTGAAGAAGCAAAAACTCCCTTCTTAACAGCTCCTACCTTCTGGCATAAAGCCATACCTACAGTTGAAGATTTACAATTAAATAATCAAATCTCTGGAATTTCTTCTAGAGATCACATAGAAGAGTATCAAAAGCTAAGTATATCCTATGTGATATAAATCCAAGAGAAACACCTTCAAAAGGGTAACATTGACACTATCTATGGTCATCTCTTTAAAATGTGCAGACTTCAAATCAATGGTGAATATAGGCATATTAATCCTGCTCCAGATTAAAATATATAACCAATTGACTAAATTAATGTTTATAAAAATAAGTCATTGGCATTAGCTTTGAATAAGCCTTATTGAGTTTCCATGAGGGTATACATTTTAATGAAGAACTCATTATAATGTAGCATAAGGCATAATTAATTCTGGACTATTATTATTTATTTATTTTAGTAAATAGCTAGTGCAGATGCTGAATTCCATTTTTCTACTGGCTTTATATATCTTTCATAAAACAGGATTTCCTCTATAATGGCTTGTAAAAGCTCCACAGAGTTTTAGAAATGCATTAGCTGTCATCAGTGGTGTTAATCTACCTAGGAACTCCTCATTTGTATGATGGCACTTTTAACATTATGATTTTTGAAACAACACTTACAGCTGTATGTTATACTTTGAAAAGGAGCATCTATATAACACAGGTGGAATATTAAACAATAATTATTTGACTGTAGTTAGAAAACTATTTAAGCTGCTTATCTAATACTACTGCAAATACATTTATTTAGGAAAATCTGCTTAGTCAGTAGTTTGAATCCAAGTCAATGTAATCAAATGGTAAAATGAATTAATCTATGGAGTGACAGACAGCTTTTAGAAAAGTTCTGGTTTAGAGATACGACAAAGTGAACTTTTACCCCAGGATTAGAATGCTGTGCAAGCATATAATTCAGCCTTCCCAAACTCCAAACATTGAGAGGTGTTTCTAGGGTATTTGCTGAGCTTATGCAAGACTCATTTAAATTCAAAGAGAAACACTAGAAAGATGAAATGAATCCCAGGTGCTCTTACACTCCAGAAATAGATGCTTTAAGACATGAACAAAGAGAATTAGTATTAGCAAGTGTACAGGAATCCTCTCTTCCCCTGGATTCATCTTACTTAAGGGCATGGTTTTATATATATTGCTATGGTAGTTCTTTACTTCTAATTATATATAAAATTCTATTCCAAACTTTTGAACAAATTTTTGAAAGGAAGTTTGTTACAAAATCTGATTGTTGGTGCTGCTGGCTTCCAAATGCCAAAAAGGCCCAGGCATCTAAAACTTCTCTGTCTTCTGAGGGCTTATAAAATAGTTAAAAATGCACAGATTCTTCCCCTCTCTTTCATTTTGAGTGATGGGGGAAATTTTGCCAGTGATCATGGAATAACTGCCCAAGAAACTGGGTGCTTACAATAGTCTTCAGTGGGTTAAGGCTATTCATGAAGTGAACACAACTACTCAGCCCTGTGGGATGACTTGAAACTATCTCCTGAAACTCCTAGAACTTAATAAAACTCAGGAAAAATAGTAAGTGCCTTAAGTAAAAGGAGGATGGGACCTTCTGCTTTCCACCGAGCTGTGCTCAGTGACTTGCTCTAATTGTTCATCTCTAATCTTCAGTTCTTTTTCCACTGTCAACTTAAATTTTTGAAATTTCTGAAAACTGGTTTATTGGTTATGACCACACCAAAATATTTTCTCATGTGAGTTACTGTGAATTCCACTGTTCTCTGAAAGAGTATTCACTAGATTTCCAGGTAATTTCTAGAGCATCTTTTCCCCCACCTTACATTTGGAAACTGCCAAAAATGAGCCTCTCCAACAGGTATAAAAAACCTGTTTTCTTCCAGGAATAAAAAAGTCTTTTAAAATGGCCTTACTGTGTCTTAAGCTACCTGCTGTACAGGACTGATCTGTTGTAGTAACACAGGTGCAACAATATTCTATATTTCAATAAGGAGAGTGCAAGAGATTGCTCAAAAATTCATTGTTCCAAAACCCAAAAGACAAAAACAAAAAGATCTGCAATAACTGAAAGGAACAACATGGAACTTGGCTGTCAGACTGCCTGAGGCAGAAAGAAAGGCTTGGTATTACAGATAAAATATACACTATATAAAAATAAGCAGGTGAAAATGATATTATAACAAACTGCAGAAACAAAGAAAGTATCAGAGCACACCTAGTAAAGAAACCCAGCTGCAAATCTGTATTTTCCCAGCCATAAATGAGTGTATGGGGAAAAGAACAGACTCTAGCTTAAGTGCAGGAAGACTATGGCATGTATTTAAAAGTGGATGCAAATACAAATACATGAAAAAAATTATCCCAGTTTCCATGAAGACTTTGTGAGACAAATTACAGAGTGCTTCTCACAAATTTCCTTATTAGGAAGATCTGCCTAAGAATTTAATAAATATTTTACTGGAAAAGATAAGCTATGGATAACACAATTTCATTAAGCATTCCTTTCTCATAAGAGGAAACCCCTCTTAAATAGTATGCCTTTATTTACTAGAGACAGACTGTGTGGGCATAAGTAATCTTTTAAAAAATGTCGTATCCATGATCATATACGGAAAAGTGCAATTCTGTGGAAGGCTGGAATGATAATGAAAAAAAAGTCCTTTAGTTCTCTGTGAAATATCATTTTAGCACTTGTCAGCAGAAGGGTGGGAAGGGCAGGGACTGGTGGCCATCAGGGAGCCTTACTGAGCCCTGGACGCACATCAGGAGTCTCCAGAGGGCCCTTCCCAAACGTGTCCCTGGAAATCCACACCAATGCCACCACAGCTAAAGAGCCACATTGCCAGAGAGCTGTAATTTACTGCAGCGTGAGCATTTCAGAGGCACAAAAACAGCCTTAGAAGGGAAACCCCGGAAGAAAAATCCATAGTGTTTTGTAAATATAGAGTATTTTTCAGTCCCCAAGTAATACTTTGCTACCACAGTGTCTGGTGTGCGCCTCGGAGTCTCCATTTTTAGCTGCCACGCATTTTCTCAACAAAGGTTTTTCTTCACAGAAGTGCACACTCCAAAAAAACCCCGAGCTATAACAATCATGTCACTGGTCCTACTGTTTACCATTATCTTCAAGGTTTTAGGGTTGATTTACATTGCGTTCCTCCCTATTTGACTTTAATTGTCTGCTTCAAGTTGTCAGGACATAACTATATCTTAGATTTGCATTGCATTAGGGGATCTTCTCCTCTTCTATTGATCTTGTCTTACGGAGTAATTTAACTCAATTCTAATTTTCCTGTGCATGCGGGGTGCTCTCCATCCAAGGAAGTGAGTTATGTGTATTCAAGTGGTGCATCTTATGAATCTTGTTAAGCTTTACCGCCTTCCAGCCCTCACTGATGGAATATTTAATCACAGAAATGAGTTGGCAGATTTGATGTACAATATGGGGAAGCCTCGCGGCTGTGGCGCCGCCGGCAATTGAGAAAGGGGGGAATTTGCCATTCATCAGTGCCACCCTGACAGCTTTGTGTAACCTTCTGTTTTTCACTTATTTATGAAGATTAAAGGTACTTTAAATCAACAGTTTCTCTGTAAATGTATCATCTTTATTTCAGAAGTGGCCAAATTTTTCATCGTTTATCAGGAGCTAAAGGAACTTCTCGCACTGACTGTGAAAAAGTTGCTACAGTTTTATCACGACAGTGCTGGAGACAATAAGTAAACTAAACAAGTAGAACTATGACTGTCTTATAAATCACATCTCTAATTTTATAATCTTCGAAAATTCAATTGCTTCTTCTCTAGGGAAGGTGGTGGGGGGAACCCAAAATTAAAGATAAGCCACAGTTTTCTATTCTGACATTCAAGAATTACAGTGTTGTTTTACTGTTTCATTGCCTAACAACTTTAGGAGATCTGCACAATTTTAACTTAATTGTTTAAAAGAAAGTTTATATGTTTAAATGTGAGAGATATTGTATTTGAGTCAATATAAATAAAATGTATTTGACATGCATTGAAAAACCCAACAAAACCCAAATGCAAACCTGCCTGAGTCTATAAACAGAAAAAAAAAAGTCTGAAATAGATGAAGTATCTTGATGGAACTTTCTGCAAAGGTGTGGTGGAGTTCGTGTCATAATTCATAAAATTAAATTAATACTCTTCTAATGGTAATTAAAGATTCTCATTAAGAAGGGCAAACACCTCCCTAGTGTTGGCAATAAAAATGCACTTGGGACTTTAGGAGGTTATACAAAAAAATCAATAACCTGCCATTTTATAATTAAAAGACAAAATAAATGTTAGGGAAAAGTCCAGTAAATTAGGAAAATTACCTTCAGGAGAGATTGAAAATATTGATTTTAATTTACAAACTATGTGAACTCTTCATGCCCTACTTCATGAGACAATTATAAGTCAGATTGTTAATTCTGCATACGTATTAGAAAATTGATTACTGTACTATGGGAATATTATTATATTTGTCATTAACACAAAGTCATTTATATAAAATGACTAATAACTCTGACTTTCTAATTTATGCAGGTTCAGGGTTGGTTCACTAACTACTCAAACGAGATCAATGTTAAATTCCTGTTTTCAACACAGACATACATCAGCAAGGAAATAAATTCTGCCTGCACCAAATACTGCAATTCCATGAATGCCGAGTTAGTTTTATTATTATACTGTGCCACTTTTACCCTAATTGGAAGATCTATCTCAGTAGAAGCTGTTTTTTGACCACAAATATATGTTTGTAATGATGTACTTTTAATAATTTTCATCTCTTTAAGTCCCTCAAATCAACAAAAGTCTTTCAGCTTTGTCAACTGGAGATTCCCCAGTTTCTGCAGACATGACAACCTCTTCCCATGCTTAACTACCACCCATGAAAAATGCTTCCCTGATGGCTGTTTGTGGGCAGCATCCAAATTTCTCTGGACTACGAGTAAGTTTATTTTCAATTCTGTTCCTAAAGCATATTTAGAAACTACTGCTAACCATGACTGACTTCCAGCAGACAAAAACTGAATCTCTAACTCCAAGCTGCAACCAGAATCAGAATCTGGTCTCAGTCAGGTGAAAATATAAATTTAAAATACAAAAACATCAAACTGAAAAGCTAACTATAAAATGTAAAGAAAAATGCTCAGGAAAAAAAATATGATTGCATATACTCTATACCTATGTATGTCTACATACTTGTATGTACTATATACATATATATATTTATAGAAAAGATTTTTTGGCTGTTTTTCCTTAAAGAATCCCTGGAAGAAAGTGGCTGCACTAAAATAAGAAATAAAATAAAATCTCATATAAGGTTAGGATATTGCAGTACATTTTATGTTATACTATCTATTTTCCAATAAAAAGGCATTCATATATCTTCTATATAAAGTTTATTACGCCCAGGTAAGGTAAAATCTTGAATCACAAATGTATAAATGACTTGTAAATAATGTGAATCACACAAAGAAAGCAAACCTTGCACCAAACACAGATTCTCTACTTTTGCGTGTTTTAAAGAATACTAAAATGAAATATGGCCAGTGGGACAATCATAGAGCAATCCTTACCTGCATAGAACTCTGGACTATAAACTGCACCAACAACTGGATTTAATTTCCAGCCTGCAGCAAACAAAAACATAACAGTTAATATTGCAATTAATGATAATAATAACAACTATTATTATTATTATTACTATAACTACTATTGTATAGACAATACAGACAAAATTACTTCAAGAAAGGTCATTGTAATTCAACCTTCATAGGCATGTTTGATTACTGATTGCCAATATCAGAGTCTGAGGTATGGAAATAAGTAATGAAACAAGGCATTCCCCAGACATGTGGCACTGCAGTAAATGGCCAGGTGAATTACCTTGGCTGAAATGCAGATGGATTTACTCCCTGAAGCTCTGGAATGAAGCCAGCACTAGCTCAGGTATCCCCACAGCCTCTAGCACAGGGCAGTTGATTCTTAGCCATGGTTTTGGCTCTCTGGTTATGAGCCAGAGAAGCCAGGACAGTTCATTCTCTGGACACAAACATTTCTGATAAGCCTTTGCTAGCAAAGGTTATGGGGCAATCAAATAATTGGAGCATTTTGATTGTACCCTGGCAAAATGAGAGCACAGCCACAGCATGGAAATGTCTGCTGTGACAGGAATGAGGTGCTCTGCGGGGTACAGTCGAATGCCAGGTCTCAAGGGGCACAAATCAGCCACTGCCTTGCTCTTAAACAATCCCTGTCCTCCCAACACTGCCACAGAGCCGCAGCACAGAACTCACAGATCTTCTGCACCTGTGCTCTGGCCAAACTCCAAATTATTGCTGACACTTGACACCTGATGCAGCATCCCCAGGCTGGCTGCAGACACAGGGGGTGTGCAAAGCACGGGGGATGTCACAGATAACCAGGCTGGAGGGACTGGAGGGGAAGGGGCAGGAGAAGAGCAAAAGCAAGCCCTGCCAACTCGTTAGTGTTCTCAGCTGTGGTGCACTGCCAGTTCCTGGGGTTTGCTCAGCCACAGGTAGATCCACTCCCAGTTAACTGCAAACCCCACAGAACATCCCCCCCCTCCCACACTCTCTTTTTGCTTAAGTGAACAATTATTTTGGACTACTGGAACTGAAAAATTAGGGGTTTTCCTAAAGCACACTCAAATCAGAGGAGTGGGGAGCACTTTTTGTAAATGGGAATAAAGGAAAAAAGACCTGAGCAAAAGCATGTTGCAAACTCCAGGGCTATGGTACTTAAAATAGAACTTATAACTTCTTCTGGAATCAAAATACAATCCAGACACTGACAAAAAGGCTTTTCAAAATCACAGAAGTCACGATTAGAAGAATTTAAATGCACAGTAGGTTTATTTCTGCCTTGGCCATATTGTGTAATGCAAAAGCACAGTGGAAAATCATCAAACATGAAGGCATTATAAGACTGAAAAAGTGCAATGCAAAATCTCAATAACAAACAAATTATTCCCACCCTTTCAAGCTACCTCTATCTCATGCACAGTAATTATTTCCCAGTAATTAACTGTTCAGTAAGAGAGGGGAACGGTGGTTTTGAAAGGCAACTCATGAGTAAGTTCAGAGTAAGCAGCTTTGCACAACACTTTTTCTGTAGAAGTGGCTGCAGTTGCTCTACATACCTAAAAGACAGTTAGGGAAGCTGGAAAATGCCCAGCCAAGAAGGGCTGAAAGGTTTTTCCTCCTGAAAATACCACAGGAGTTTTACCTGATCCTTCAATTTTACATTCCACAGGATTATATTTAGGAACATCAGAGCATAACATATCTCTTAGCCAAATTTTGTGTGATAGAAAATCATTCAAATTTTGAGACTTTGGGTAAAAATATAACTTTATATATCTTATGGAATATCCAATATTTCAAATGCAATACTTCCTCAGAAGACCACTGATCAACACCACCCAAAATGAAAGATTGGACAGAATTTTAGATCTGTCAGCTTTTGCTGTCAAAGCAGCTGACAGACATCTCTCAGCTTCTAAGTTACACTAACAGTGCCACAATTTGTCTGAGAGAAAGAAAAAAATAATCTTGGAAGACACAGATTGTTCTTCACAGCTGAAAGGCAGTCTCATATTTCAGCTCCTTACCACTCTCCCAGTGACGGCTGTCTCATCTAACTTTTTGAAGCCTATGGAGGAAATACTTCATTCATCGTGAAAATAACAGTAATTAAACCTAACTTTATCTTGTCAGCCAACAATGTGCTGGCCCATAGCTGTGTGGGTTAATCAAGTGTGATGGGAGTTGATGTATCCGAGCGAGCAGCTGCCAAGTAACCCTTCTGCAGCAGCTGGAGGAGGCAAATTCTCGGCTGTGGGTGTAATTTTGTGCATTTTTCTTACTGTCACAATATTAATCTCCTTCTTGAGCTGAAACTGTAAAAGCTTGAAACTTAAAAACCAGCCAAGGAAAGGAAAAAACCCTCTGCCTGACCCAGCTTCCCAGTCATCCAGAGCAGCACATGTCCAGTGTGCTGAAGGGAAGGAAATTATCCTGGGGTAACAAGCTGTGGTAGAAAATGGGGCACAGCAACACAGAGAGGATTATTTTTGCTTCACAGACTGGAGAGGCTACCATGGCCAGAGAAAGACCTGGGCAGGAAAGAACCCTGTGACTCCATTTCCTTCCCTCCTGTTTGCTACCCAGGGAGAGGCACAGGGAGTGGGAGAGGATTTAACTGTGTTAATAGGCACTAGATGTGAATTTGTATCTAAATTTAGAGCAACAGAAGGCTCAAATCCAAAGCACCACCAGTATAAACTTTAAAATATATTTATCCTTTTACAGATCTCTGTTTCATGTTCATCCTTTATTGCTGCAGTTCTCTGAATGTACATGCCCAGAATTCTCTGTGCCCTACAACCCTTGGATGAGCATCCTGAATCCCAATATGGGCATCAGAAGAAAGTACAACTGTGAACAGGATAGGTTGGAACATCTAAAAATGTCTCAAATATTTTTGCCAATATGTAGCACTCCTGACACTGAATTTCTTTACAAAAAGAAAGCAGTTGTATCTCCAAAGCACAAGGTGAGCCACCAAAATCATCCTGACTGATAACAAACCCATAAAGAAAAGCTCTCCCAGCAACTGCTCATTTGGGGAGTCAAAAGTCACTGGAAAGCATACTTATTTCAAAAACCATTTAGGACACAAAAGCACACCACTTATTTGAACAAAGCTGTATATATTTAAAAAAAAAATCAAAGTTTTTGTGCCTTGAAATCTACTTCTGCAATCCTATTAACAACATGAGCCCTGTTATCAAACAACCAGCTGTATTCAGGAATGAAACACACAACAGAGTGTATCTTGTTTTTAAATTAAAATAAATACTGGTTCCTGACATTTTGATAGAATACAACATGTGCCCCAACTACCTTTTGAATACCTGCCAACAACATGCCAGTCACAACACACACTTTGAAAGATAAAGAGAGGCATGAAAAAGTAAGTGGTTCTGAAGCAAACAAAAAGGAATGTACAAACGTTTCTGGCTACCTGCATCCGAAGAGTCTTGCAAATTTTAACGTGCTGGTGGAAAAATGGCCTTATAGTTTATTTAGAAGATGAGTCGTTTACTTTAGACAACAATAATCTTCAATAAATAATCAGCTCCAGCAGTGGTTAATTCCTGACAAAATGATAAAGAACTAGACTCGTACCATGCCAGGGTGACTGATAGTAAAAGCACTGATGAAATTAAATGAAGCCCCTTACACATCTGCACTTCATTCCTTGTTGCTTGGGATGATTATGCAAGAGGGACGTGATTGTCCTTGTGTGTTTATTTTAGGGGACTTCAGACATTAAAAAAAAAAAGGTAAAAAAGATGAAAACAGTCAAAAGCTATGAATTGCAAGCAGAGTTTTGCTTGGTGGATACCTGGCAAAAGGTGTGCATAGGAATATTCTGCATGCAGCTCCTTGGATTTCTGGGTTCACAATAAATAAATGCTACTTATTTACCAAATAAACCAAAACCACTACATGCACTGAACAGGATATTTAATACTTTTGGTGAGATCTAGATTGGCTGAAAAAGGAAGGGAAATGACAAACAAAACACTTCAACTGGGAAACACTTTACAGCAGATTTTGCTCATCCTGATCTTGGATATTAATAAATGAGAATGTGCGACCTAAGTTATCCTGCAGTGCAGGGCATGTATATGAACCTCCTCTAAAACCACATGGCTAAAAATCTCTCATCTCTTTTTGCCAGCATTCCCCTCCTCCAGCACTGGCTGTGCTGATATGTAACATGTTATTTGCTCATGAACAGTTTCGTAGCCTTAGGATAATATGAATACAAAATATGCACCATCATTTATAGAAAAACTACTTTTTTCATTACAATATAGCAGGCAGAGCTCATAGTCTCATGTGCACATGGTTAAATTAGCTCTGTATTACAACAAAATCTCTTTATGTGATTCAGTCAAGCCTCGTGTCTCTCTCTAGATTCACTGGGATACTTTAAAACCAGTAAAAACCAAGGAGATTTTCCCATCTGCATAATTTGCCAAGCTTCATATCTACATACAAAATGAGGAAGAAAACAGTTTCTAAGAAAGCATGAGGAATTTCAGTCCTTTCTTCTCCAGATCATTTTATCTAGATCAATTGTTACATGAAAACCATCCCTGCGTTTTATTTTTACTGTGTTACAAGAAAATGAGCCTTTCATTAAAAAATAAAGCCACTGTGTGCCCTGGATTTTACCAAAACTCATTACTCCCTAATGAGACCTCAAATACAGAAAATATGATCCATTGTATTTCAAAATGGAAAAGAGTCTAGTCTACCTCAAGAAACCTTTATGTGCATATTTCATCTGCTTTCTACTGGACAGGAAAAACTGAATTAAATTGAAAAGCAAATACCAACAACTACATTGTCTAGCAAAACTGAAAGCATAATTGCAACAAACTCCAGTTCATGTGCTATTGTTTGACATGGCTGAGTTAGGAACTTGTTTGAATTTGAATTTTCTGAACCAGCAAAGGCACACTCAAGCACGTGATCAAACACTGCCAAAGGAAACATTTAAAAAATGTATTGTTTCCAAACGCCTCAAATAACTATGGATTCTTTTTCTGTCATTAATGTACAACATTACACCAACTTGGGTCAGTATTAGAATCTATTTTGTTTTCAGATAGCTTAGAATTCTGGTTTCTCCATGGGAAAAGAAAAAAGCTGGAAGCAACGCCCAATATCAGTCTGTCCTTATTCTAACAAATTGTGGAAGGGAGATATGGAAAATTATCTTTGATCAGATGTGTGTCCTGGTGCTAAAAGGCTCTACAGGAAAGACATTCTTGCTGGTCTCCCTCCCTCCATCCCCCAAACCAAGCTCCCATCAGTTCACTCATCACTACACGAACACTGCACAAGGCAGAGAACAAGGGCCCCATCAGCTCCATTGTCCTCCACAAAATCCACCTGGGTCAGACTCTGGGATTCCAGTCAGAGGGGCTCGTGCTCTGCCCAGCTGGCTGGGGAACAGCCACGCTCTGCAGAGGTGCCATCACCTCACCCCGTCATGTCCTGGGACTCTGAGCCCCAGGAAGGCAGGAGATGCACGCCAGGAGCAGGTGAGACCCCGTGGAGCAGGGATGGGGTCTGGCATGCAGGGACAGCCACCCAGAGCAGGGGGGCTCATGCACTTACCATTCGTGTAAGGGTTGACGGTCTTTTTATTTGTCATTACACGTGCTGTGGCATTATTTACCTAAGCACATAGAACAGGGGATTAGAAAGGGTTACAGGGAGGGCCCGTGTCACTATTAAAGGCATGCATTATTACTGCTATTAGTCATGTGAAAATAAAATGCAATTTAATTTATAGAAGGCAACAGGTGCATAACAAAATCATACTATTTATAATTACATTTACTTTCATAACCATTTTAACTTACAAATCATTTCAATAAAGCAACATCATATCATTTAAACTTTAATAAAAAGACATTAAAAGCAAATTAAAAGGTACTGCATAATTTAAGACTTAAGAGCATGCTTGTATTCCATGATAACACTGATACAATAAATACTCAAAACAGAAAAAAAAAGAAGATTATATGAAGGAACATGCAGTGGAGTAGAAAGGAAAGAGACAAGGTACAAGGAAACAAAGAAAATGTCAAAAAGGGACAAACGAATTTTAGCAGTGTGCAACATAACCCTTTAGAAGAGAAGTACCATTGGAAAAGCAACATCTAGCATTCAACACTTGGAACAAGAGCCTTTTTCATTGCAAGAATTAACAAAATCATTCAAGCTTTAAAATCACAGCTAACAAAAGGATAAAAAGAGGGTGCATTATTTAACACAATATGGAGTTAACAATCTGAGTAAGATGTGCACGAAGTCATATCCTCAATCCAATCAGTGCCTCCCAGGCTTGCTTAAAACGTACACTCAATTACAGGCGTACCAATATATAGAAAAAAATGTAGCATCAAGAAAACTTAATACAACAAGTCAAAAAAATCCACGTGGTATATCAGCGCTAAATACGTGAAACGGCAGATGGACTTCTCCACTTACCATTCAGCACCATCGCCAGCATGGGTATGTATACAGTTACCATGGTTACTGAGAGTTTGGTGAGGGCCCTAAGCGCTACCGTCGAGGGGGAAAATGAAAAGGCAAAATATGCAACATCTTACTCAAAAGACGACAGCATTTTCAATTGGTAAGTCTTTTTTTTTTTTTCTTTTTTTTTTTTCTTTTTTTTTTAAATTCTAACAAATACGACTGAGGCAGTGTTGAAGGGGATCCAGTGGCATGGCAAACGTGGCTGGAAGTTTTTGGAGTTGGGGATGGCTTANGGGGAAAGGGGAGCACACAGAAGACACCAATGATGCATCTGAAACAACAAATGAGAGTGAAGCAGACATTTATAAAAAAGATGAAAAGGAAAATATTTTGAACATGCACCTCGATTTTACGGCCCTCTACCACGGTGCCGTGTAATTTCTCCCTCGCCCTGTCCGCATCAGCACTATTTTCGAAAGTTACGAAACCAAATCCCTGCATGCAGGAGGGAGAAGGGGGGAAAACAACATGCACNAGTTTTTTTTTTTTTTTCTTTTTTTTTTTTCTTTTTTTTTTAAATTCTAACAAATACGACTGAGGCAGTGTTGAAGGGGATCCAGTGGCATGGCAAACGTGGCTGGAAGTTTTTGGAGTTGGGGATGGCTTAGGCCACCCGGCCAAAAGAGCATCATGGCTTCCTTAAAATTCAATGCAAAAATTGCTTGGTCTCTAGTCTGGCTTTGTTTCTTGTGCATCTTTTGGATGCTTCTTTCCCAATCTGAGTTTTTTTGAAAGCCACTGTGGATCCCACATCAACCCTGCAGCAACAAAAAGAAAAAAAAAAAAACAAAAAGACAANCGCCCTGTCCGCATCAGCACTATTTTCGAAAGTTACGAAACCAAATCCCTGCATGCAGGAGGGAGAAGGGGGGAAAACAACATGCACATTATTATTTCAGTCAATGACCACTTGTTTGCTTATGTTCTCTCTCTTTAATTTAATATTTTCTTGTCCTCGCTTCATTTCTGTAACATGCAAATTAGAAAAATTATAATTGTATTGAGATGTGCAGTAAATAAGCAACAAATGTGAACAAATTTTTTTTTCCTGTCATCAGTTAGATAATACCCTCTGAGAAAGTCAAAGAATGATACCAAAAATACCTTTCTACATGTCACTACAGAGGAAAATAAATCTAACAATAAGAAAATGAAATTAAAATAAATTACAGTGTCTTCACATAGAAAAAAATGAACTAATGAGAAAAGAAAATGAACCACATTTTAATGACATGCAGATATCTCAACGAAATAAAAACATGTGCACAAAATTCAACACTGAATGTCAATATACTCTAAACATTGCCTACTTAGTCATGCTGTTGTGATCATAAGAAACACTGTTCCCATGCAACACTAGGGTAACTTAAACTTTTGTCAAACTATACAGCCTTTACTTATTTTTTTATAAAAGGAAAAAAGAAAAAAAAAAAAGAAAACCACCAACAAAACAAAAGTACTTTCAGAACAAAGTATAAACTTTCTTGTATTAACAGATCAAAGAAAATCACATGATGTGAATAGAAAAAGAAACTCTGATAAAAGAAAAATGCAAACGTTTTGAATAAGTTTAACTGCTTCATTTACTTGTTCTGCATATTATTTTCCACATATAGAACATGCAACTGGTAAAACTCCAGAATCCCACATTAGTGGGACAAATCTGAAATTCTGCTTATGACAAATGCCCTCCTTTATAATACTAGGCTAAAACAAACATTTCAAATCCTACTAAAATGCCTTTTATGCCCTAAGTTAAATTAAACACTGTTTAAAATGGCAAATATTTCAGACAAATCTGACCGTGAAGAACATTTTGGAAACATACACCAACCCTTTGAAGTAATTCTTGCATTAGCACTACAATGCCTTTGCATGCCTCCCAAAGTTATCCAAACAAACGCTCCTCTACATCCCCAGCTTCCACACCCAGAACCACTCGCAAGTTGCACTTGGTGCTTTGCACACAGGCAGTGCTCACACGGTTTAAGTGCTACTAAAACTGTTTGTTTTTTTATTTTAATTTCTCCTTTAGCCTGAACTCTGTTCTGCTGCTGAGCAATCAGCCACTCACCACAGCCCCTCATCTGCCTTTGCTGAGTTTTGCCACTGTTCACCTTCCTCCTCTCTGCAGTGCTGCCTACTACACAAAGTGACTGGTTAAAAAAAAAAAAAAGGGGGGGAAATAATAACAAAAAGAAAGGGAAGACATTTCTACATTCATTTACACACAGGGGAAACCAAATATCAAACTAAGGCAAAACTGACATCAAGCAGTGAGAAAAAGAATGGGTATGGACTACAGAACTAATTAGTCAACCTTCAACCAAAAAGTGAAGTAACTCTCAGGATAATTCCCTGGGTTATTTGGGTTATTTCACCTACTCAAAGAACTCAGTTATTTATTCCCATTTATAATGCAAATATTGATGTACAGCAGTGGTCTCTGTTTCGTGCTCTCCAAAGCAGCTTAAGCACAGCTACTCTTTTTTCCCCCGTATAAATCCAGCCTGAAGCCTGAGCTCCGAGGTGCTCTGTCAGCAGCTGCAGCTCCAGCTGAGGCCATTCTCAGAACATCTGATTCCACACATTTTCTCCACACCACTCTCCACAATTTTAGCACAAGGCCATGACCTCACTTGCCACAAGACACTGAGGATGTAACTCTCTTTTTCCCAAAGCGCAGGAGTAGTGAGAGAAAGTAAATCCCCCTCCTCAGCAGTAATCCCCATGGTTTAGATCCCTGTACAGGCTTTTCTTATACCTAAACCCATCCTCAACTTTAAACTTTTATTTCTTCTACAAATGCTTTGTCCCATCTTGTTAAAGCTCTGTAAAAAACCCTCCTAATCTAGGATGCCATTAAGAAAATTTCACAGCAGAAAACATCACTGGCTCCGTGGATCTAAGCAGAGTAACTACATTCAATAGCAGAAATTCCCCCAATTCTGTTTGGTTTTTTTCCTATTCTCTGGGCTGAGCAATTCTCCCTTCATGGAATTGCAAACATTTGGTGGGAGTTTAGTCAAAATTTTCTGTCACTCTCCTTACCTCACAGCGCTACCAGATAACTTTTGCTCAAACAGCTAAAGATAAAAACCTAATTATACTAAAAAATTAGAAAAACATACAAAGTGGAGCCACAAGCCAAAATAAGACAGGAACTTCAAAGAGTCTGAAAATAATACTCATTGTAATTTTTTTTAATTTCTTATGTTGTACTTATACTCATAATCAACACAACTTAAGCTCTTACTGTTTATGCAAATCTTTTACTTTATCTGGCTGACAGAGAAGCTCAATAACAAAACACAGATTCATCCATCACATGTTCCAATACCTACACAAACACTTTAACATCAATTTAATATGCAGCTGACTTAACAGCTTCATTCTATTAACTGGTAATGCAAATATATGCCTCTTATTTTTAAAATCTGTCAAGTGATTTAATAATAGCCAAGTTAGTATGTGAGAAGCTTCTGATTTAATTTGGGAGGCACTTTGGAGTTCTCCTTATTTGAAGAAATAGGTGTACTGTTTATACAAATCTTTTACTTTATCTGGCTGACAGAGAAGCTCAATAACAAAACACAGATTCATCCATCACATGTTCCAATACCTACACAAACACTTTAACATCAATTTAATATGCAGCTGACTTAACAGCTTCATTCTATTAACTGGTAATGCAAATATATGCCTCTTATTTTTAAAATCTGTCAAGTGATTTAATAATAGCCAAGTTAGTATGTGAGAAGCTTCTGATTTAATTTGGGAGGCACTTTGGAGTTCTCCTTATTTGAAGAAATAGGTGTTAATGTAATATAAACTGGATACACATTAATACATACACACATAAACTGTTTTCCTAACATATATATAGAGCTGTCTAGAGCATTGATTTTTAACTGATAGAAAATGGTCAAAAATTCAAAAGTCCTCAGTGTTGCCGTATATTTTAGAAAAGCTGTCTTCATTATTATTATACATTCAAACAAGCAGAAATTTGTAGTATGAATCTTTCATTGTTTTAGGGTTTTCGTTTATGGAAGGACTCCCTTCTGCAAAATTATTTGATACTTTATGGTGGCGTTCTAATGTTATGTTTTTTGAATATGCAATTCCATTTTTCTCAACTATTATGGCATGAGAATGAGATTCCTTCTGTTGTTTTTTGCAACAGTCATTTAAAACATTAACTATTAGAATAAAAAGAAAGAAAAAGAAACAGAAATAAAAACAATTCTAGCAATTCTTATGCCAAACTGCAGCTAGAAACAAATTTGAATTCTGATCCTGCAAACTTTGTTACCTGTACTCAGTCTGAAACCACTTAGTAGTCCTTTCAGTTTCAGTAGGATTTTATGAAAACATAGATAAGCACTGCCAGGAATGGGACTTTAATCTGGTGCATCTTAATTCCTACAGAATGGACACGAAATGATCAGATTAAAAAAAAAAAAAAGAAAAAAAGAAAAAAGAAAGAACAGAAAAAAGATGTCCCTCTCATCCCTAATATTTATTTTTCCTTAACTTTCCATTTATTTGAGAAAATCTAAAGGTATTTCTGCAAATGAAAATATTGTGTAGCTATTCCTGACACAACTCTGAGCAAGGTGAGGAGCAGCAGCCCTGAGCTGTGAGATGCACCCAGCCCTGCCTCAGGCACCTTCAGCAGCTCCTCTGGGGGCAGCTGGGCTGCAGCCCCGATGCTGCAGGAGCATTTATTAACAACAATCTGACCCGACCAAGTCTGTAACTGAGGCAGGGATGTTACAAACCCAGCCAGGAAAACCTTTTCCTTCTGAAACCCTTTCTAAGATCTTGCCTTTAGCACAAGGCTCTGGGATGTTTTCACGCTGTAAAGTGAAAAAAAAAAAATCACAATTTGGACACATCTCCTTATGCCACCCCCCAAAACTGAAATGAAACCTTACACCTGTGCAGCCCAGTGCAGGTGTGGTGGTTAAAATGCCCAGCTGGGGAAGATTTGGTGGCTAAACAAACACAACCAGCAAAGGGGGCCAGTGGGGGATGGCTCTGGAAACTGATGGGATTATGCAGCAGCAGGAGGTCTGGACAATCCATGCCTTTTGCAAACATTATTGAACAACCATAATTTAACAATAATAAATTTTGGCCAGAGTAGGAGATTCTAAGCCACCAAATTCCATCCATTTTAGTTGTTTACTGAAAAAGTGATGAATGTTCCAACTGAGTTTGGGCTGGCAGACAAGGAGACTAATTAATGTCTGAATAATAAACCAGGAGATTTCAGCTGTTCCATTTAGGTTAAAAAAAAGTGAAGGCTTTAATTTGAGAAAATAAATATTAACAGAATTAAAATATATTTGATTTAAGATAGATTTTTGATGTATATGATTCTTAAAATATGACAGGTTACAGCATGTCTAGAACAGGGATAACATTCCATCACTAATAATAAATGATATATGAATTACAGGAAGATTGAAACATTAGTGAATAAACTTTTTAGTGTGTCTGACATGGCAAGAAAAGGAAAAAAGATATGCATATGACAGACATAAACCCCTATAATGCAGGTATCACAGGTGAACACACTGGGCTACAGTTTTGCACCAGCTAATGCTGATGCAGTCCTGGCCATTCTATCTTGCTTTATTTCTTAAATATATTGAATAAATTGAAGTATGCATTTAAGGCAAAGTAATTTTGGGAAAAAAAATATTAAATGTTTGCAATACAATAAGAGCTCTTTTAATAAAATAAATGCTAAAATAGATTGTTTTCAAAGGGTTGGTGTACTAAGGCTTTAGTTAAAGAGGAAAACATCTGCACTTAATCTGAAACAATCACATATTTTCTTAGCTAATTACTAAAAAAGGATAGTTATTAGGTATCATTGTCATCTTTCATTTCAATAAAGGAAAAAAATACCTGTACTAATACAAACCTGCCTACAAATATCTTTAACTATGGACTCATATAATAAATGAAATAATTACCCTTGAAGAATAAGGACAGTGAAAATCAACATTCCCATATAACAGATGACAGTTTGGAGTAGTTAAAATTACCCCCTTTAAAAGAGATGAGTCCAATGATTTTCATACTGCTTAGAAAACTGACTGACAGCTCAGAAGATGTTTTCAGTAACATAAAATTTCAGCCATTATTTTGTCACAGCAGTGCAGTTGTTTCCTTTTACTCATATATTTTAAACAAAACAAAAAATTCCACAGGTGAATTAAACTGCTTACCTTTGAGCCTCGCTCATTAAAAATAATTTCAACATCTAAGATTTTACCAAATTGCTGCAAAGAAACAGAAAAAGTTACATGAAAATAAGATAAGTTCAACCCCTTTATTATATACACGTTTGTTTCAGGAAATGGTGCAATGCTTTAAAAATGTTAAACAATATAAAACCAAATATTGTTAAACATTAAAAAAAAGACAACAGTAAAAGGAGTCAGATCAATATTATTTCTAATTTGTGTGCATCATTATGCTTATTACAATCACTCCACAGAGGAACTTGAAGCTCAGTGAAGCCCCTGACAGAGAGGAAAGAGCATTAAACTGTGAGCATAGTGAAGTAAAAGTCCCAAATTTCTGCATTTTCCAGAACACGTGAAGGATTTGGTTACTTCTGCATTACAGGAATAAGATTAAACCAGGTGGGAGTTTTGTTACTGGCTTCAAGGACTGAGGATTTCTTTCCACACTTGCTGGGTAACCATTATTCCCTAAGAAGTTTTGTCTTATTGGAGCATAATTTAGAAAACTAGAATGGATACTCATTTTGAGGGGATATTTTCTCTGCTCAGAATTGTATTTTTATTAAAATATTAGAAGTGACTGTTATTCCTACTGACCTTCAATAGCACTCAGTTCCCTAGACAGTTTGCACACACAAGCTGCACCCAGCTGCTTGTCCCAGAGGAAAAGGCCCTGTTGGACCTGGCTTAGGGAGGGAATAAATGCTAGAACATTTTCTGTTAGGACACATTGTGTGAGGTAACAATGTCATGCAGCAGGGGGTCATTTCTGTTATTTCATATATCATTAACAAGCAGTATGGATCAGTGTTGGCATCGGTAAGTGACCCAATACCTTAAACAAAAAGGCAGAAATTAGGGGATTCTCCAGGCAAATGGAGAATAATCCAACTAGAGTCCCAGGAACTGCAGATGTGCGCCTGTACTCCAGTCTTTTAAGATATAGTAAACAATTACAGGCCAGAAAGGACAGTATTCCTTCTCTAGCTTATTAAAGAATTTCAGCTTGACCATGAAAAATCAACCATCACTTGGTGTACTTTGGCTTATTTCATGTTCTTGCATTCACCATTTAATTAATGTTTTAACTGCAACTTCAGCCTCGATGCAGACATGGACTTGATGTTTAAACATTTCTCTGCTACATTCATGTCCACGTGAAAAATCATCTCCCATGTGTTTAACGTGGACATGATGCAGACCTGCCATATTTCATATGAAATATTGCAACTCAACATACAGAAATTCCATTTTTCTATCATTTCAGAAGCTATAAGTTTTCTGTTACCAAGTCACTCTAGAAGTCAGCTGGAAACTCCAGCCATTCTCCAGTATCAGTCTTTTGAGACCTAAGACTTAGAAACATTAAAAGGAAATGTGCTTATTCATTATAAATTACTACAATACCTATAAAAAATACTTTCACTTATTTTTATTTTTTTCAAATAAAACCTATTTTAAGTGGTTTGTTTAGTTTAAATAAATTAGCATCTTTTTCTCTTGAGGGTTAATTATTATGCCTTCTGGTATTCTGCTGATGAGCTGGAAGCTGTGTTCAGGGGAGGTAACTTGTCAGATCCAGCAGAACAGTCACTCATTTCCCAGTACTACACCAGAAGTCTTTTTCCAGGGACTGTTTCCTTCAGAGGAATAAATACTGAGAAACCCCATCTTTTGACTCACATACAAACACATTAGAAGAACTTAAAAATCTGAGCTGAACATGAAAAGTGCAAAGAAGTACAGAGCCACGAGGCACTTGGTGCTGCACTGAATAACAGCAGTACTGCAGGAGAGAATTCGGGTTTAGTGAGGCAGAATAAAGACAGTGAGACTAACACAAACACTTCAGAGCCCTGACTTGGGTTCTAATAGATGATCAAGTACTACTTCTACATTAGGTTTAGTGGCATTTCAAACTCAACCTGGGAGTTCTTGGATCAGGGAGTAGAAACCCAGTCTAAGCTCTTTGTTTATAATCCTTTTGCTGATGGCGCGTCCAGGGCCTGTGTGAAACACAGGGGATGTGCTTGCAGGCAGCTGTGGCCTGAGGGAAAGCACAAACTGAGAGATTTACAGAAAAATACTAACAAAAACCTTCAAAGCCTACAGACCTACAAAACCTGTGGAGATGGGTGAGGCTTCCTGTGCCTGATCTTTGTGCTGAAATTCAGCCCATGCCTTGCTTTTGGGTCCCTGACTCAGGAGGTCAGGCACTGACTGTTTAACATCACACTCTTCAAAATCAATAAATGTAGGCAGATAAATCTACATGCATAACAGCAGCAATATGTATGAATTTAAACCACCACAGATAGCTTTTTGTGAATGTAGTAAAAGCACCCGAGTGCATCACATCCAATAGAATCAGTGTAATCTCTTTTCCTGGTTGTGACTGGCAAATCAGATGTTTGATTATACATAGATTAAAGGGGAACCTTTCCAGAAAATGGTTAAACAGCCTCAATCAGAGATATAGCCCTCACGGCTGCCTATAATACAAAAAACCTATATCAATGCAAATGTAAAAAAAAAACCACCAGAAATAAACGATGAGCACTTACACCAAACATTTGTCTAAGATCTGGATCCCGGAATCTGAATGGTATATTTGAGACGTGGAGCCGTTTTGGCTGTGATTTGTTTTCTGTGTTTTCAGAAGATTGTGTCTGTTGCTGGCCATCGGTCTGTGCTGCATCATCTGTCTGCTAAAAGGGTAAAGCAAAATAAAGCACACTGTAAGTATTTCTGGCACTTTTAATACAAGGGGGTAGGCTTAAATTCTCAAAACAAACAAACAAACAAAAAAAACCCCTAAAAACAGTTAAAATCTGCTCCAAAGTACTGAGGAATACCAGAAGTTTAAATACATGAAAATCAAAACCATTTCTGTCTCAACAGCATACATTTTCAGTGATAATATGTATTTGGAATAAACTGGAAAATGAGTAGATTGTTATTTGTAGATTTGTTTAGTTATTCTTAAATAATGAATGAATACATCTCCTTATAAGATTGTAGAAACTCCTTTAACCCCTTCTGTGTTTGCCAAAGTAAGGAACTGAATCTGCAGTCCAAATGCTGCCTGCTGGCAGAGCAAGCCAGACACTTTCAAAGCAGATTAGTGCTTTCATTCAGAGGCCACTGGGATCCCCCAGAGCAGGCAGGTAACACATCTCGTCCTTGTTGCTGTTTCATAGGCAGTGCTGATGGGCACTGGAGGGTCATTCTGTCCAGATAAATGGTGCCCATTATGGAAAAGGCCTTGAGTTGTGAGAAGGAACAGAAGCTTAATCAGTGGTGAAGGTTGCCTGACACAAGTGTGAGACCCAGAAACAAAGTTTTACAGAGTTTCTTCCTCGCCAAAATGAGGTTGTGCCATGGTACTTCTTACAGGGACACTGCTCCCTGGGTTTAAAATTCTGGTTTAAAATTGAAGGACATTGCCATGTGTTATGATTTAACAAACAAATTATAAATCCGCAGTGAGATGAGGGAAAAAACCATAAAATGTCCCTCATCCAAAAAGTAAAATTAACCAATGCTGGTCTATCAGTATGTTATAGAAATTACTCATCTCTGTTCTTTAATTATATCCTACAGTGCCTAATTAATTACTGCTTGTACAGCACACAGTCATTAGACAAGGGTCTGTATGGATATGTTAAAACAGCACAGTCACACTTGTTTGCACAGGCAGAAGGGTTTGGAAGGATAGAAGGGGAAAGAAAACAGTTGAATGAAAAACTACAAGGATGATCTGACAGCCATCACTCTCTTTACTTTGTCTTTCCTCTTCCTTCTGACCCCATTGTTTTTCTCTTTATTCATCTTTCTTTTGTGTGCTAATGTTACATTCAGTTTGTCTTTCTGACTCTTTTCATTTAAAGAACAAAAAAAAGAAATTGCCCATTTCCTGCTAGTATAAAATTTCTTTTAGGAGACAACAGTTTAAGCAACATAAAAATGGTTAAATAAAATAAACCTTACCACACAGTTTGGTACCAACAAGCCTGTTGAAGAGGAAGCAAAACAACTCCAAAAGAACACATCATTTACATCAGCAATAACTACACATAAATTGAATTCTAGCAAGTGAAATTCAACAATATCCTCCCTAGGGAATACAAATGTTCTCAAATTAAAAGTACTAACATCTATATTGCCTATACTTCTGTGCTAAGAGCACTTTATAAATAAAGGTCCTCATTTCTGCAGCAGCATCAGTCCATCAGTAGCATCTCTGATATTTCACAGGATACGATGAGACCCACACAAATACAAACTTTTGGTGCACTGAAGAAAGATTTACAAGTGATCCAAACAAATAATGGGATCAGATCAAGAGTAAACCTAAAACTGAGTCAGTGCCACCCCATCTCTTCATCTGCTACTCCCTGAATTTACAGGCCCACAAAGTAAGTAATTTATCTTTATGAATATTTAGTGATTTAAATAGAAAATATGGTATATAGCTGTCAAGAGAGAAAAATGTTCCATGCCAATCTATTGTTATCTAAAATCAACTCAAAAATTCAAACCTCAGATTTTGAGGTAGCTGTTTCACCCAGAGAGAACACAGGGATTATTTTCTACCTTCAGGCATAAAAGGAGAGAAATATGAAAGAAATTTGGTATATGAGAGCAGGTGGGGGAGGACAGACTGGAAACTCTTGAAATACAACACTCCAGAAGAATTTGAGGTCAATTAGATTAATCTGAAGAGAACTAAAGAATTCTGAAGGTGCTGTTAAGCTTCAGGAACAGAGGGTGCCCAAGGAAGAAATTATATAATCAGTGTCCTGTATAAATGCAAATGGAAAAGAGTAATCTCTGTTCATTTTATTCATAGAAATGAGGAGTTGAAGGGCTGAACTGTGCACCATGAACATCCCAAAACACTGGGAGCAACTGCCCTACTAAGCAGCTGAACAGATTATGGCCAACAAAACCCAGCAAGGTTTCTGAAGGTGGTGTTAAAATTGAGCTACAAATTATGGGTGAAGAGGATAAATCCAGGCACTGTTATTTTCCAGGCCTTTGGTTGGTTTCACCACTTTTTAAAATCATTTTTATTCTAAGAAGCCTCAAATTCACACTCTCAGCACAGAATGTCTGAGACTCTGGGCAGCAAGGGCTGAAAACCAGAAACTTTAGCAAGTCACTGTCATCAACAATTCATAACTGTCCACGACCCTCAAGATCCCTGGGGCAGAATTAACAGGGCTGAAGCATTTAGAACATATTGAGAGGCTTGGCAATGGAACAGGCTCTCTACAAAGCACATTATCATCCAGAAATCCACGGCTGTGCCTGGCAGATCTGGACAAGGATAACCACGAATTGAAATTGGAATGTGAAGATTATGCAAAAATTTCCAAGTAACACCAAGGAGGTAAAACACAGAGGGGACAGGGGACAGGCTGGATTTTGAAAAATCCAAGCCAGGCAACTTTCAGAGCTCTGTGGACTCACGGAACCAGAATGTAATTTACCTCACACATACATATTACATTTCAGGAGAATACCGTCACTGCTAGAGGACCTGAAGAGTGGTGTTTGATAGCCCTGGAAAAATTAATTGATTTTAGGATGTGGAATTATCCTTCCTCCATCCCTGCAGTCTTGCATGCAATCAGGTTGCTTTCTGGCCCCTATTCCACCACATATTTGCAATTATAAAATATTAAAGATTCTTACTATATGATAGTCTTAAAACTTACAATGAAAGTTATAAATACAGAATGCAGAAATAGAAGATCAGATTCTCACAGCAAAAAATATTGAGGTGAGTTCCCTTTACTTCAGTGAGATATTGAAGGCTTAAGTGTTAAAATAAAATAGAATTGAAACATTCTTACAGGTAAGCAAACCCATATCAAAGAGGGCATTTCAGAAAAGGACTTGTTTTTTTTCATGTAAGATAATTTCACTATAAACATTTGGTATCCCTTTAAACCAAATTCATCATCAGGAGAGTTAATATCTATTGTTCTCTAAAGAAATTCTTTACCTTTAGCAAAATATTTTTCTTTTTGTTTCCTTAACTCAATTCTAGAAACAGTAAGCTTCTATTATTTAAAAGACTTCACACCTTAAGGTCACTTAAGGATCCTTAAGGTCACTGTTCTTAAGGGCTTCACACTGAAGTAAAATTGTTGAAGTAATTTTTCTGGTTTCCCTTCCTAGCTTTTTCCTGAGAATTTGAGAAACAAAAATTATACAAGTGAAGAAAATCACTAAACCAAATATTTGTTCAGATAAAATATATTTGACAATTTTTTGTTTGGAAAAAAAAATATTAACTCCTCCCCACCACACACCTCTTCATTTAAGGCCATTTTAATCCAAATTTGCAGCAATTTTGATGCCAAAATCCATTCTAAAACCTTCATGCAGCCTCTAATGCAACCCCATTTCCCAGCTGACTCCTGACTGGACACTGGAGTCTCACCTCCCACCTCCAGCACTTGTGGCAAAGGCACCACAACAACAAAACAATGGTCAGTGAAGCTGAAATGAGAGAGGGCCTTGTGCACATGGCTTGGGCAGAAAAACCCCATTCCATTCCCCTTTCTGGCTCATACAAATTTTCTGTGTCCCTTTCCACCCATCACTGCAGCCAGCCAGCCCTGCAGTGCTCCTTACACAGGAATTGAAAGGGTTTCACTCCCCCTCCATTCTTTTTCACTGACTAATATCTTCCATTTCCAACAAAACACTGGTGGTGTGCACAGAATCTTTCACCCTCAAATCCTGTTCCCAGCACAATGAAATGCAGTCACAGAAGAGCTGTTTGCCCATCACTACAAGAACGCTGCTCCCAATCTCAGCTTTTAAAGACTGAATGGAACATAGACGATGGAATATCTGAAATGCATCTAAACCTTTTATCTCTTTCTGGACAAAGTGAAAATAAGTAATATTGGAACATGAGAAAGCTTTACCAAGTCCTGATCAGTCTGCTATAATCTGCAAACAAACAAATCTGTTGCATATCTTTTAAAACCACACCAAGTCTAGAGGAAGAACAGACTAATTCTACCAGGAATAACCTCTAAAATATTTACAGGGAGAAGAGAAAGAGGAAAAAAAAAAAAGGAACAGATTATTTTTTTTAAATATGATCAATGGTAAATTAGGTGCTGAGTATCTCATGTATACATGCCAGCATCAGGTAAAGCTCTTCAGAATTTTAAACTTAGCAAAAAAGAAAGCACCCACTGAATTTTTTAATAAATGCTCAAAACAGCACCTGTTTTTTCCTGCTGCACCAATCAAGTTATTTCTCAGAGAGAAAGAGCCTGTGAATGTCTTCTAGGCATTATTTGATTAAGTTGACAATATTATGTGAGCAATGGTTGGGTACCCACTGTGCTGTACTTTTGACCAAATTGATTTGTGTAATGAACACTTGCTCTGTCTCTTCTCCAGCCTGAACAGGGCTCTTGATTTAACCGGTGGTGCTGGAAGCCAAGTGAATTTACAGCCCCCACAGTCATTCTCTCTCAATCTGGAGAGAATAGCAGCAGCAGTACATGAGCAAGCATAATTCAATACATTGTGCTATAAGCGCAGAAAATAATATCAGAGCTCTGCAATATACCTGTTTGATTTGATTTGTAAACCCGATAAAAAAAGCAATCGAGAAAAGTTCAGCAGAAAATATATATATACGTCCTGAGCAAAAATATAACCATGCCCAATGTGTACAAACTGAAAAAAATCATGCATAGTAAATCATCTTCATACTTTCCTCAGATAATATTGCACATTTTCTATTTTAAAAGAATCTAGATTCTGGAAAGTTACCTTCCCATTAAAAAGTGAGCAAAGAGAATAATTTAAAACCGAGTTTAGGACTTTCTGAAAATGCTGTTTTCCAGATACACTACTAACAGAGAACTGACAAAGTGATGGGCTTGTAGCTTTCCTGTTTTCGTAAGTAGACCGACTGATTAATTAATCATACTTGTTTTGGTAAATTTATATTCTGAAAAGTCCCAGATCTGCAACATGCTTCCCAGAAGCATAAAAACACAGGAAAAAATGGAGTTATATATACAGATCCATCTGTTTGGGCTTAAATGTTCACACAAAGATGTACACAGGAAAAAATTCTATTATTGTGCTCTTTCACAACGGTGATAAACATTACCAGAAGTATCAGTGACTTTTCTTGTGTACTGCATCTCTGTTATCTTTTTCTCATGAATAAGATCAATGAGTAAGGTCTCATTGTTTTCAGGATATTAAAAGTTGAGATTAATTCTTCAAATTAGCTCTAAAGATAAAAATATTTCCAGCACCTCATACTGCACAGGATGCAGCTCATGCCACATCCATTTAACCCCTTAAGAATCGTTTCCTGAAGAGAATGTGCACTGTTCCTTGTTCTGGTCTAATGCAAAAAGCACACAGATGTGGGACTTGCTGCTATGCAGAAAGAAATAAAGAAATGCAATAATATAATCATGCCTGCATTTGATAATTTGGAACCAGATGATCCTTAAGGTCACTTCATCACTAACCCTTTTGTGATTATGTTGCTAAATTCCTGGTGTAGCTGAGTATCTCACACTCCAGAGAGGCTTGGTTTCAGAGACACTGCAACTGAAACCACGCAGGGCAAGCCCTGACCCCTTTGTTTTTAATGGTAAAGTTCCCTTTTATTTCAGCTGGGTCACAACTTCACCCTGATGTTATACCCACTTGACAAAGTGATTTCAGCATTACCATTAACTTCACTCTATTTCCCAGATTACAAAAGGTATAATGGTCCTGGTTTCATATTCTTTACAAAAACATTTTACTACCCAAAGCACCAAATGCAAACTGACCAAAAGCAATCACTGGGACAGCTCTGAAAGAAGCAGGCAGAGGAGCCAAATCCCTGTCCTGAGGGCTGTGCTGTCCCCTCTCCCAAGTGCTGAGCTCTCACCCTGGCCACTGGCCAGTCTATAATGCCTAAGAGCCATTCTCCCTCCCATTTCACCAGTGGCAAAAGTGTGTTAGGTGTTCAACTGTGCCTGTTATTGTTATTAATGAAATCCATCTCTCGGAGTCGGGGTGAAATGTGAGACACACACGTTTGGGCAGCGTGTCAGTGTCCCTTTGGTGAGGGAGAACACACAACCACCTCCCTGCTGGAATATTTCCTCTCAGAGGTCCTTGAGCAGCCAGATGAATACAATTTACTCCCAGGAAGACAGTGTAAGGTGGCTGACTCTGACTGGGGCATTTGTTTTAGATATACTGTTACACAAAGCATACCCCGGTAGAATCCCTTAATCCAATTTACTGACAAATGAAAAAGAACCTGAATAATTTTGTGCTTTGCTTCAGCAGTTTCTGACATTCCACTATTGAACATGCTCTGGGGTTTCAGCAGACTGGGTATTGTTCAGGGCTGAAGACTTGCAAGCAGTAGTGATTATTTCTCTCATTTCTAGATGGATGCATTCTGGACGCTGATACCACAGGCTACAAGAAAGCACTGCTATTATTGTGATAGCTTATGCATGGAGAGCTAGCAGCCTAAATAAGAGATCATTAATTCTGGGGACAGATAGGAGCAATAAGATAGGTTTCTTAAGCCTCTGGTACTGCGGGACAACCAAAGAGTAATTAATAACTTGACTACATTAATTATTTCCCCAATTAATCTACCTTAACAATATGGAATATAGCCCTTATATAGTGCTTTACGTTGCCTTTGCTGGTTCATCATTTTTCTTCTAAAATATTCAGCAGGGTCTCAGGGAATAGCAGATCAATCATGTCTGAAGGAGAACCACCAAAAGCCATACATTTTTTGACTTGTGAACATGTCTCAAAACTTGGGCCAAATTTGCTGACGTAAAGAGTAGATATTACTTTTAAAATAATATTTGTTAAATGTTTTAATAGAGTTGTGTTGCCAAGTTCAGTTAAGGACACCCAGCTGATGTCAGCATGTCAGTAACGTGAAATGGGAGAAGGAATGATAAAAGGTTGCCTCAATGAATTATTTATTGCTTGCATTGATTTAATAAATATTTCTGACCACCTACTGATCCCATCTACAACACCACAACAGCAATTAACAAAACCTCTCCCTAATTAGCTGCATCCTGGCTCCATTAACCAAGAAGGAAATGCATACACACTATGCACATCTTTAGAAGTTCACATTACATATAATAAAACTCAATTATTGTGATATTTTCACAAGATAATATTAAAATAAATTCCTTGGATTTATCCTTAAAAAAATAGTAGATTAGGAAATTTTATACAGTCAATGGACAAAAGCATTAATTTAATCCGAATGAAAAATCTTAAGCAGTGATACAGAGACACAAAGAAATACTCGATTTTGTTATTCCTCTTTCATCTGTTAGTCAGAAGTCTGTTTTCTTTCTGATATAATTCTGCAGAAAGAAAGTTCTAAAAATAGCTTTGTTTCAATGCTTGAAAGGTTAAAGTAAAATCCAGACCAATGAAAACATAAAAAACCCCATGACAGTAAATATAGAAATTTTGATTAGAGGGATTTTTATCATTTGAGTGGGAGATGCAGCTTCACACTGCACAAGCTGGCTTACAAAGTATTACCAGAACAAGAAGCCACCAGGATCCTCAGCGCTAAGAAGTGCTGTGCCCATGATATTTTCCCCCACAAATTGCTCAGCACGTTTCCACTGCAGATTCACCTCTCATTTCTCCCCCACTGGAGCTCGTTTCCCCCTGTGTGTCTAAAAGGACACACAACACTCATGGTGTGGTTTCACGAGCACCCAAAGCCCCAACACCACACCTGCCCTTCCTGACACCTCAGGGCCCAGGCTCCTTCCACCCACCACTCCACATAAATTGGATTACATGGAATAAGATATATAAAATTATGTAAAATAAGACTTGGAAAGCATCTGAGAGTATCAATAGGGAATAGCTGTGGTATGTTCTAAACATGCAGAGATACAGATCTGCCATCTAAGTAACAAAGTTTAAGGGAGGAGGGGTAAAATAGATGAAGAAATGTTGAAAGGCTTGGTAAAGCTTACAGATAAATATGCCTAATGGTTATGATAGTCCTCAAAACACTTTAAGTTACACTTTGATAAGCAATAAATCAGGACACGATGCCCTTGAGAGTAAGACTTTCTCATTGATGACAAACTTGGCATACTTGGTTTCTGGAAATCCACAGATTCTCCCCAAGTTCTCCTGTCCAACTAATTTATTACCTTGATTTATGAAGAAATTATTCAGAAAAGAACATAAATCAATACACAGCAAGGCAACAGTACTTTCACGTGTGGTCATTCATTCAGGCACAAGCACTACTGCTCTAATTAGCTTAAAAATTCTTTCAAGTGTTATCCCTCATAAGCCAACAACATAAAAGGCTGCAGTGCTTCAATAAAGCTTATTAAACTTTTGTTCTGGCAGCAGGCTCTATCTGGACAAAATAACTTTCAACATCTGCAACTAACTTGTACAATGCTGTGACATTTAACAATATTTGTCCAAATAAAAAACTCACTAATTAAATACTCTGCTACACAGCTTCAGAGGATATTACTTCCTTAAAAGAAAAAAAAAAAGAAAAAAAAAAAAAGGAAAGTGTCTTTAGATAGAACATTTATAGGTTTGGCTACGAGTTGTTTACCCTCAGCTTGAATCAATGCACACTAGTTTCTGGAATTCCCCTCTGAACTAGATTTATGTCATGCATGTTAAGTCCCTTTTTGTGAGAGTTGTGTTGACACAACCAACTGCTGAGTGAACTTGTGAGAGCAGAGTTTCATGCTGAGAGAGAACGGCTGATTGCTCCAGCTCACCAAAAGAAAGAAAATGTGACAGCATGATAAAAGGTTTTTCTCTGTTTGACCCCTCACCTGTTCCTGGATCCCTACTGTGACTTTCCATTTGCTCACTTGCATATCTTTGCCCAAGGAGTCAGTTGTTGAACCCTCTGAAATATAGAGGAATTTGAGGGTTCTCCATATCACAAAAAGGCACTTTCTAAATCACATTGCTCTTTTTATACTGAGGTACTCACCAACTTAACAAGCAACAGTTCAGCTCCTTGCAGGACAGTAATTTCTCAAACTTAGATTACCCACTTCATGAAAAAAACAGCTGAATTTGTTTTTCTTATTGGGTGTGTTTGGTGGTCTCATATCTCAGCAGGTTGCAGCCAAATGCAAACAGCATTTCCAAAGAGCTGTGACATTTTGAATGGAAAAGCAGTTCTGTACCTGCTCTTCTCCAAAAGCAGCATCCCTGAAGTTTTCCAGTGCACAACCAGACACAGAGGAGTCCACATCACGGAATATTATGCTTTTAATATTAATAAATCTTTTTTTTTCATCCTTCTCTTCAAGCTCACACAACTCTTTTCCTTCATTAATGTGAAAGACAATTTAAAGTTTTAGGAAACATCTGTTTGTCCTTCCCTTTTCCCACTTCAAAAAAGAAACAAATCCAAAGAGTAGTGGATGGTTCAAAGAATTTCTAAAGGGTTTAAACCATCACCTCAAATCTAGCTGTGAATGCTGATTTGTGATGAATTCTGCTTGATCATATGAATGCAGCTTGTTGCTGAGCTGCACAATGCAGCTCCTACTGAAGAATTGCTTTGAATACTGATACTCAAGTTTAAGAAAACATCTTTTGAAGAACTGGAAAACAGGACTCGGATCCCCCTGAAATCAAGTTTCCTTTCCTGGAGAAAGTTCTCAGGAAAGAGGGCAGAGGAGACATTCTCTAACAGCAAACCTGGAATCAAGAGGATTGGCACTGTGAGTTTAAATCTAATTCCCATCCTTCCCTCCGGCTCACAACAAGCCTGCCAACAGACCTCTTCCCTTATTCATCCTCAAGCACAGCAACCAGACATTTCTCAGCCAAGATATTTCTATTTCCATCTAACATCTCTACAGAGAAGCCATTAGCCATAAGTCTCAGGCAGTTTTGCTGTCTGTAGCTGCCTTCAGGAATCAGCACAGGATGGCCCAGCCATGCTCCCCCAGCCACTGGGGCACAGGTTCATCTCCCCTTGAACTCTCAGGAAAGGGACTTGGTCAATTGATGCTGTTGATAGATGAAAGCAGGCGGGGTGGGGTGGCTGATACCCCAGAGGGCTGGCTGCCATGCAGAGGGACCCTGGCAGGCTGGAGAAACAGGCACAAGGAACCTCATTGAGTTCAGCAAAGTCCTGCACTTGCAGAGGAGCAGCCCCACATGCAGGGGAGTGACTGGCAGAAGAGCAGTGCTGCAGGAAAAGAGTCCAAGTGGAATAGGAATCAACAATATGTGAGGGTTTGGAGCATCTGGCAAACAAGGAGAGAATGAGAGAGCCAGGACTGTTCAGCCTGCAAAAGAGAAGGCATAAATGCCTGATGGGAGGGGGGAAAGATGAAGGAGCTACACCCTGGCCAGTGGTGCCCAGTGAGGGAGCAAAAGGCAATGAGCAAAAGCTGCAATACAGGATATTCTGTGTGGCAGCTGGGAAAAACTTTTCCAGTGAGTGATCTAACATTAAAACAGATTGATCAGAGACCTTGTGGAGCTCCCTCCCTGGAGGAGTTCGACACCCATCTGGACACAGTCCTGCTCTAGTTGATCCCACTTGATTTGTCAGCAGATCGAGGCCAGGTCCAGTGACAATAACCAGCCTTGTGCACCCCTGGGAAGCAGTGACAGAGCAGGAGCAAGGTCACAACAGGACAGCAGCCAGTGGGTCAGGGTCCTGTTAGAAGATCAAAGACCTGTTCAGTGGTCCCAGGGCAGGCAGGGCTGTGATGGGGAGCCCAGTGGAGGTGGGCAGGGCAGGAAGGACCCTGACAAGGACCATTCACAAAGGCTGATGCCAGAATATTGTGAGAAAACAACATGCAAAGGAAAAACATTGAAAAAAAAAGAATGGGAAAAATGTTCACTTGGATCGGGAACAATTTCCACTTTCTGTGGTACACAAAACACCCCCCCACACACAGATCCTTGTTTTCTGTGACCTGGCTCAAAAGAGACTCTCTCAGACACAGAGAAATGGAAGCCTCCACACCTTAGCATGGCATTGCAGCAGAATAAACATTACAGAAAGCAAATTACCATGCAATAAAGCAATTTTATTATATCAGCAAATGGCAACTGTAGGTCACCTTTTCCCATCACTGCTCTCCATTGTGTGATGGCCACAACCCAAATAAACAAGGCACTCTTCAGGGAGGAAGGATTAATGTTACAGGAAGGCACTCCAGCACCACCATTCTCCTCACTATACATTGATTTACTTGGTTACACTATTTTACCTTTAAAGCTCACTTGGATAGCTAAGATTCCTACATTCCTCTTGTAAATTCTCTAGACATATAAATTGAGTATACTGTACAATAGTATAACCATGTAAGTAAATAAATACATTTATTTTTGGGCAGTCATGATCACTGTGTCATTTGTTAGTTCCTAGGATTTTTATTTCTTTCTGCATTCCGGTATCCTTTCCACATGCACGTCATCACTCTCTGTGCACACACTTTGTTTCCCATATGAGTAACTGAAAGTTGTAATGATCACCTGATTCCTTGAACTATAACTAAAGTGTCATCTCTTATTTCCAGCCAATTGAAAGGGAAAAGCAACATAAAGGAAAACTGAAAACAGAATTTTGCCAGATGCCTATCACAGAGTTAGTTTATCAGCCACCAACCTCTGTGAGAATAATGCCAGTGTCCGATACCCCAAAGCCAGTCTTGCATCAAACTTCATGAATCATTTACTTTCTTTTATCATGTTTCAAGCTTCTACTGCCAAAGAAAGCCCCACCAATCCCAGTGGCCTGGTTTAGTGTAAATTTGGGAGAAAACCATCTCTGTAGGTTAGTGGACTTAAACTGGAAAAGGGGAAAAAAAGAGGAACTGAAAATATGTTTCAGTTATTTTTATGAAACTGCTTCTAAACCTAAGCTTGTCTCCCTAGCTTGTATCTGTTTGTCAGCCAAACAGATTTTCAGTTTCTTCAGTGATTTTGGAATATGCAGTTATGTTTAGCTTCAATGCTTCAGAAAATATTTGGTAATCTAACATATACTCAAAAGTAACCATTTATGGTTCTTTTATGCTCTTTTCTAGGTGTGAAACTTTCATTCTACTTTATACACTGTCTGACTTTACTGCTTTTTAAGGAAAGAAAGGGTTTGGTCAATCAGTTTGACAACCAAGCCTGCACTTCATAAACTGGGCTCTGAGAATGTGAGGAAATCACAGGGGTTTTTAATCCATAAAACCAGACTTTATTCCAGATGAGCTAAGAATCTTTATGTGAGCAGGACTCAGACACTAATATGAGAGGAAGTTACGGCAATAATTAACAGCTATTTGAAGTAAAACTCATTTAGAAATATAATGAACTGAGAACACTTAAGCAGACTTCATTCAGGGAAAGATAAAAGAATAGCTTACAGAAATATGGCCTGAATTGCATTTCCATTTCCATCATCTACTTTTGTAACACCTTTGCCTTCCTCTGCTTCTAAAGGAAATAATGTAAGAAAATGCTCTTTGCTGCACTTCTAGAAGTGGATTTAAAACTAAAATTGTAAATTATAGCTTTTACTGTCCACTCACTTCCATCTTGGTAAAGAATTCATTCACTGACCACTCAATAGTTAGAGAACAACTACCACAAGGTGCTTTAATTATTATTTACAAAATGAAAGAAAAGCAGTTCAAGAAGTGAGACTCAAAATGGTCGGTGCAATTTGAAATTCCTTTGGTTATTTGCATAACCATCCAATATGTTTTAATGGCTGCAGTTATGAGATTATCTAAATTCATGAAGAATATATATTTATTAACACAGATACCCAGCACTTTTACTCTTCCCTGATTAGAATGTCAGGTGAACATTTCAACTGAGGGAAAATGAATTGTGAGCTAAGGATGGGCAGCTCTGTCTCACCTGACTCACCCAAGTGAGGAGGCTCTAATAGACACTGGGGGATGCATTAAATTAGGAGCCACGCCATTGAGCTCTCTCAAATTTCCTTTAAATAAAAGGCAAGAAGAAAAGGTTAATTAAGTTCTACCACGCAATTCTATTAACAATATCCATGATTACTGTAGCGTGAGGAGGACATTTAAATTAAAAAAAGAAAGAAAGAAAGGGGGAAGAGGCCCTGGTGCAATACTTGGCTGGTCCATCAGAAGGCCTGAGCATGGGGCTGCTTTCAGGCACTGCAGGCTCTGAGGCTGCTACGGCAAAAAATTCTAACAAATAAAATAAACAAACACAATTCCTGCCCAAAAGTATGACACAGGAAGGCTCATAACCTAATATGCAACTATAAATTGGTAAAATATAATATTTTTTTTTCTTTTATCATCAAAATCCTGTATTTTGTACCACAAAGCAGCATTTGACAAGGCAAGTATCTGCTACACTGGCCTACCAGGGCTTTGTAATTTGGATTTCTAGCTTCACCAATTGCTCCAAAATAAAGCAAACCATCTCATCATTTGTGAAGAAATATATTCTGTTCAGAGAAATTATGAGGGCTTTTACAAGATGCTTCACTCTCTGGTCTCTCACAGGTTTTTTGTGCTAATTCTGTCAGCACAGCAAGTGCTCGCAGTGCTCCTTGCAAATTTAAATAAGGTCTTCAACTAAAAAGAATCTAAAAATAATCATCTACAGAGATTCCTGAAGATATATTTGCACAATCCAAACAGTATAAATTTTAACTGTATCTTGCTAAGAACAGAATGTGTAGATTTTCAACACCTCAAAATAATAATAAAAAAAGGATGGATGTGTCTAAATCAAATATTTTCACTTCAACATTGTTCTTGTCTAGTCTCCCAAAACTATTGAATATCTTCCAGATGCAAATGTACTTTTTGGAGAGAAAAAATTGAAAAATAAAATACTTCTCTTGTAACCAGAGAGTAGAGAAGGATGAAAGCAGATATCAACAGCCTGGAATTTTTTTATATTTGATTTCAGATTTTATTAAGTGTTTCAATTTAGCCTGGCCAAAACATGGCACTTCATTGAAAAGAGTGGAACGGACTCCAAAGATTAATGACAGTAAAATTATCCTAATCTGTCATAAGCTCTGATATAACAGTAAGAGGAAGTAATTTGCTTTAGTAAAAAGCAATGAGCACCAAAGCATGAAAATTACACTCCACAGAGGTAGATATTAAATGAGAAATATTAGCTGCATCAGCACATTGAAGACAATTATAAACTGCAGAGGATTTCTGAGACTGAGAAATACTATATTTACTATGATAAAGTCAATTTTACCACTCAGTAAAGGCTCAGTTTGTGATTTTAGTACTGAATTTCTTTCCTCTCAAAGGTAACTTGCATTACTGCTTTCGAAAATTTATATCACTTTTGTTTCCTTTATGCATCCTATTGCTTACTTTATCTCATGGAAACTTATTAATACAGAGAAGACAAAAAAAATCACTGAGTACTACTTTATTTTATTACTTTCTTTGAGCACCCAGACAACACTTGACATGCTTTTGAGAAATTATATTAGTCAAAAATGGGTTTTTATCAGTTTCAGTCAGTGAGCGTTTATGAACAGATGAGAGCCTCCTTTTTTTTTTTTTTTTTTTTTTTAAAAGAAAAATAAATATGAGAAGATAAGAAAAAGTACACAGAGAAGATACTTTGGCTTTACATTCTTGTATTACAGAATAAATCCAAGCTGAAGATTTTTATAACCACCAGCATTCACAGTGAAAGGTGCTAATGCATCATTATGATCTAGCAGGTTGCTCGCTGTGTTTTACAGCCTTTCACACTACATTAACCTTTTGTACCTCAAGTATTTATGACCTCATAAGTAAGTATTTATCAAACTGAAAGCTCATATACAGCACTGTATTTTAGCTCTAAGTTTTTAGGAACATTTATAATTTCTCTTTGCCTGCATTTAGAATCTCTGGTTTACAGTCCGTGTTTTTAGCAAAGATATTAATGCAAAGTAAAACTGGTTTTCCCACTATACATGGAAATGGCACAAAACTACAAAATACCTTGAGTTAAAGACAGTCCAATGTAAAAATGCCAATGTAAAACAAAACAAAACAAAAACCCAAAACAGCTTCCAATGCATATTTTATTCTAAAATAAAATAATAAATTGTAAGAAAAAGCAAATACAGCCCTTTTGCTTCCTGCAATATTCTGTAGTGTATCAGAGCCAAACAACCAGAAGTACTCTTGGTACAAGAATTGTCACAATTACTTGAGTAATAGGTGCCTCGCCTACATAAGCTCTGTATTTAACAAACAAAAAAAAGGAAAAAAAACCCCACAAAATATAGCATTTCAGGCACATGCACAACCCCATTTGAGGGAAAAAACCCCACAGCTGACTAATGTATTGAACAAATATTGCACAAATACAGTATGGGTTGCAAATATTCTTCCCAGCAATTCACTATGAAATCTGAGGTACAGAAACTTACTGTGAGCAAAGCCAAATTGTAACTTCACACACATTCCTATAAAATTTGGGGCTAAGAAACACTCAGAATTTTTATATCTCTAAGAGATATAACGTGGCCTGTCCAAACCTGTCCTGTCTTTGTTCCCTCTGAGGTGTGTGTGACAGGGCAAGGCAGTACCCTCCTACCCACAGGCACCCGAGCTATGGCAAAAAGAAAACAAAAAAAGGAAAAAATGAAAAAGACATCAAAGGAAAACAAGGAGGAAAAATGCCACAGAAAGGGAAGAAGGGTCTCAGCTGCTCAGTTACAACCTTCTGCACACTTTTGCAGGGATGGTTTAAAGAACAAGAAGTCAGTCTCAGCCACTGAGGGGTTTCTGCCTGCTGGTAATTGCACTAGACACAGATCACTACTGACTTTGCCTGTTGCAGTTATTGTGGGGGAAAAAAGGAAAAAAAACCAAATATAAATAACTTTGCTACAGATGGACCAGACTAAGGAGGTGCTGAAGTGCCCTTCTCCAGCGAGAAGCTGCCAGTCTCCCTCCCAGTCCTTGTAAAGCTACACACCACAACTGAACTCCTGCATAATTGCTACACACATCACACAGGGAGGTTTAGACCCTTGTCCTGGCAGCAGTCACGTTCCTTGCACCATTTCATGCCCTATCTCTGACTCCTGCATCCCATTCCTCCCTGGAAGAGACGTGAAAACTCTGCCAAAGCAAAGGAGCAGATGCACCTTGTCATTGTGTGTGCTACCAGCTCATCACCACCCCAGGGTGGGGGGTGAATGAAGAGTTGGTAACTTCACACTGTGTGCATGGTATGTCTGAAAGTTAAACTAAGCTGCACAGTTTTGCCTTTAAAAAAAGAAGAAAAACCCCTATATATATATATATTCTAAGTAACAGAGTATCTCACCAACATTCTTTTTTATTCATACAGCTGAAACATAGCACTCACACAAATCAAGCGGAGACTGTGATCTATTCAAAGCTCAATGCTCCAAAAGCATCAGTTCAAAATGAAATTCAGCAATAGCATTCTGTTGTTATGGAGAAAAAAGACTATTTCTCAGTCTAGACACTTGGGCTCAGGACAGCCAACTTCTGCAATCAATTTTGTCACAGATTTGCCTCTGGCAGGTTATTTAAACTACTTGTACCATAGTTCCTTCTCAACAAAAGCAGAAAAAACAATAATTATAATTCAGCAAAATCTCATGAAATGACAAAATGGTCATGAGGATTAAATAAATCCTTTCATGGGATACTTGGAGAGGATCATCCTCTCAACAAGAAAGAATCACACTAGATTAGATCAGCAGCAGCACATTCAGAAATATCTCAGCCTTACAGCCAACTCCCAAACCTAAAGAACTCCTGAATATAAAGCAATACCTTCATCATTTGAGGCCACAGACTCATAAGTCTCTCTATCTCAAATTGTTTTGTGCTACCCCATGAGAAATGCAATTCAACTCCCTCAGAGAAGGAATGATCACCTGGAAACACGTCAGACATTTTGGGGAAAACGCAGATGCATTCACACCCAGAGATCCCTGTGCTCTGACAAGCTGCTGGTAATAAAAACCCCTCAGCTGCACCACAGCCTGTCACACATCCTCCTGCAGCCCCTGTGTGAGGGCAAAACCACTGCAAGGATTCACAGCATCATTCACATTTCTGTGACAAGGCAATTCATCAGCCCCAAGGAGCCCGTGCAGGGCAGCTCCGAGCTGAGGTTCCTGCAGCACCAACCCCAGCCTCGGGGATTTTCTGTATTTCCCACCTTCAGTACACCAGAGAGTAAACAGGGCACTTGTGCAGTGACTACAGACAAAACACTGAAGCAAATTTCAAAAAAGCCTCCAAGCCCTCACAGCACTCAAAGCTCTTTTTCTCAGTGACAAAATTGGCCTCGATGTGCACTAGGATATTGTTTTCACCAAAAGAAGGGCGTGGTGCAAAGGTATTTTGTCAAAGTGAGAGCAACAAATTTATCATCACCTGGGCACTATTCAAATTCACAAAGAGCCCAGCTGCAAAAAAAAAAAAAAAGTGAACAGCTTTTGGCATGAAATTTCTGCTCTTGTTGAAAACTGCTGAGCAAGTGCCACACCTGCTTCTGCATTTCATCAATAGGGCAAGGTGTCACAAAGCATCCCCAAATAATTTGTTCAATAGGGCAAGGTGTCACAAAGCATCCCCAAATAATTTGTTCTTTCAATTGCATCTTAAAGATTTTCTGGTTAAATCCCATTTGTCCACCCAAAAGGTATGCGCAAGAGCAATCCCTGGTAATAAATGCACACGTAATGCAAATGTAATAAAATAAATTTGTTAGAAGGGCAACAAACTTATCACCAACCAGCTTTTTTCCCTTCTTTTTAGTCCCAGCAGCAAGACACACATGAGAGGGGACACAGCTTTCCAGAAGAGAATGGAGTCATTGGTCTGACACCTGTGTGTGACATGAGGGACCTTCCTGTAAATGTCTTAAATAACCCTGTGATGAAGCAAAAAGTCTCCTTTTTCTTACAATAAAGGCAAAGCACCATTCTTCATGGAAGAAAATGGATAGATGGACAGACAGATATCCCAAAACTTGAATATTCAGCAATACAAGCCCTCATTTCTTCCCACTGAAGGCAAAAAGCTTTAAAACACAGGACACAGTAAGTTCAATCAAAATGAAAAGTATCAGGTTCCTAAATTATAGCTCCTAGCTAGCTGGTTCTAAACTTAGTAGCTCTAAATGATCAGTGTCTGAAATATGTCAAATCAATAATTCAATTAATTAGAAAGCTACTCAAATGTGGAGCAATACATTATGTTTAGGTTAAGGAAACTGGAGATACTGAGAGTAGCTTCAGCTTGCTACCTGAATAGATTGTCTGTAGGGATATTAAACAGCTGATGATAGTGGAAAGCAATTTTTTATAGTGGGTGGCCAGGGCATACATGGCTGGGAGGGGTGACACATTTCTCAGTCAGAAATGTGACACACAAAATGACTGATTTTTGTTATAGCAGGACTTGCTACACTAGCCTAGTTAGGATTAACATCACCTGTATCACCTGGCACAGAGAGTAGATGTTACATTTTTAGGCATTCAATAGTCTGTTTAGGAAACTTAACTTTGAGTAACCCCAGACAAATATCACATATCCTCAAATTACAACCAGAGGAAATTTCCAGGCAGAAAAATTACATGCACTGGTCTAAGGGGGACACATGTGAGCCTGGGATATGGCAAATGTGTTGTCCTAAAAGTATGTATTTGTAAAAGAAAAAAAAAAAAAAACAACAAAATGAAAACAAACAAACAAAACAAAACCCACCAAAAAAACAAAAAACAAAAACAACAAAAAAAACCCAAAAAACCCACCAAAAACCAACCAAGATCAAAAAAAACCCCATAAATTAAAAAAACCTACAGTTGTATTGAAAAGGGAAGCATCTCTTAATGCACAATAACAGTAAAATAAAAAAAAGGGGTTCTCTCCCGTAGAAAGCACAGAACAGAACTATATTTTCTATAGAAACTATAGTAGTTTCTATAGAAACTTATAGAAGTATAGAAGTATATAGAAGTATCTATATCTATAGATATAGAAGTATCTATACTTCTAGTATCTATAAGAAGTATCTATACTATATATCTATATATAGATATAGAAGTAT
>VXAX01001831.1:413702-484385 GCA_013399835.1 Leptocoma aspasia
AATCCCAGACCTGCTCCTAAAGGCAATCCCAGACCTGCTCCTAAAGCCAATCCCAGACCTGCTCCTAAAGGCAATCCCAGACCTGCTCCTAAAGCCAATCCCAGACCTGCTCCTAAAGGCAATCCCTTCAGAAGCAGCCCTGGCCAATTCCTGTGTGTCGCACTAGAGCACGACAAGGACACACAGGCACTGCTCCTTCAGGCAGGGAAAAAGAAGAAAGTTTTATTTACACATAGTGTTATATAGGGTTTTGGGAACGAGCGTTTGGATTGGAGGATGAGGTTACCACCTTTCCAACCACACTGGTCGATGAAAAGGTCCATCAAACCTTCTCGAGCCAGGAGAAAGGAATGAAAACAAAAAGACAGTTAAAACATGTGCTGTGTTTACAGAAAGCCAGCGTGAGAAACTCTGTCACAGAAATGAAAACAACAAGAAGGCTGCAAATCAAAGTGATACCTGTGCACAGCAGCACACAGCCCTTGCAGCTGGAAGTGCTTGCAAGGCTTATCCCTTCAGTCTAAAATGGGATTTTGTAGCTAAATTCCTATGTATGGTATACATTCACCACGGTATAGATTCACTGGGATACCATATCACCTGCTCAAGAGGCTCAAACAATGGTCATATATTAAAAATTATTCAATGCCTACACTGCAAATATGTTGACTCCTCCAATTACACTAATTGCAATGCATTTTAAAATCAGCACTTGAAGGGACTTCTATAAAATGCAAGTTTTTCAATTTGCTCAAAATCTACTTTTTAATCTCATTTTAATTTCTCTTTTACATCTTTTACTTTTCAATAAATGCTAATATTTTTTTCCCAAACACTCTGTCAAAACTAGAATACATTTGTATTTAAAAGGAGGTCAAAAGTGACATTCATATATAAACAACCAAGCTCCAATATTTCGGCTGCTCCAGCTTGGGATAGTTTTGCCACCTGTCCCTGTCAGATTTTCTTTAAAGAAAAAAAGGAAGCTTATGTATGAGAACAAGGAAATACAAATATTCAGAGATGAAACTTGGCATCTGCTTCACTAAATTTGGCAACACTGTAATTGTAAACTATGTAGGAAAGGAAATGGGGTGGAATATGTCCACAACAAACCATATTTCTCAGCACAATCAATATTTCCATATCCCTAAAATCAAGAGAATAAGGACTCTAAGTAAATAGGCAACAGAATTGCTACATTTTCAAGTAAATGCATAAGTTTAAAGAAAATTTCTCTGGACAAACCTATTAATTTTTCCTCTAAGTAAAAATCCACAGGATTTCTTTTTGAATATCTTCTAGCTTTAAGATGAATGCTTGCAAATATTTTAATCAAATTGACACTTGATAACCACATTTTTGGCAATAAATCTCTTTCAACAATAGCAGCAATAATATCTTTTGTAATATGAACACATTAAAAAATAAATCACATCCTCATGAAAAGCAAAATTAGGTGTCCCAGCATTGTTATAACATGAAAAATAGTGAATTTACATACTCTGAGTTTTTCAGATCTCTCTTTTCTCACACGTTATGTGGTTATAACCCATCAGATTTTTTTTAACTTCAGCTTCCACTGGAAGAGCTTCATCTGCAAACACTAATTAGCACAGGCAGGCTCAGATCTTCCTGGCTAGCTGGATGATCGTGCCTACAATATGCTGCAGCCTTGGTACACATCTTATTTTCAAATCAAATATTTAGATACTACTCTGGAACAGCTGGAAGTTATGTGAATCCTTATGAAATTAAGTAGTTGACATCTTTTAACGCACTTTTTATAACAGCAACAAAAAAACCCCACAGACACAGAAAAGACTTGATTGTAAGCACACTCTCCTCTTCTGATTGAATCAGAAGGCAGTCTGCTGCTTTTTTTTTTATCTTTTATAAATCAGTGAATAAAGGAAAAGTATTTGAATTACAATCCAAAGCAAGAAAAAGCACACCAAGAGAAACCCTCCATTCTTCAGAAGGAATGAGGAAGCTGGGAGGCAGTACCAGTCTGCAGCCAGTCAGTTTATAAAGATTGAGATGTCCTCAATGGCAAACAATCTGCTCCTCTGCTCCACAGAGAGAGTTTCATGTTCTCATCTCTCCCACCTGGGGCTGTTCTCAGACCTGGGGCAGAGGCAGGTGAGGAGCTGCCACACAGGTGCTGTTTTACCCCCTCCTGGCACAGGCACTTCTGCAGAGCTGGTTGCCATGGCAGGGAAGGAGCACTGACACATCCTGCTGCCATTTGCAGGTGGGTGTTAAATGGGCAGCTCTGTTTGTGTTCTGGGGTAAACTCATCATATTTCAGAGGCACTGACAGCTTCCCAGGTAGGGAACAGACCAGAGGCAGTGGCAGCTGCTTCAGTGGGTGAGATTTAAAGAGGTCTCTGCTGGAAAACCAAATGCAAGAAGCCCCTTTAAGCAAGAATAGTAGAAGACCTAAGGGATCTCTCTTAAAAAGCTGTTGAGAAGTTTATCTAAATCAAAAAAGGCAGCACAGTATGCTGGTGCTTCAACACAACTGTGTGGGATATCAGCTGAAAAAGCATCTAGAACCAGCAAGTTGCTACGATTTAGATATAAAAATACCACAGAATTCATGTATGTTTTTCACATCCACTATATATTTCCTTCAGAGATTCCTTCTCTCCATGCCACATTAAAAACAGTGGTACCTCCTATAGGGGAGGAGGAAATGAAAGCAAGCTAGTAGATAGTATTGGAATGAGCAAAAACTGGGAAGAGACAGAAAATAGAGACAAAGCATACATATTGAAAAACAGCATAAATGGAAAACAAAAGAAAGACTATAAAAAAGGAATAGTGTAGAGATGAAAAGGAAGATAGGACAATGAAAATGCACACAAAGTTAAAAGCAGGCAAGAAGCAAGCAAAAGAAGAGGAAGGTTTTGTAACTATTTTTTTTTAATTAGCAATTATTTTATATTTCTATATAAAACCTCCAAATATTTTAGGGAGGTCAGTCATGGTCAACGCATGACACTGTGTCAATTTTGTAAAGAAATTGCCACACACATGTAGGATTAATTAAAGACAGAAAAAAAACCAGGTTACTCTTTTATTCCTTCTTCTGAAACTTCTACAATCAATTAATAAATTATTGGCCATTTAATGTCTAGATCTGTGCAATTTAAAATGACCAACCAATTCTTTCTGCATATCACAGAAAGACCAAATAGGGCGTGACGTGCATGGTAGGGTATTAGCTCAGTCGAATTCTTTTTCCAGCAAAGTCTGAAAAGAAGAACTTCTAACCCTTCCCTAAATGAATTTCTGGGGAATAAGAACATTTTCCTCCCTCTGCTTCTGCCTGCAATGTCTATCTCAGCCTGTCAAGCCACTGGTAGAGCATAAAGAAGCTTCAGATGGATTCACCTGCTTACAGGTTATGCCAAGACAGAGGGACATGTCTTGTTACTGTCTTTCTAATACTGATGGATAGCAAAGCTAAATGTTGGAATCAAGCCACTCTTTCACACTGACCCTAGAAAGGAACAAATTAAGCAGGGAGAAGTGGTAAGCAAGCCCACACATGAGTAATGTTTAATTAAAGTAATTCTGTGGGTTGCTGGGTGTGTGGGAAAGCTGAAGAGAGAGATGTGTGGGAGAGGAATGGAAACTTGAGAGTATAAACAGGATTAAAAAAAAGTATTTTCAGGGTTGGGGGGTAATAACCCTCTGTTTCATGCAGTTCTAAGGCATCCTTAGCTGAGAGCCACGTGTAGTCATGCAGGAGAGAAAATTTAGCTCTAGGCACAGACTGGCACATGAATAGAAATTCAGCCTCATGGTTTAAGGGAGAAGAGAGGAAGACTCTGCATGATCTTCACAGCTTTTACCTGCAGACTTGGTCAGGCCTGCAGCTACCTGTGCCACCTGACCACTCTGACCTCTCTAGGGGAGAGGCAGGTTCCTGCAAGCAAGGGTAAGGATTTTGCTGGGTAATCAAGGAGTTACAAATATGTTCTCATCTCCAAGCAATACACAAGTTTATACTGCAATTACAAAGGGTTGGTGAACGGAGGAGTCAACAACTTCTGATAAAGTTGCAAGCCATTAACAATCAATTATGTCAATTACAAGAGAATGGAAAACATCATTGGTCTTAGCTAACCTGACACAGCCACTCATGCATGTAGTGAAAATGAGCTAATTTTCACCCAAAAAAATCACCTCATAAGGATCAATTTTAATTACCATGTTGTAATGCGGAGCAAAGATGCAGAAGGTCAAATAGAAAAGAATTTGAAATTGGCTATTTCATCACACCAAGGTCCCCTTTGAAATTAATGCTCAGTGTATTCAGCAAAATGTGCAACAATGTTTTTTCTCTATACATATGAACACAAAGCACAGCCAAGCACAGCCAAAGCATTTGCAAGCCATGGCTACTTAGATTGCACAGAGAGAAGAAAAAGTCAATAATGTAACACGTAAAATAATTGGTATGGAGAAGTAAAGAGCCCAAGAGACAATACAAAGTACAAGAAAACTTAAAAAACCAATATTAGCCCAGCTCTTTCAGGGACAAGCAGGAAGAAAATCCTAAATGGTTTAATTGGTCAATTAAACTTGACAGAATAGAAATTAATTGGTAATGCTTTCTAGAAGAAACTTTTCAAGTCGCCGTATTATGACCATCTCTGGTTGACAATGTGATTGAAAGACCTCTGCAATGTTTTGTGCTTCAACTCTGCCTTAGAGCTGGCTGGAAATACCTGCTGAAGTGATCTAAGAACTGTTAGTGTGCCCTATGAAGAACATTCAGAAGGGTAATCAATGGCATTCAGCTAATTTATTTGAGCAAACATGACTAAAGATGAAAAAGCATAATTGCTCTCTTTATCCTTGCTAGTGGTTTTTTTTTTTTTTTGGTTTTGTGGAGGAGCTTCAGCTTTAACATTTCACCAAGTTCAAGCACGCAAAAATGAGGGAAGTTAAGATCACGATATCTGTAAAACCCCACAAAAGCAGAATAATGTTTTCTGTCTTCTATTTCAACGTCATGTTTTCAAACTCTTCTTGCTGTGAGAGCCAAGAGGTGAAAGAAACTGAGGGGATACCTAAATGACAAAGATCAGGCACTGAGATCCCAGAGAGCCCCAGACACACTCCTGAGCAGTCAGCTGGCAGGGTAAGGCTGCTGTCCTCACACCACATACCCACTCACAGAATCACAAAGCCCAAGTTCACTCAGCAACACGGGAAAAAGAGGGTGGTTGTTTATCCTCTTCCCAGCCAAAACAACAAAATATAAACAGCCTGGTAGGAAACAGTGTCAGGTTCTGTGTATCCTGGAGGAGAGTCTATTTTAGAGCTGGCAGTGCCAGGCAGAGGGGCTGAAGTGAGTTCCTGCTATTCCTCAGCATAAGAAAGGAGCACACGTGGGGCACGGCTGCAAAGCTGGCACGCAGGGCTCTCAGCAAGGAAGCCTCTTAGCAGCAATAATGCCTCTGATCACAAGTCATTACTGTGCCTCACGGCCCCAGCACAGCATTATGTTATCTATTTGGGATGTCAGTTTTGATCTCCTCACCACGGAGCGGGAGCTGGACCGGGTTCCTTGCTTCTGCAGCTCTGAAGCACTCAGGGTCTCAAAATAAGCTCCCTGAAATATTTCCTTCAAGGAGCAGTTGGGACCAGATATAATAGGTAGTATAAATGAAATAGCACACCATGCTGATAGAGTAGCCTGCACCAGCAGGGTACGATTTAGATGAATAAACACTGCTGTAAGAGTTGTCAAAGCATTATCAGCTATCTAGCATTCTGGTGGCAAACATCTAGAGACAAAAATATGGCATTGAAATAGGATAAAAACTGGGTCATTTATACCAGCTGGCAATAAAAAGTGTCCATGGGGGAACCTGACTTGCAAGGCAGCCACTTTGTGGTGAAAATTCCAGTTCCTTCACAGGGGGAGCACAATGTCATCATTTAGAGAAGGAATTGGTGTGGTTTTCTGCCCTGGAACTCTGCTCTGCTCCTTGCCAGCCACAATTACAGAGAGAGGAAGGGAGCCACTCCTTCCCAAGCCACGGGAGATAGTTCCAGGTGCCCTATGGAAACCTCTCAGGCAAGAGCAGAACTTTCAGAGACAGGGATGGCACTGGGTGAGCTCAGCAGCACTGACAATGTCCCAGCCGCTGTGATGAGCCAGCACAGCACAGAGAACTCGGGTCTGAACCCTTCTGCCTCCCTGACACGCTGCTGCAAGAGCAGCTGAGGGACACCTGGACACCAAGGAGGATACAGCACACTCTTTAATGTGGAATTGAGCTGCATGAAGCAGCTAATGCAGCCCACACACCCAGGAGATGGAGAGGTCATGAGTGGAATAGCAGGCGAGAAAGAGGAGATGAACCAAGGGAGAAAAGAAAGAAACTAGGGGGAGGAAAACCACTTATACTAATAACTTACATAAAGGACGCAGCAGGAAAAAGAGCTAGTAAAAACCAAAATATGCTGCAGAAAACTGTAGTAATAATCTACTCACCTGCAGGCTTAGACAACACACTAAAGCACTTTAAAAGCTTCCTACTCCCACCTTTCTTACCTAAATTAATAAGCACAACACAGTAATTGGTACACTAAATCCCCCAAAATATCAGAAAAGGTTGTACATATCTCACTTCCCCAAAGCAACGAAGTTCAACATGGTAAATAATTTTGCAGTCCAGAGCATCACTAAGCCTTCACAAATCCTTAGATGAAAAGATGGCCTCTGCAACATGACTAAAAAAGGCACAAACCTGGACAAATTAACACCAAGAAAAGAAAACATCAAACTTACAGGCCATTACATCCCAAAGGATATAAAACATCTCAAGGTAAACAGGGCAGATGGAACAACAGACATAATATCTAATACATCAATTATTTTCACACAGAAGTATCAGGTTCAGTGGATGCCACCAGAGGAATTTTGGTAATAACCAAGCTGAAATTCAGTTCTAACAGTGAATTTAGAGACAAGATACCTTATCATCTTCCCAGGCCAGAGACAACTCACACTTCAGCACTGCACATCTTCTCCAGGGTTTGACCAGCACTGAATCCCCTAATGCCATGCTGGCTGCTGATGGTCAACACTTCAGACATGTATGGATCACTCCTCCAAGTAAACTGCCTTTTCCCTCAAGACCTCCCATCCAAACATAACTTATCCCATCCAAACATAAGCTTTTCAGCTTCTGAAGCCTGGTGAAGGGTCAGTCCAAAACAGAAGGATGCACAATGATCTCAAGTTTTATGCAAAAGTAGAATTAAGTTTAAAGCAGCACATTTTTTGTATACACACATAAAACACAGAGCATTACTGCAGCCTCAGCTCTTACCACACCATGATAGTTACTTTCATTATTAGTATAATACACTTAGAACAGGAAACACTAGAGAAACATTTACTTTACTGTTGCCCGCTCCCTTACACATGCCCAGCTAATGACCCTTTTATTTACACACACATCTGCTGCCACCAACAGAAGTTGTGCAGGAAAGCCACAAGCAAAAACTGAACAAGTTTTCCTTGGAATTATTTGTATAATCCAATTGTACACAGGTAAGGCTGATTTCATAAAATGATTACATGTCTTACTTAAAAATACTTTAATACATATAACTATTTAATGTAGCACTCCAAACCACTCTACAATATCATCAGACATGTTACTTTTAGCATAACTTTGTGACATACTTTTCATAGATCCAACCTTCTAGGAAGAAGCCATTTACTATTTTTGTTAATGCCTTAAAGAGTGCTTGATGCTATGCAACTCCAAAAGTCTACCAGCACTTAAATAAGCCACTGCTGTTTGATTATTGATTTTGCCTGTACTCAGATGCACTTCCTCCTTACTCTAAGTTAACAACACATGGATCAGAAGAGATGCTAAGAGAAGACTCAAAGTAACTTTTGACAGTATTTTATTACCTATCAATGATTTCATATTATTTCACCTAAGTCATCCTGTCTTTAATCATTTACTACCCTTTCATTCTGTCCCTCTTCTCCTGTTTCATAGCACCACCATCAGAGTTAGCAATCCCTGCACATGCAATCTGAGCACTCCTTGTTCCAGCACTTACTCTGACAGAATACCGTGTTACACTACTTTACCTAAACAGATTAAAACTGGTCACTGGGAAAGACACTTTCTAGGAGTACAAGAGCGTGTCCAAGAGTACGTGAAGTACTTCTGAACATGAATTACAAGAGCACTCTGCACAAAATTGCAAATCTGTAATAAAACTGATGATTGGAATTCTGTTTGGTTTGCAGCAAACGGGGATCCTGGCAGTGGCTCCAGCTGGGCTGGGATCACACCTTGGGCTGCAGCTGAGGATTCAAGAGAAGTTGCACAGAACGAGTTTATTTTTATTATTTCTGTCTTTATTGGGGTTTAGGTGGCACTAGACCCAGTGTGATTCTTTCAGACAAGAAGAAATAACCTGGGACGCTCAGAGAAAGCCTGGGAGGTATTTCACCTCAGCATGGATTCAGTCCTTCATGGAGGAGATTAGATCACTTCTGGTAGTTAATTCTACAGTTTAGACAATTGCCCTGCAGTTTTTTAGGTTCACATTGCAAAATTTTAAGATCCATTTTTAATGGTGTATCCAGCTTCACATGTACATATATCTGTGAGTAAGAGAATTCAAAAATTGGTCTTGCTTCCAACAGCTTGTCCTTAATCACAACAGCATTCTTTTGTGAATGATTGGCCAATCAATTAATCTTCTTCCAAATGCATGTCATAAACAGCTTACTGAAAGGAAACGAAGTAAAACCATTAAGACCTACCAAAAAATGCCACTGTATCCCCACACCAATTCCACTTAAAACTCCTCAACTGGAAATCAACTATTCTCAAAGCCAGGAGGAATTAGAAAAAAAATTAATTTTTCTCCTTTGACAATAAAGACCACATGGAGGTACAATGTTGATACAGTGCTATTGAAGCTCTCTTTCATAATAAAAGCTTATATTATTAAACCTACAGAGAGATGTACACTGCTGGACCCTCATAATGTTACAAAGCCCATTTTAAATCTGCCTGGGATCCATCTGCATGTATCTATTTATTAAGCCTCCACAGTTTGCCAAGAGCAATGGCTAATGCCACCCAGCATAACAGATTTTAAACCTAGGTACCTGTAATTAAATTGTGCAAGCAATATGTCTGTACATTTGTAAACCTGACTGGTGAACAATGTGTTAAATGTCAGTGCAGATCCATAGATGAACACACTTCTTGGAAACCTGCCTTTTCATTGCACTGTTCTTGAGGGAGAGTATCCACAGCTTTCAATATAACATTGCAATTTAGAAAAAAAAATATCTTGTTAAAAACCAAACCATACTAAAACTTTCTCAAATAGACCCTAAAGTCAAAAGGAAGGAAATCTAATTCTTTATAAACAGCATGAGAGCTACTTCAAAATGTTCTGTCCATTCCTCTGTAAGAAAGGAAACCAGAATGCAAGGAAAGGATTCACAATAAAAAGAGCAAATAACTGTACCATATTCCCTGAATATAACAGGTTAGTGGAATTGAAGTGTTATCCTGCAGAGAATGGAAATTCACTCCAAGAGGAAACAGAAGGGAAAAGGTGTCTGACAGGTAAAATACAAGTTGGATATTAGGAAGGCAAAAAGCAAGTAAGAGCAGATAGTACAGGACACAAAACCAAATAACAATAAAGCCTATTTGCATATCAGAAGCAGGAAACTTTGCAGGGAATCATTGGATTTGCTGGAGCTGGGATTGAATAGAGCACTTGAAGAAGATAAGGGCATTGCAGACAATCCAAACTATGTCTTTTCACCAGCCTTCACTGTGGAAAATGTTGGGAAAACACATCCCTGACTTCTCTGATAAAGTGACTGACATTTCTTCAAACTGAAAAATCAAAATGGGGTGAGGAAACACAATCAATTGAAAGCAATAAATGATGAGGGATGAGCTCCTGTCCCACTCCCATCGACGGGTCTTTTACCATTGATTTTAGCACTGTCAGTATTTTACTTCAGGACTGAACAGAAACAGTTTCAAAACGTGAAAAGGCTGAGCTGGCCATCACAGTGGATTGTTCAAGTTGCAGCAGTGGTCACAAAAACCAAGCAAAATCAGAGAACATAAAAGAACAAAAAAGGTACAGTAGGAAATACTATATTTTTAGTCAATATCCAATCTCTTCTGGAGTATCTATTCAGCTTAGGATTCCTGCTCTAAACCAATGACAGTGGTATTTGACAAGAGTTGGACAACAATCAGAAATGATTATGGAAGCAAGTTTTAAAAGCTGGAAAGAACCAGGAATTTAACTTAGCAAAGAGATGGATAAGAGGAGATACAGTAGAGCTGCAAAGAATACTATGAGATACCAGCAAATAGGATCCTCTTCAATTTAAACTTTCTCTAAGTACTGGAGAAAAGAGAAATTCAGGGCAATAAAAAGTTACCAAGTTAAAAAAAAGACCAAAGCATTTTACTGCATAAACCACCAAAATGTGTAATTAATTCACAAGGATTTCTCTGTCATAATAGCAAGGAATATTCTTCAGTGCCTTTGCTATTGCTTTCCTTTCTTGCTCAACCCACATAAAGAAATTAGTGGCATGGCAATAAACATAAATTTGCAGAGCTCATTTAAGAGAATGTGCTTTCCTTTTCTTCTTGCCCTAATGCATGGAACCTTTTAGGCTGGATATGAGCCAGGAAGGAAGGGGAGGTAAGCTGGGGCACGGAGAATGGCTGAGGCACGGATGAGGACTGCCAGGAGAGGTGTTTCAAGCACTGCCTGTTCTGTGCTCCACCCTGCACATGGAACACAGGGGGCTGGTTGGTGGCTCAGAAACCTGCCAGCTCTTGGCACTGGATATATTGGGTCCCACTCTAGAATTAAGACAGAAACACTAAACTATCAGTGTGCGAAATTTGTGACTTAAATTACAAGGTAGAGCCATCCAAAGAGTCTCTTGCATAATTCATGACCCTTCAGAACGTCACATATAAATCAAATAGATGGAAAGTCTATCATTTCTGCTCTGTTTAGCACAGATCCACATACATCTTGGGTAATGGCTCCACAAACAAGCTCTCTAGAAAATACAATATTGCAGACATGCTCTTCACAATACTAATTCACACAGTAAATTTTGCACAGGATCATTCAAGTAATACTTCTATTAAAACTACTTGTGTCAAAAACACAGAGGTCATAAATATAATCAAATTAGTCTGGTTTGGGTTTTTTGGTTGCTTTCTTTGGCCCTGCAAATGAATGCCTACAAACACTCATTTGCAATGTTTTTCCATATAGGACTTAATTAAAATTTATGCTGTGATTCATGGGCTGGCTATTAATCATTTTGTCTAACACTGTTGAAAATGAAACTCCACAAAGGTCCAACACTTACTAAGAAGCTCCAAAACACATTCTCCAGGTTCAACAGCAAACTTTGACAGACTTTCAACCTTAACACAGCGACTAACCCTAACGCAAATGAAGCGTGTAGAGGAAACAACGTTATTGATAAACACACAGGAAACACAGAGCTTTAGAAAGAGCGGTAACCTTGACTTACTGTGGCTGTGCCGGAGACAGTTTGTGCATTTGTGTCAGCTGCACTCTGTTCGGAGTGTGTCTGAGCAGGAGGGTACATGTTTAACGTGTGCTCTGGAACAGTGGTTTGGCCTGTGTAGTCTGGAGCTGGATGCGGATGTGGGGCTGTGTATTCTGCAGGGATACCGTTCTGAGGTGGAGCGAACTGGGCTGAGGCATAAGGCTGTGCCATTGTGTCAGGAGGTGCTGTAGCTTCCTGATTACCCTGTGAAAATCAAAGGGAAAAAAAAAATAATAATAATAATAAAAAAAGGAAGAAACGTGGCGTGAGATAAAATAAGCGAAGGTCCTGCACCCGTAACGCAGAGAGCGGTGAGAGCATCCTGGCCTGGAAAGGGCACAGAGGTTGTCTCTTGAGGAGAAGATTCCTTATCTGCATTAAATGCATTTTGCTAACCCTATTAAATATTACTGTAATTAGACAAACAAATCTACCGCTCGCTGGATAATTGTAGACTAGTCTTTAAGCGGGAAAGGTCAGTGAAATCTGCCTGCACTAATGACGCCTCAACTCAGACAAGGAAGAGGGACAAAATGAGTTTATTCCAAAGGTTCCTGAGCACAACTGCCAGCACAGAGCTCGGCTGAGCTCAGCCCCCAGTCTCTGATCACTCTGAATGACCATTTACAGAACACAATATAGGCAACCTACACACGGGATTTGGGTGCATACTGCTAACAAACACAAAAAATACTGGTGTGAAACAGTGCCCTGAGATATTCGGAATACTTTGAGGTACTCTGCATTGAGCAATTGCATGCCACAAATGCAAAATAATAATGAGATCTAGTCAAAATATTAAGTGTTTGAATCTAAAAGTGCATCAGTTCAAAACCTTAAATAACATAAAAGAAAAATTCTATGTCAGGAGAAATAGATTTAAGAACTTTAAAGGTTTTACATTTGAAGACAACAGTATTTAATTTCCATATCACAATTAGCCTATAGCATTAATAACACTATCCTTGTGTCTTTATAGAGAGATCCGTATTTCCATTTGATATAACAAAGAATAGCCAAGCCTGTTAATTTATCAATTAGAAAACTTCTGACTAAATGCTTTGTTCACACCAAAAAGCAATAATTCTAAAGGAGGAAATGTACACTGCAATCTTTCTGAACCTATATAAAAAAATGTCCAAAACAGGATTTTGCCTGAGATAACATTAGAGGCCATTAGTGCAGGGACTATCCCAACCTCAGATAAACTCATTTACAAAATAAAATTATCCCATTAAATAGCAAGGAACGTAAAAATGCACAGTTAAGTTAAAATTTAATTGCCTTTGGAACAACTCCATCATTTTCCCACCAATGCATGTACAAGCACCTGACCACGACTGTTGCAGGGATTTTATTCAAACTCATCAATCCTTGATTTCCTAATTTAAACTAGGATGGATGAATAAAAGACATTCTTCTGCACTTTGTACTTAAGGGCATTTCCAGCCAATTTCAGCTAATTCAGACATCAGCTCTCTGACCTGAACTCGTCCTAAACTCAAGAGCTTTTAAGAATTCACACAGGAGTTAAGTCTTGATACTCAACAGGCTTAAAAGAGAAAACTGAATTTTCCTTTGTACAAGGCACTCAGTGTGTCCCAAAAAAATAGAACTTTATATTAGCAGTCAAAGCCTCTCTAATTTTAATCCCATCTTTGCTGCTGATTTAGTGTGTGGCCTTGAGCAAGTGGTTTCCACTGCTTCATTCAACCATCTTTAGCAGGAAACCAGTGTCATTTACTGACTTCACAGGCTTACGTCACTAACATTTGTTTGCATATCTACAATCTTAGTAAAGTTAATGCTGCACTGAAACTGGCCCTGTTAAATTTCTGTGGAGGTTAAAAACTCTGGAAAATGTGTACTTTTACCCTCTAATATTAAAATGGTCAAGCTCCTTTCTTATTTCTTTTACCTAATATTTTCACTATTAGAAAAAAATTAAAAATACAGATGAAGCAAAACCCAGAAATGACTGGATTACACCAGAGACATTCATTAAATATTAAAGAAGTACTTTTAAAACTTGTGTGGGAGGCAGCCGACCTTAAATTTTTTAATCAGCTGTTTCAGGAGGGACTTGAGCAAGGGGTAAGAACGAACAAAAGCAAATCCAGATTCTGCCTCTGTAAGCATTTTCACTGTGCTGGCTTTGAAACACAGGAGCTGGTTAGTGCTGGTCCTTGAGCTATTCCTTCCTGTCAGATGCTAAACACAGCATCAGAGCCAGCAGCTGCTAACAAAGAGCAGCAATGGCAACAGAGGGACCAGGGGGTGATGTCCAGGTGCCTTTCATCTGAAGGGTTTTGTACCACCTCCAGTCCTAAACCAGATGTTGCTGAGACCCCCACTGTTTCTCATTAACCTTGACAGCAGTTCCATGAGGACCCTAATTAATATTCAAAGCATCCACACCTAGTGCTAATTACACCTCATATTTAATTAAGAGGGTTGAACTTTTCTATTATTTTTACCAGCAACTCCAAACTTCTTAGATTTATCACAAAATGGCAAATTGTGCTGGCAATTTCAGAACCTCCACAATGCTGAGGCTCTTCTATCTCTTCCACTGGACTTGTTCAGCTGAGGTCTGGCTCACTTATTTATAGTTGAGACCCCATTCATAAGTAAACAATGAAGGGTCAGGATTTGTCTCTTTTTTTTTTTTTTTAATAACTTGTACATATTCAGAGATGTACAGCCTTGCCATTAAAGAAACCAACCCCACTGTGCTTAGAGCAGAAAACTGAAACACAAGATTGTCAGTGCAGGCTCTGCAGGTTCATTAAATTTTTGGAAGACAGGGGACATTAAAGAAATTAAACTTGCACATGCTACTGCAGGCCCTAAGTTTAAAATGATAGTGACAATAAATCTGAGATGTTCATCCCTTAAAATAAGTGACTACTGAAGCCTCTCTTAACCTTTAAATTTAGTGTGAATTTATTATTCATAATTAATTCAACAGACATGGTATTACAATGTAATATAAAAGCATGTATGTTTAAACAAGTTCTTTACTATTTACTTGGCTAATAATAGCCAAAGCTAATTGTTCAAAATACTAATTTCTATCAAGAACAATGAAGTGTCAGCTGTCACACATTTGTATATACATGTGGTTGATGGAAACCCCAGACTACACAACAGATACACTTGAATAGATTTTAAGGAACCAAAAATTCTTTACATTGAATCACCTAAAATGTTCCTTTATTGTGCTCTTTAAAATACAGTGAACTCAAATGAATAAAAGAAATAATAAATTTTAATGCATTTAGTTGAAAATATGAAATGGCCCTAAAAGCAAGAGGAAATATTGATCCTTAATTAGCCTATGGCCTCAGGTATTAGAGCAATTTCAAAGCTGTGCATGACAGTACACAGGCATGGCTTAATACCACCTAGGCAGAAGAGGCTAAACAGAAGTTGTCCCTTCAGACTCAGTTCCAAGTATCTTTAAGATTAAATGACCCCTTAATGCTCACTTTGTGCATGGTTTTTTAAAAAAGTGGTTGTTGGCAACAGCAAGGAGAACAAAGGATGGCAGACAGTCAGGCTCTGCTAAATGTTCTGGCCTGAGTCTTAATGAAAACCACATTTCAACTGAAAAATATGCTTTACGTGGCAGTGAATAAAATCAAATTTATTACTTTCTGGTTAAATGTTGGACTCTAAAGAACCAGAAGAAAAAAGGATTCCGATGATGTAGGTAAGTGAAGGTTCTCCTACTTCATCCGTATTACCCCACTTGAAGAAAAGCTTAGAATTGAAACTGCTCCTACCATCTCAGATGACTTTTCAGCATCTCCTGCTCTGAAAGGATTTCATAATTAAGAAATGTATAAAAAGTGTCAAAACATAATAAAGTGAGCTTGTTATGTTCGTACACAAAGGAGAGAGCACAGAAAACATTGCTTATGCACTGTTCTTTTTTTTTAAAAACACATTTGCTGCATAAAAATGTATTCAATGAAAACCTTTCTGCTTGCCTGCATTTTGAAGTGGAACTCACAGTTTATTGTTTGTTTTGCTCTATTTTCCGTTTGGTGCATTTTGTTTCTTTGGCAAGAGATATTTCACATTTAGAGAAAGCCTCCTGTACTGTAGTTAAATGAGCCAAACTGCATCGTATCCTTAGGGCATGGAAACAAAGAAGAAAAATGCACCATTTCTCTGCAAACCTGCTGGTTCTAAGGGCTCAGCTACATCTATCAAGCCCATGATTCCCCACAGCTTGCCCTCCTACAGATTTAAGCATCAAAACCCAGGTTAGAACCCTTGCATGCAGTGGTGCAGCTGCTTATAAGAACTGCCCTGGCTTGACTAAAAACCAAGAGTTTCGAGTGCAAATAAAAGTGGAAATACCTGCTGTACCATCGTGCTGCCTCTATTCTCCACAAACCTAGCAGCTGCTCTGGTCCCAGGCCACGCAGCATCTGCCCAGAAGGAGCATCAGTGCTGGCTGGGGGCGTGTGAGCCGTGCAGGGCGTGCAGGGTGAGGGAGATGGGGGTGCTGGGGGAGGGGGAGCCCAGGCAGGGCTCGCTGACCTCCCTCTCAACATCTGACTGCTCCCAAACCCTGATCCAGATGGGGCTCCTCCAGCGCCGGGCTGCGCCCCATCAATCACAGCAGGCCACTCCTCTGGCTCCTGCTACTGCTCGTGGAGTGCACCACTGAGCAGATGATTACACAGAGAAGGAGGAAAAAGCACAGCTTGACTACATTAATAGCTGCTGAAAAAACACTAGAAGTGCCACTATGGAAGTTGCCAGAAGCTGAAGGTTTTTGTTTTAAAATTAACATGGTTGTATTCAGAATTCCCAAACACCCTGAACTTCCAGGGCTCTGGCTTTGTGATAGCTATGATGTCCAGTTACACATCTGCATTTCTGTGGGACTAATTCCTCCTCTATGTGGCAGAGTTAATACCAAGAAGGTTCAGATTTTAAAATTGCTGAACGCCACAAGCAAACTGTCAATACTGAACTAGCCTGGTTTAGATTAAATGTACTTTATCCTTCCATTCAAATGAAATATTGTTTCCTTTTTTGTTTCATTTCATGACATCCCTCTCACTTAGCAGGGGAAATATTTCAGAAGTGCTTCCAAGGTTTAGTTCTGTGAGGCACTTTAAGCAACCTAATGCTTCACTGTTATAGGAACTTTCCTAGTTGCTCCAGAGATAGCTTCAAAATGATTGAACTCCTATCTAAAGAAATAAAGAAAAGAATAATAATGATGAAAAAAACCTAAAAAGATTCAGACAGCCCCAAAGAATACACATTTATTGCCACTCTGTTGCAGACTGCCTACAGACATCAGGGTTCAGAAGCAGGGCAGACACATAACACTGGAATTATTCTAACAAACCTTCCAGTTCTAGGGGATGGGCAGAGCAACGAACAGTCATCAATTCATCATTAAACTTATATTCCAACTGAAATATATTTGACTTCTTAAAAGTGGCAGTGTAATTCTTCCAGATTTGTTGCTGGCACTCCCCAATTAATGATAATAAAAGCAGCCACTTCAGATTTTTCAGAAGGAATCAGACGTCCAACCACACTGGCCTGATAATCACAACTGACTGACTCTGCGAGCTCTCTCTGTTGTAGCTTAATTATCTGACCAGGCCACTTGACTCGCATCATTTGCTTCTGCAATCACACAAAATGAATGCTCCAGCCACCTCTCTTTTTTGGAAGGTTCGGGATAAAGCCAAATTCAGCTTTCAAAAGTAAGAAAGATAATGCAGAATAATTTTTTCAGAGAGCATAAGGGGAAAAGATAACAATAAGTAAGCAAAAGAGAATTTCTTCGCTATCTTAGCAGGAAAGTACCATTTCATTTCTCCCGCTGCAGAGGAACATTTACTTTTGGTCTTTTTTACATATAAAATAGTGTATTCCAATAAAAGCCTGTGCTCTTGCTACTGCTGCATGTGTGTTTGATAATGACATGTGTCAGTTATCAAACTGTGTCAGTGCCTGAGGTATGGAAAAGAATTTCAGCAACTGAAACCTCCCGGCAGCCTGCAAGGGCCATTTACTTACATTTCACTGAAAGCGGCAAACCACTTGCCAAAACTTAGTCTGAATTCCTGCCTGAATTCAAGAGCCCACAATCCTATGGACACACCACTACACACAGAGAAAGCCTTCCCTCCAACACCTTCACTCCTTCCAGCTGCTGAAACTTTTGACTGCCTTTATGATGCTGGCATTTATTACCAGAGCTTTCTTTATGCTACATGGCAAATCTTTCTCCTGTATTTCCAACGGGCCAAGTGGACATGACTCTACCACACTCATTTGTTTTACTTCCACATTAACACCTAAATATTTATTTTCTTTTTTTTTTTCTGCGTCTCCCTCACTTTCTGCAACTCTGACTCTTAAGGTCTTCACAACTGCAGCTGAACCTTGTATTTCATCAACCAATATTTCCCTTGGAAAAATTTTTACATCACATTTGAAAAACAACTCTCCAAAGTGGCTTAAGAGCCATACAGCAGGACACTCTGAAGAACTTGGGTATATCTACAATGACAAATGATTCTTAAAATTTCTTTAAAAAAGTGTAAAGTATAAAAGCGTCTTGTCATTATCCACAAGTCAGTAGAGGAAACTCCACCTCATTTGTGTTACATCTTTACTAGAGCATACTGAGGATGATGCAGGATCCCTGTACCCAAATAGCAGGGTGGGAGGGCAAAAATAAAGGATTTTTAACAATGGATTGTTAACATGAAAGGTGTGTGAAAAGCCATCTGGAAAACTGGCTTTTAAAGGGGGTAGCAGTCAGCCTTTAAAAATGTAACTCAGCTATGATTTCCAGCCCTTGGGCATGAAGGCCAGGTCCAGAACTGTTGAACATCTTCACAAAAGACATATGTGAAGTGTCAGAATGCAAATTCCCACAGGACAGCAAACAGGGAGCAGTTATGGGGCTCTGCAGAAGCTGCAGGAGTGGGCTGACAAGAACCTGGCCAAGTCCTGCTCTTGGGACGGGATAATCCCTCTCACTGGCCCAGACCCTGACTGCCTGGCCAGAGAGCAGCCCTGCAGAAAAGGATGAGTCCTGGTGAGCAGAGCTGGGTACAAAGCAGTGCTCTGCCTTCCAGGCAGCAAATGTGAGCTGCTCTGCAGGCTGCATTGGCAAAGGCTGGTCAGTGAGGTGAGGAAAGGGATCATTCCCTCCTGCACAGCACTTGGGAGAGCATCTGGAACACCAGTCTGGAGTGCCTCAGGACAGGAGATGTGTTTGGGAGTTCAGTGGTGGGTTGCCAGGGCAGCTGCAGGGCTGGAGCACATGACAGAGGCTGAGGCAGCTGGTTCAGCATTGCCTGCAGAAGGGAGGGCTCACACAACTTAATTGCATCTTCCTCCACTTCACCAAAGGTTACAGCCACAGAACCCGCAGGTACAGAGTGACAGAACAAGGAGCAACAGTTGCCAAAAGGTAAATTTGGTTAGCTCCAAGGAATAAGATAATGAATATGAGGGAAGTTAAGCACAGGAAAATGCTGCTCAGAGACCTACAAACCTGAACTCTACAAGCCCCTGAGCAACCTAATCTGTGTAGTTACCCCCTATTTGAAAGGGATATTGGGATTAGATGGCTTCTGAAGTTCCCTTTCAATCGGAATCGTTCTGTGATTCCATGTGGTTTCAACAGTAGCAGAATAGGTTCAAAATGGATTTTATACTTTTATCCTATTTGATGTCTTTCTTCTTAAATGATTTACTGAGAAGGAAGAAATAGTTACAACTTCTAGCCTATTTCCATGCTCAAGAAACAAGGTCCCAGTTCTTTGAGATGTATTTGCAACGTTTCCTTAGAAAAATATGTTTTCATTTGTTTAATCCACAGCCAGAGCAGTATGAAAGTGGCAATTCTTACAGTGCAGGCGAGTTTCACAAATGATTTAATTTAATGCTGTGAACTATGACACGTTTTCATTTTCTGCCAAACGTTACCATTCACAGCATATGTAGAGGAACACTGCCTTACACCTCCGTAGAAAGGAATAGTTTTCTCTTCCTTCTGCATGACCTCTAAAATAGTAACTACAGCCATATAAGTTTTCTTATTTTATCTGCATTTTTTCTTCTGAAATAAAATTTATTTCAAAGATTAATTTATCAAAAACCACTGCCACCTTTTAAAGCTGGATTGTAACAAAACCAGTACGTCCATTTTCTTATTTTTCTAATAAAGTGATTTAAAAAAAAAAAACATTTTAAATCTTTTTTTCCTTTACTGCAGCACTGAAGATATGGGACATATGAAGCCAGGTGACAAACCATGATTATGCAGCAAGACTGTGTCTGGTGCAGACACAACCCTGCATTGTGCTTTGCAACCCATTCTTCTGGATTCCACTGAGACAGCTCCTGCATGGTAACCCACATGCAGACATAGGTATTTCCAGAATTTGAGTCAAAAAACTTGTCTCAATGACACCTTACTTGTAAAGGATTGAACTCTGCAAAGGTTTGGAGTCTGTAGAGAAAACTGAGCACGTTCAATTTCAAAAACAGTTGCAGGTAAACGGTTTTCAACAGATCACTTACAGAAATCTGATAAATTCTTATAACATAGCTAAAATTATTCATTCAAGATTTGTTGTAAGTAGAATTTAACACCTCAATTCCAGTTTACTCCAAAAAAACCTGACTAAGTTTTTCAGGAGATTGGGACTGCATACAGCTGGCTTTTAAAAGTGCCTAAATGCAGCAATTGAATCTCATTGATACTAATAGTTGTCACCAAGTTATTCCCAATTTAGAGATGCCACCTCATCTGGAGTTTCAGTGGGCTTTGCAATGGACACACCGAATAATAGAGCCAAGTATTTACCAGATCTGTCAACCAGAGAAGGTGGTGAACCTACAACCACGTGCTGAAAAAACATTATTGAGAGCCATTTGTGCCAGAGAGAAACGGGATCAGAGCTTCACCTACCTAATTAGTGACTAGATGGTGACAGATAAACCAAATACCAGCAGGATGAGTGCAGAGTGCCACAAGGATTACACGCAGAGAACAAAAAGGCAGGACTGGAGACCTTTGCAGACCTTTATGTGCTTCACAAGGGCACAGGTGAAGTGGCTGCACCAGGGTGAGCAGAGCCACCTCCCAAGCCTAAGGGCAGCAGCACTCAGTGGAGTTCAAACTGCCAAGCCACCTCTTTAAACTGGACACTTTAGGTGACCTCTTTTAACGATCTTTCACTACTGAGCTCTGATGGAGCCTCAGAAAAGAAAGGGGACATTTCTCTTCATGATCCCTCACAGTGAATCATTCTCTAGGAGAGCACCACAACAGCCACATCATCCATCACGTGTGATACAGGTCCCGGCCTCGGTATCACAAACGGGACATCGTTACTTGACTCACCTGAAACGAAACAAGGAACACACTCGGCTGCTGAGGGAAAGGAGAATGCAACGCCATAAGCTGCCTTAAGCAGCAAAGCTGACAGATCATCCCTGCTCAGCTGTTTGGATACGGGGAGGTTTTAAAAGCCAGAATGAGCCGGGTTAAATGACAACAGCTCCTGCAAAACTGTGCCAAATGACCAAACACAATTTGGTTTGTTTTGTTTTACTTTGCTTAAACCAGGTGAATTTAAGAGTTTCATTTATGTGGTAAGCTCCATAAAGACAATGACATGACTGACTTTGGGAATTTGGAGGAAGACCAGGAAAGTCAGCAGTAGAGTTATAAAACTGGGCTTCAGAAAAAGAGACTTCAGTATATCCAGGGAAATGTTATGAATCCCTAAGGTTTACCCAGGAGAGGAAACAGTCCAAGGTAGCTGCCTGATTGAGATGTTGATTAAAGAGAACTTCAGCATGCAGGAACAAACCATTCATTAGGAAAGAAGATACTTAGCGGGCTTGCATGGCTATGAAGAAGGTTTATGAAGACAGGCACAAAATGTGAGCTTACAAGTGATGGAGTCAAGGCTTGGCAACAAAAGAGGAGCACAGAAGTATTGCTCAGGTACTTGAGGACAAAAATGGGAAGCCTAGCTAGAAGTAAGACATTCTTAATTCAAGGACGTTAAGGGTGACAAGAAAGAAAAAAACAGATCTAGACATTAAGTATTTAACATTGCTTTCAGAGAATGTCTGTTTTCAGTCTCTGCTTAACTTTAAGATTTACACCATTTTGTTATTTACAATGGAACATAGATGACCTGAGCTGCAATGTCCAACTACCACAGCAATGCCATCTTGTTTAATGCCAGTTAAAGCAGCACTCATTTTTTTGGCACTGAAATTAAATGATGGAACATGATCGCTGATGTTATTTACTCCTAAGATTAAAATGACAATCAAAATATCATTGGGCACAAGGAACAGACAGCTTGGCTTCCTGCCTCAGCCACACTTTGCTGTGCTTGTTTATCACCGAGATCATTTGCATACTTCAGTGGATGTTTATGTTAAGATGCTGGTGTAGCATTACCAAGGAACTGTTTATCCAACAATGTTTGTCATCAGCAACCTAAGCCACAGTACTGAAGGAAGGTAAAGACCTTCTCAACGAGGAGACAGAAAAGGCACTAAGGTGTGTTTATGCAAAGCAAAATATATGACTAAATAGTGCTGAATGTCACAACTGCCTAAAACAAGCAAAAATCTATTAATAGTGTATTACAAGGAATCTCCAGTTATGGAGAAAATGAACAAAATACTTTAATGGTTCCTATAGCAAAGGAAAGACTTTCACTGACTATACTGACTGGCAAATTCTATGTTAAGTCTCTAGAAAATCTCCTGTTACTATGAAAGGAATAGGCAATTTGTCCCAGTACCTTCATTTCCACAGTCCCCCATAACAGGGACTAAAACCAGTCTCAAATCAATATAGCCTCTCCCTGCACATCTCCTTTGGAGATTTATTTTACTACTGGACCTTCTTCACAAGACTGAACATATTCATATGACAGTAAATCTTGCTGCAAAGCTGGTCTCTGCCTGTGCTACAGGTGCTTAACCCTGGTAGGCTTAAAAAAAAATTGCCTGGAACAATACATTATTTTAAAATAGCATATATTGTGGGACTGGATGAAAATTACCTTTCCTGGTTTATAGTTTTGTTTTGTAAGGGAGGGGTGGTGGAAGGAGAGGTACTTCCAAAACTGTAACAGCACTGAGAAAAGCTCTGGCATGTCAAACAGAAGCATATGGCTAATCTACAGCAACCACATCCAACAGCGTTTGTGTTTGCACAGTGCAGGGGCCTGGACAGCAGCCACAGCATCCACGCTCCAGAATTAGTGAGAATACACACACCACTTCTGGGAGAGAAAAGTTATAGCCTGGAAACTGTTTATAATCAATGTGAACTGGCTGGCTTTTATAGTAGAACATTAGATTAAATAAGATACCAAAAATATTGAGGCAGTTCTGCGTTTGCTGAGCGCGCACCCAGCGAGATGGAGAATACAGCAAATGCGTTTGCATTTTAGCTGCAGAAGAAATTCTGATTAGATGCTGCTACACAGGAATTGACAGCAAGTAGGTATTCAATCAGAAAAGTGGTTTTCTTTTAAATATTACAATCACATGGTACAGTACATCACTTGTGTCAAGTTAAATTTAATCATATCAGTGTACTTAAAGGAAAAAACTTGAATACCTGCTCATATACCCACGCCAAGAGGGATTATATGAGACTTTATGAAGCTTTTTCCTTTTATTTAATATTCTGATATCTGTATAGAACGATTTTGCTATGTATTATACCCTTAAACTAATCGATTCCACCATCAATTTAATGCACAGCAAATATGCTTGAACTCATGGTGACAGCATCTGTGTCCTCACAATTACTGATGTTCTCCCATGTAACAGCAAAGGCATTTTCCTTGGAACAGGAATTAGTTCTAATTTTAAGTGTTGCTAATTTTCCTGAGAGTAAAGCAATATCATCATCTACTTTTAAATGTGTTAAGAGCACATTTAAAAAGAAACAATAACCTGTGAGCTCACTAATGCTTGCTGATTTTTGTCAGATTTAGAATCAGGGATGTGAAGGACCGTGTTCTGGAAAAGGTGTCTGAGCAATGCAATACACAAACTGGATGGGTTTTTACTGAAATGCACTTTTTCTACATATGTTTAATGGCTTATCTGAACAACAACGAAAAATCATCACTATATAATCCATCAGAAATAAACAGCTTTCAGCTGCCAGAGACTAAATACAACAAAAACTCTGAAACATGAATTGAATTCTGGGAAAGCAATCAAAACTGTTAAGTGACACATTTGTCAGGCATGCACTTAGGCAGACTCAATCCACCTCAGAATACATGAAGACTGGAGGGATAAAATTCAGGATCTAAAATAGGGATCTAAAAGGCACAGCCCACCTGTACAAACGCACTGGGTTATTTTGCCAAGTCTTTTAGAGAATTCTCCTCTCCTCATTCAGATGCTGATTCACTTTTCCCAATATTTTAAACCTCCCTTTGCCCCCCTCCCTCTTTTTCATGCTGTCTTTCTTTACTACTTCCTCTTTCCACACCTACCCACACCAATCTGATTCTCCCCTTTGGTATTTACTGCAGCAACTGAGACTACAGTAGATACAAAATGTTATCTGATTGGCATGGGAACACATTAATTCTGCCTAAGTCACTGAATGAAAAGCAAGGGATGACCTCCACATATATCTTAACTTTGATGCAAAATATCTCTTGTAATTGGGAGCTCTTCTGAACAGAATCAGGCTACAGGACTGGTATAATGTAAAGTACTTTTTCATCTGCTCTCATTTATTCCAGATACTGTTGTAGCCAATTGATCCAGGATTTGGAGGGTGAAAATATATTTTGGAACTTGGCACAGCCTTGGAAATATCCATTTGTTGGCCTTGATGAAAGGGTAAGTATATTAACTTATACTTACATAGTATATCTATATATATACATATAGGTATTGTGTAAATAATCACAAAGGGTTCACTGCTCCTTGGTTGACTTCCTGTATTAACAAAAACATTCCATGTTTAAAATAGATTCCTAAATTCTACAGCTATTAATATGTCCCCTGCCAACAGTTCCAAAGAAAAGTAAGGGGGAAAAAAAGAAAAATAAAAAATCAAATCAGCTAGTTTCAGTTAATAAAAGGTCAAAATGGAAATTTAAATCCTCCAGTAAAGAGGTCTGCAGTGACTAACAGCATCAATTAAGAATAGCAATGCACACTAAATTCAATTTTAGTTTCACACACACATATATGTATTCATGGTATCAAACTAAGAACCAAATTCAATGGAGACTTATGAAGCATAGTAAATTGATCTGAATATGTTGTTTGCTAATAAGGATTATGAAATAAAATTTTCAAATTATTGTTTTAACTTCATTTTAGTAATACACATTGAACACCAGTTAAACAACCTGAACTCAAGGCCTCTCACACACTTCAGAAGCAAACAAATTATGATTAAAATATTTCCACTTAAAGAGAGAATATGACATTAATTCAAGCAATTCAAGCAGTGCACATTGCAAATGCCTCTTTTGCTCTATGCAGAAAAGTGAGAGCAAGGGTGAAGCTACCCTGAACTTAATCCCACTTTCTCCCTTCCTTGGTTTTTGACAATTCAAACTATTTATTTTTTGTTTCTGTTTCTTACAAACACAAACCAGAAATTTAAGAGCACGTGCTGCTAGAATTTGCTTGTTAACATCTTACATCCTGTGAATCTGAAAGAGCAACACGGTTGCACCTTTGCAGTTAAAATAACAGTTAAAAATAAATAAACAAATTAGCGAGCTACTACACACCCTGAACCACAGAGCCCACGTGAATGGGGGCTCCCATTGTCTTAGGTGAAATGAGTTTTGATAGAATTACACAGAACAAAAAGGCAAATGATTCAAAGCTAAAAGCAGAGCGCTCAAGAGTCTGTGCAGAAGCTCAGAGGAAGTAAGCTTTCCCTTCAGCAATGAAAATTTCTGATGCCAACAAACTCCACAACCACAGCGTAACTTGCAGGTCTGCAAGTTTTTAAAATAATCTCTGGCTGTTGTGTTGTTTTTGGGTTTTTTTTAGAATAATTTCAGGCAAGTTTTATTGAAAAATTACCCATGGTTCATTCCCAAATAGCACTGGGTTTTGAAATACAAATTACTTAGGTATTAGACATGAATAATTAATGCACCCTAACAAAACCCTCTACAACTGTATTTGCCAGGTATGTACCATTAGTCAGCTCTATGTTAACTGCAACCTCAAAAAAAAAAAACCCCATGGAATTTAGGTTAAAACTAGCTTTTATATGTGCTTTCAGGAGGAAAAAAAGAAAAAAATTATCTGCCATAAATATAAAAATAATCAGAAACGGGTGAAGATACTTAGAGGTATGTGTATTACCGCTTTGCACTTCCAGTCTACTCAATCCAGCTAACATGGTTGACTCAATTCAAAACAGGTCTCTGAAAACCAGTAGTAGAAGAGATACCAATATTCATAAATAATTATCTAGAACTAATCTCTTTTTTCATGTATGAAACCTTTATTTCCCAGAAAACTTTATTGTGCAGGATTACCTCTGACAACCAAACTGCCTCTCTAAAGAAACTCCAATTTTCTCAGTGACTGTGGAAGAAAAGAAGAATTTTAGACATTCTCAAGAAAGTAACCAGACCGAGCAGACACAGAGAGCTGAGTTTCCAACAAGGAAGTCCTTTCCCTTGACTGAGCTCACCAGGATTAGAAATTCAGTAGGATCCAAACTTTTACATTCAAATAGAACCCAAAATTTTTGCACGCTGCTGTAGATGGCAAAGCACTGAAGCTATTTGGCAGCAGTAGGGAGATTTGCACAGACTGCACAAGGTACATTTCACTTTTAAGAGAGAAGTACGGCCCATGAAGACACTCTGCTAAACGTATTTTTCACTTCATATGTCAGTGGTTTTGCTTTGCAGAAATTGTTCCATCTTTTTAACTCCAAGCCCCAGATCTAAGCAAGAACAGTGCAGCAGAAGCAGAGTTATGGTGCAGCAAGACTAATCTATTTCCTGAGACACTGCTAGATCAGATTTTGGGATGTGGACAGTTTTTATGAATACACTGCACTTTGCAGTCAGGTGATCATCAAGGAAATGACAATGGCCAACATGTCACTCTCTGCAAGGTCAGAGGAAATTTGGAAGCTCCTTACACCTATCTGCACAATCAGCTGGTTTGGCTTTTTGAACCCCAAAAATGGTTCAGTGCACGCAACCAGCTCTCCACTGAAACAGACAATTTCTGGTGACATAATATATTTATTCTGTCTCAACCAGGAGACTGTGAGCATCCAGCTGGAGCTTCTTGAAGTTCCACAGTCATTCCTGCAATGATCTGTGTGGGCACTCCCTCCATTTAACAGCAGACTTATGGAAAACAAGCAAGGTAGGGACAATATGCAGGAATATCCCTTGACCGGTAATAAGAAAAATATGCAAGAAATATTTGCAAGAATCATTCATTTTGACAATTTATGTTCAAATGTGAGCAGGGATACCTGGATTTGAAAGAGGTCTGCACTTGTGAACTCAGAAAAACAAATATCCTTGCTAGTTTAAAAACACACATTCACTCAGATGAGAAGAAAGGCTGCAAAAGGAATAAATATTTGACCTGAGAGATGAGCAGTGACTGGAAAATAAAAAATCTGCCTAAAGTCTCAACAGAAGCAATAGTAACCCTTTAGGCTATACAAGTGCACACCTAAGGCTGCTGTTTTTCATAGATTTTAAATATTTCTTCCCTTCTGTTTGGGTTCAACGATACTTTGATCTAAAAACAAAAGGCTGATAGAGAATCCTATTCATTAAAGAGACAGGAGAGAAAGTGGCAGCTGGGCCAACCCCACCCCTGAAGCGGCAGCAAATGGCAGGAAAGCTTGGAGGTATAGGCAGCATTTAAAGCTTTGCATGTCTGTGCTACACTCATTTTTATCAAAGCACTGGAGACAAAGGCTGTGCAAACTCTCCAGACAAAATGTTCCAATGCAAAACTGTTCTCACGGGGAAGGCTTTTCTTCATAACCACTCACTCCAGTTTTGCAGTATGCCTTATCCTCCCACCATACACCCCTGGGAAGAGACTCACTCCTTCTTGATACCCTCCTTGTGAGCATTTAAAGGCAGCTCTTAGGTCACACTGGAGCCTTCCCTTCTCCAGGCTGAACAAGTGCAGTTCCCTCAGCCTGTTACCATATACTCCAGCACATCCTGGGGGCCCTGTGCTGAATCTTCCTTCTGGTATTGGAGAGCCACAAACTGGGCCAAATGACTTGGATGCAATTTAACAAGTGCCAGGTAAAGGGAGGAAATCACTTCTGTCAATTTACTGGTTACTCCCCTGCTTATCCAGCCCAGGATGCTGTTGGGCTTCCTCTGCTGCCAGAGCAAACACGCTCATCCCATGGAAATTCACTGTTGGAAATGCTCAGGGGTGCATGGCATGGAGATCTGGTCAGATGTGAGCAGGTCCCAGCAGCCCCAGGAGCACAGGTCTGAGGGCAGAGTGCTGATGGCTCTTTGTGGCCACGCAGACTGACAGCATAAAGAGCTTGGATAGTCCTGCTACAACCTTCTGGTTGCAAACAAGGGACAGCTCTGCATTGCAGAAGTTTCAAACTGGAGTTAGAAACTAAGAGTTCTAGCAATAAGGATGAAAATATGTCCATCTTTTTAAGAAAATCCTGATCAATTTATTTTAGCTCTGTGAATAAAAAAAAAAAAGCTCTACAGCCATTCCTCATAGCAGCCACTACCTGACATGATCATTTGAACACAACAACTGAGATAAATAGAAGATGGAAAGGGTAGGACAGATAGTGGGTGGTAGGATATGTATTTTCAAGGTAAAAAGAGATAAAGGTATTACAAACACCAGCATTTACATGGGGAGTCACATCACTCGCCATAAACCCGTAATTTAATAGGTTGCTTAAGATCTAGGAGAGCTCTTCAGCCTAGCCCCAGCCCATTTAGCACGTTAGCTCGTCCTAACGGGGAGCTGTGATCCAGAAACGCTCAGCACCTCTGCCTGCGGGTATTGCCACACAATGCAAATGAAGTTGTAAAGGGAAATCAACTCATCAATCACAATCACAAGGGGACACTGGGCAATGCAAAAGGATTAGTGTCTCAGCCCTGCTCAGGTCTTCCCTAGCACCACTCTGCTTTAATTAAATACCACCTCGAGTGCTTTATTACCAGCAGAAATCTCAGCCTTGAAGGCTGGCATGCTGCAATCTAAGTGCCGGAGCTAATTAGAAATGAGAAAGAGAAACATGTTCGTTAAAAAAGTGTGGGATTTCCCTACCAGAAATTATCTACACTTTGAATAAAAACTTGCCTTTCTGTGGATTTAGAATAATATGTTAAAGAGCTTTTATTAAGGTGAAATCTTTTACTTTGAACCACACGCCTACTATTGTCTTTCTTAAGTAAAGCCAGATTTAGCTGTATCCACCAGACCATTGTTTGAATTTAAAAGATTCTTGGCTTATGGTTAGCTGATAAGAGCCTTAATTCCTCTTCTTCTAACATTTGATACACTAATTTGAATTTTTTCAGACTTGGCACACTCAAGGGCTTTTTGCCTTACTTCCCTGGATATACATAAGCTAGTCATTACTATTTATGAAGGCGATGAAAGGAAACATTAAACAGTCAAAGAAATATAAATCTTAGATTCTAACACAGAGAGTGCAACAGCAGGATTAAAAACAAAACAAAATGAAACAAACACCTGAAGCAAATACAAAGACATTTGCAATTTAAAGCAATACAATATAGCAGAAAAGCAGTTTTCTCTTCCACTTGACTGCCAAGTGACCTGACTCAGGATTTTATGGCTTTTCCCAGGAACAAGCTGAGAATATCAGTAGCATCCAAAACTTAGCAGAGAAATCTCATTATCACAAGCAAAAGTGAGAAGGAGACAGAACTTCTGATTTGAGTGATAAACTATATGTTTTCCTAATTTTCAGCGATGATAATATGGAAATAGAAAATTGCTTTTGGCCAGAACCTTATTAGATAAATCTACTTTCAAGGAAAAGACCTAAATAAGGCCTATACATAGCTTACATCCCACTCAGCTAATTAGGGGGAGGCTTTCTTGTTCAGTTTTGTGTATCACATTTAATTTTAATGTCTGAATTAGGTGATTTCCAAATGCAAATAACACTTCAAATATTATCAATTAAAAAACCTATAGCTTTTTAAATAACCCATACATTGTTGTTTGAATAATGTCCAGAAAGATCAACCTAAACTTAGCCTGAATTTAATTTTTCAACTATCAGCTAAATGCTAAACACTAATGAAAATGCTCTTACTTCCAAGGGAAACAGATGGCTTTAAATAGTTACTTATTTCAACATATGGAAACCAATCACTGAACTATGAAGAATCAAACAGCAAACTCTATCATTATTAATTTTGACTAATAAGAAAAAATGTAAGAAAAATGCGACACATAAAAGAATTCAGCTTCTAAACTAAAATCCGCTTTAGTTTAATTTGCAACAGAACAACGAAGGTTTTAAAAAATATTTGTTTGAGCTACAATGTTAGATTCTGGTTTAGGTTGTTTTAAAAACTAGAAGAAAAAAAGACACAATTTTTGTAGAAAATAGTGATTTGTGATGCATGTCCATTTTTACATTCATCTATCACCTTAAAGCATTATAAATTCCCCTGTAAAGAGTTCTCTCGCCGTGAGCAGGCATTGAGGAGCTCCTGGAGCTCCCTCTGAGGCAAAGCTGCTCCCCAACCAGGGCACAAAAAGCATTTGCAAAGGGAACAATTGACAAGAGACTTTAGGAGAAGGCAGCAAAGGAATCCCCAGTGCAGGGAGCAGTGAGGGTGAGGAGGAGCTGCAGGGGCATCCCTGGGCCTGGCCACCAGAGCAGAGCTCCCTTCTCTAGTCTGGAAAGCAAATTAAAGCTGCATTAAACTGCAAATCAAGCGACAATCAGCACACCAGCCCTGCTGCTGCTGCTGAGAAAAGCTCCTCACCAGCAATGGAATGATGGCTGAGGCTTCGGAAAAGCACTAAGAGCAAATGAATCTTACCCTGGTCTTATCATTGCAGTTTTCTTCAGTCAAGGATGGAGAGGTTTGCCAGCTAAATCTGTGTCAGTTTTTTGATTTAAATATCATGTAGCTTAAGTGAATTAAACTAGTTTATTCTGCCATCTCAGGCAGCTGGCAACTTTTCTAAAGCTGCAGCAAAACTTCGCCATTTTTGCTTCATTTTTTTCCTTCTATCAGCTTATATAACAATATATTTTAAAGGTACCCCTACGTTATCCTCAGCTGGTGGGCAGAATTGTGCTGCCTTTAGAATAGTTTTTTAGGAGTCTACTTCTTAAAAAGAAAGAGAAGCTGCTTAGGCGTTCCATGGTTTCTGTGCAGAACATTCCCTATGTGGGAGTGCCTCATCTGCATAGCGGCATGTGGGTAGGATTTGGACAAGCGCTCTGAAGGATCTGACAATCAAAGACAGATATGTGGGAAATCTCTTTTAAATGTAAAAAGGCCTCACCCAGCTTTCACTAACTTAAGTAAACATAATTTCCAAGGGAGGAATGAATGCATAAACTATCATGAGGCAAAAACGGGCTTTGAGCACTGCAATTTCTGTTGTGTACTAAAATACACGCAAGAAAAATTTCTTATTCTGTCCTAGGTCTAACACAGCAAAAGAATCAGTGAGGAATGGAATTTTGATCAATGTTAAAAATTTACATGTGATTTTTCCAGCTAATGACATGCAGAACAAGTTATAGCTGATTTCTGCCACTGACATTCTGTCAATGTAATAATAGATCCCTCTTTTGACGTAACTTGACTTCCATTAGCATTCTAAATATAGTGAACTGTTTTGTTAATATCTCCTCAGGAAACTGAAGTAAAAATGTAAAACAGAAGGCAGCCTGGGCCAGTTTCTTGTGCAGAGAACATGTCTCTAATGCACTGCTCTCTAGAAATGAGTAAATCCTGCTCCTTACCAGCCTGGTAGAGTAAATTTCCAGTTTGAACCAAACTCAGATTACTAGCCTGCAAAAAATTCCTCTGCAGAAGCCAACATGAAAGCTTGGTTTTTTCAGTCAAGAGACATTTTGAAGCAGTCCACGGAGCTGCCCTCTTCCTTGAAAACTGAGCTGAGCAGCCTGACTCACGCTCTTGGCTGGGAAATGAGACATTGTCACCGCTGCTGAAAAAGTGGTCAGGACTGTTCCCAGGCTTATCTTTGCATGATGTAATCACCCAGAAACTGCACCGATTCCAGGGAGCCTCTTGCAGTTTTCATGAGCTCTCAGCCTGCTCCATGTGGTGTATTTGATGAGGAGGCGTTGGACAGGGACAGGGTGCAGGACTGGGACTGTGCCAGCCCTGCCACTGCCCCCTGGGCACAGCAGTGCCAGCAGAGCAGCACCAGCTCCTGCCAGCTCTGCTGCTCCACATCCCCTGCATCCTTCACACGTTGGGACAGCACAAACCACCTGGGCTTTGGCTCCCCTGGGAAACAAACACTCTGAACCAGCACCCTTGGGTCCCTTAATCCTAAATTTAGCAAACCATTCCTACTACCAAAGCAACTACCCCTCATTCCCTGTCAATTTTTAAATTAACAGTGGGGGTTTGTGTATTTCTTGTATTTCCTTTGTGTTGTTGTCCTAACTCTGACAATAAAGACTTGCACAACTCTGAAATAATTTCATTTAAATGAACATGTTAGCATAACTTGGGAGGCTCCTTTCCTGCAGACATGAACCTCAGCTTTCAAATAATCCTAAGAAATATCTATTGTAGAACTTCCATATTTTGACACAGGTTAGGCCATCCTAAAATACAGAAATATTTCTGTCTCCTCATTATTATGTGCCAAAGTAATGTTTATAGGTAACTTCATTCACAAACAGCGGCAATAAAGTAAACTATAACCTAAACTAGTGTGTGCTGTGGTACTAAACAGTTCCCTACATTTTCATACATATTTGGTATGTCATTATTGCATAAAAGATGCACCACTTCAGTTCAATGTTAAATAAATGAATGTAAACCAATTGTTATTTAAACCTACCACATTCTGGAAATAACTCATAATCAAAAAAAGCAGGGGAGTGAAATGTTAAAAACAGCTGGTGATCTGGACTATCTAATGTGACCTATTCTATTTCTTATTATTACTATCTCACAGAAAATTCACATCCAGGTAAAACAAACAAACAAACCCACCTCAAACTCAAACAACCTACCTAGGAAGATTAAAAAAAAAAACTCTCAAAGCTGTGGTCAGATGGCATTTTCCAAATTAACCTGGAGGTGCTGAAGACCTCATATGTGCTTTTCTCTCTGCTGAGCAATGCCAGCACCAGTTCAAGCCCAGTATAACCCTGACATCTTTTAATGGCCAAGACAACTCGTAAGATTTGATGAAAATAAATAAATAAACAAATAATGTTTCAAATTTCCCTACGAGCAGCTTAGAGTCAGACTTTGCCTTGGTGCAGATGAGCACTCACACCTCTCCCTCTGCCAGCCCTGCTGTAAACACAGACTGCTGCACTCCAGCCAGCCTAGATGTTTACAAAGTGAGCTTCAGCTGCCTGTTCTGATCATTTCATTTTATGCCATTCCATGGTCATTAACATCCAGGTTTCACAGAGAAGCCATTTAATTGTTCGGTCAAATAATGGATTTCAATTTACTGTTATGCTAGTGCCATTAGGAATTCCTACTGCCTAGTACATACAACAGAAAATTAAAAATAAAAAAGATGCTCACTTCACAAACACGAGAGATGTACAACAGCAGCATCAAGTGATTCATATCAATGACATAGAAAAGACATGTAAAAAACAAAAGGGCATCTCTGTGGAGTTTAAACTCAAACAGGTTTGGGCAAAATAAAACCTGAGTCTGGAAGAGGCCTTGCACATATCTGCTACAGCTGCTCAAAAAGGCAGATGTCTGAATTTTGTAGCAGATTAAACAACACGACTGTGGTGTATTGTTAAAAAATCAAACCCACCTGCCTTTTTATGCAGAAGCAACATGAAAGGCTCCATCTCAAAGGCAGTCCCTGCACACTAACCCTGACCTGGTGCAGCAGTCTGGCTGCCAAGCTGCCTGCAGGTACCTGCAGCAGGACACAGGGGTGTCAGGGAAGAGAGCTGTACTAGATCTAAGAGAAAGGGGTCACCTATTTGCTTATTACAAATTCTCGACTGGGAATTTGGTCTCTTTTTGTTCAGAGACTTGAAATTTTGCCTTTAAAACACCTGCTGTAAGAACATCCACCCCAATAATGACTCAGTTGACATTTCTTACACATGTGCCCATAAGAGCATTACAAATGTTGTGAGAAACAGTAATGAGGTAAAGCCTGTTATTCCCAGCTCAAATACTGCTGGGTTTATTTGGCACAAGTCTACATTATACAGTACAGAAAGAAACTATGCCTCAGAAAGCAAATAAAGAGAAAGCAAATAAAATAAAATACTGCCACAAACTAATCTACAGCTAAATGCAAATTAACTGAAGATAAAAAACATTACAGATTACACAGATGATTCTAAACATGTAATATGTCTGAGAGAAAAATCAGTTTTCACAAACTGATTCACATAGCTCCAGATAAAATGGGACTGGTGAAGATGCTGAAAAGGAATTGCACAAGAGCTTTTCTTTCTGGAAAAGGGAGGAATGCAGCACTTGATGAAAGGGTTCCAAGTGAAGATCCTCCCTTTCTGCTATGAAGGAGATGCGAGGGCAAGAACCACAGATAACCTGAAAACCCCAGTGCCTCTACATAACTGAATCTCCCAAATCTAAAATCAGTATCTCTGAAAAAAACCCAAAACCAAACAACAAAACCACACAATAGTTCTTATAGGAACAAGAAAATCCATAGGGAGATACTATGACACACCATTACTTGTCTTGGTCAACACAGTTACTTTAAATTTAAATACAAAACATAACTCCCAAAAGTTTGGGGGTTTTTCTAAGTCTCGTATCAAATCACTTCTAGTCCTTTTTGGGACTAGGAAAAGAAGAGATGATAAGACAAAGGAAATTCAGAAAGGTTACTCATTCTTGATTTCTCTTTCAGGTATGCACATGCTCCTGAAAAACAGTATCAAGAACAGGAATAATCAAGGAAACCTCAACTTCTACTTTCGTTTTCTTAGAAAAATATAACTGCATCAATCCCAATACAACAACAGTAATTTAGACTTATTTCTTAATGAACTGGTTTTTGCAGTGCCTGTATTTCACTAGCACTAACAACCTATGACACTTTGTCTACGTTTTCTAAATTCCTTTTTTTCTAATGTTATGATTTTAAGCATGGTCTGCTTAAACCTACCAGAGTAAATTGTTTTGGTCCTGTGAATCTACTCAAAAAATTACAATCAAAGATCTAAGATATTGTTTAAAAGACAAGTACTAATATTTTATGTGTTTTCAGCACTACATTCTTTCACTAGCATTGAGTCAATTCAAGAGAACCCCTTTTGTGTGACAGATTATGGCTGTCTGCCACACACAGACTTAAATGTGCACAGAAAGATTCTCAGCTGATCTGCATTCTCAAAAATGCTCCTTGCAATTCAGCTCAATATTTTGATATTGCCAAAATATAGATTTGACATTTTTAATATAGGACAATTAAACTATTTTGTTAACAGCCCAAACCCAAACAACAGATAAGTGATAGCACACAAAGGCAAAAGGGAAGAAAGAACCAGCAACAAATAAATTCACACTACCCAACAACAAATAATTTCACACTGTTTCATCTCTTTTTTTCAGAAATCTCTTGTGGTCTGGTCCATTTAGCACCTGCTAAGCCTAAACTCCTCTTAAAAACTGTCAACAACTGAGGTATAGATTCATTTACAGTTCTGATCCCTTGCTGGTGTAAGCACAATTTGGAAAAGGAAAGTCATCCTTCTGGTCCTGCTCTAATTCACATGCACAAAAAATGCTATGGATTGGTCTCAAGCAGAAACCAAAAGAATTAAAACAAGCCCCTGTGAACTTGCCTTGCTTGTAACTGCTGCCATCTTAATAAGGTGAGAGCAGCTTTTAAATCCCAGGCAGCTTCAGAAGCTGCAGCCCAGTCCCTGCCATATGGAGACAGCCTGGAATCTGTCAAGTTCACTTAGTGAATTTTATCTTTGGGGAATCAGTCAGGCAAGCTAGATCAGAATAAACAGGATGCTGTTGAGATCTGGAGGCTAATGCTGGTACAGGCTGGACTACTGAACCAAAAAAATCAGTTTTAAATAAACATGTGGTACCTAGAAAAATTAACAATAATTAAAGCTATATAGGCACAAAAACAACTGTGTGAGATTTTTACTGGGCTCTGAAAGATGCTCTTCTCCTTTTGCCTACAGGCAATAGCCAGACTTTCCATTTCTTTCCATTATTCCTAATATAGAAAGGTATAATGACAACATTTAATGCTTTATATCAGCTTCAAGTATCAATAATTTAAAATACCCTATTTAAACATTGTGCCTAATTAGACACCCTTCTTTATAAGTGCTGAAGGAAACATAACACAGTGAGCAATGTCATGTTCACACAATCTCCATGCAAGCCCAAGCTGCTGCTTCATGCTTCGATAGGAGATGAAAATCTGGGGTCTCCAAACCTATCAAGTTCTGTTCTGATGGATGGGGATAAGATAGACTTTTTTGTGCTCTGGGTAAAAGCCAGAATGTTAAATGTAATCTTCTGCACATGCTTTTACTGATATTCAGCATAAAAATAAGCCTTATCCATTTTTATTAGTTGGTCTGAGCCAGAACCAATTCTTTTGATGTCACCTAGCTTATAAAATGCAGCACTATAGGCAAGGGAGGTTTTAAAATGCTTCATAGACTTTATCCATTATATTAATGGGTTTCAGATTGCAATCTGTGGAACACTTTCTGGTGCTGATCCACAGGCAGCTGGCCAGTCACCTGGAGCTGGCTCCTCTCCTTGTTCCCCTCTGTTTATTCCCTATAAAGACAGAGCTGAAAAGGGGCAAACAAAAAAAGATGTAATGCCATTTTTAATGCTATTTTTCTAGATAAACACTTGCAGTCCTTGCCATGTGACCATCCTGAGAGGAAAGGACTGTGCAGTTAGGAAAGGCAACACAGCTTGCTGGCCCTGTTGACTGTACCAGACATTAGAGGAATGAGGAGGACAGCAAGATAAACAATCATTTTACTATAGGATTAAATGTGATTAAACTTTAAACTGAATTGTTAAAACAGCTCATTTTTCAGCATTCACCTGTTTTTCAGGCAACAAGCTGAATATTTCTGCATTCCCCAGCAAGATGAACTCGCCCTGCCTTGGTATTTTTCAGAATTATTTTCTGTTTAAGAATGTACGGAGAAAAACTCTTTAGAAATGGTATTTTCCACTAGGTAAAAAACCCACTTCTTTGAATACTTTAAGTGTCACTTAGGATTCATCCAGGGAATTAAAGTTATCTATTTACATGAAGTAAGCAAAGAAAGCTACACCGACCTGGGTCACCAGGGTAGGAAAGGCTTCTTGGAACCTAATGAGTAAATCATAAATAACCATATATCTGTATTTACCTAATTATTAAAAAAAAAAAGAAAGAAAAGTGTTTCTACACTAATAGCCCTTCATTTAAATAGTTTCTTATTTTCAGATATGCATTTTCTATGTATTTTAGCTGTCTTTCCCTGGCCCTATCACTTCACCTTGATGGAGAAATACAGCCACCACATGAGGTTTTGGCAGTCACACCAGTCAGGCAACCCTGACAGGGCACTCCTTAATAATGAACAGATTCAGCAGCTGAAATCATTTAAGCTATCAGTAATAGCTGTTATTAGATCACAGAAAATATTGCTGAGTGCATGCCTGAGCAGATTATAAATAGCACAAGGCAGGAGAGAGGTTCATTCAGAGCAGCACTGGAAGGGGCATTTACTGGTCCCAGTTCCACGAAAGGAGCCAGGGGAACAGCCAGATCTGGGCTTTAGTGGCACTTCCACACTAGGAACAGCCAGATCTGGGCTTTAGTGGCACTTCCACACTAGGAACAGCCAGATCTGGGCTTTAGTGGCACTTCCACACTAGGAACAGCCAGATCTGGGCTTTAGTGGCACTTCCACACTAGGAACAGCCAGATCTGGGCTTTAGTGGCACTTCCACACTAGGAACAGCCAGATCTGGGCTTTAGTGGCACTTCCACACTAGGAACAGCCAGATCTGGGCTTTAGTGGCACTTCCACACTAGGAACAGCCAGATCTGGGCTTTAGTGGCACTTCCACACTAGGAACAGCCAGATCTGGGCTTTAGTGGCACTTCCACACTAGGAACAGCCAGATCTGGGCTTTAGTGGCACTTCCACACTAGGAACAGCCAGATCTGGGCTTTAGTGGCACTTCCACACTAGGAACAGCCAGATCTGGGCTTTAGTGGCACTTCCACACTAGGAACAGCCAGATCTGGGCTTTAGTGGCACTTCCACACTAGGAACAGCCAGATCTGGGCTTTAGTGGCACTTCCACACTAGGAACAGCCAGATCTGGGCTTTAGTGGCACTTCCACACTAGGAACAGCCAGATCTGGGCTTTAGTGGCACTTCCACACTAGGAACAGCCAGATCTGGGCTTTAGTGGCACTTCCACACCTGGAACAGCCAGATCTGTGCTGCAGTGGCACTTCGCACTTGGGAACAGCCAGATGTGTGCTGCNAGATCTGGGCTCTAGTGGCACTTCCACACCTGGAACAGCCAGATCTGGGCTCTAGTGGCACTCCCATACCTGGGAACAGCCAGATCCCTCTCCACTGGCACCTTCCACACCTGGAACAGCCAGATCTGTGCTGCAGTGGCACTTCGCACTTGGGAACAGCCAGATGTGTGCTGCATCGGCACCTTCCACACCTGGAACAGCCAGATGTGTGCTGCACTGGCACTTCCACACCTGGAACAACCAGATCTGTGCTCCACTGGCACCTTCCACACCTGGGAGCAACAGGGCCACCTTTCACAGCAAGAAAAGCCTGACTGACAAAGCACCAGGGAGGCAAGAGGACTGATAAAAAATGCTCAATCCTCATTCTTTGGCGTGGAGATCCACCATTGCTCCACCATAACAATGTGGGCAGCTAAGTTTAAATTTAAATTTAAGGAATATCTGCAAGTGGTCCTAAATTCCCTTTATCATGCAGCCTAATAAAGCCTAAGACCTAAATACTTACTATATGTGATGATTAAAAATCCCTGTTTTCCAGTCAAGGAATTTCCTGCTTAAACTTAGGATATCTCTCATTCCAGAAATTTTCTTTTCAGACAGGAAATCTCTCACAGTTAATTATGTGTGCTTACTTCAGACATCAAGAACAAATTCTATCTTATGTATTTCATCCAAATATATATAGATCACAACATTGTAATAAACCACTTCTTTGTTTCCAGTGATGATTTAAAAATAATTTTAAAATATGTTCTACAGTATTTTTCACTCATTCATGTGAAAAAAAAACCCTCAAGATTCTAACTTTTCTTATGGAGCAAAAAAATAGTTTTGTCAAATTTTATAGTTTGTTTGTTTGCTTTAGGGAATCTTCATAGACAATGATATACACTGGTCATAAAAGCACTATAAAAGGGTAAACCTTTAGCTAGTTACTGGCTTTAAAAAAAAATTATAAAAAAAAAAATCTGTCCTATGCTTTTAGCTCTCACTTCAGAACATTCTACAGAAACTAAGAGAAGCATTAGTAGCATCTCATCCCAACTTCAATAAGCAGTAAGCACTGATACCCAAATAAGTGTCTTTTGTTTAGAATTTTTTTTTTTCTCACATGAGGAGGAAGAAGCCATAAGCAGATGTTGCAGGATCTCCCATGATCATTTCATGGCAAGTTTTATGAAATGTCTCAAAGCCCCAGGAGCAGGCATGAAAGCAAAAGAAGTGCTAAGACAGATCCACATTAAAGAGAATAATTTTCCCAGAGACTCATCACACATGATTTATCACACCAAACACAGATCTCACACGGGTTCTTTGTGAAACAGATTTGCTCAACTGCTCTGACAAACACCTGAAATCCAAGCAGTTCCAGGGGGCACACAAAATCAGTGAATCACCATTCACAATCAAGAGCTTGATGACACCTTTCATTCATAAATATTGAATAAGAACTTTTCTTTATAGAAAAAAAAAAACCTGGAACCTTCACCCTTATCCCATCCTGCCACATTTGGGGCATAATTCCTTACTGTCTCTATGCTTCAGTCAATTCTACAAAAAGGTAAGGATATCTGGACTTCTTGTCATGGTTATCTAACCTCAATATATCTGATTTGAAGTTCTCAAGACATTATTCAGAAATGTTTTAGTCTCTTACTCAATATTAAATAAATAAAATTACATAATAGTTAATTTTCAATAGGACAGTTTCACAGTCTTGAATTAGATTTTTACTCTGGTGTTAAACGCTTCATTGATGGTCAGAGAAGTATCTTTATTCACAAACCAATCATATTAAAGAGGAACCCTTTTCTTTTACACACTCTTTAATTATTGAGCAAAAATGGATAAAGTACTATGTAGGACTCAGTGACTGGAGACTGATGAAGATTGACTATGACTTTCATTAAATTAAAAAATAACAACAAAATCAGTTCAAACAAACTGTAAATCCACTGACCTAACTACAAATGATTCCATAATCCCTTAATCTTTACACCCACACCTTCTCTGCATCCTCCATATTTCCCTTTCCCTTTCATTTTTTCCTTCAGCAGCTGCAAAATCTACATCTCCAGAATTTACTGCAGGTTCTGAGTCTGGAGAATCCCTGGGTGCATTCTAGGAAGCACCAATTTCAAAGCAGGATGAAAATCTGGAAGATCTGGGTGGTGCCCATGACAGCAGTGAGGAAGTTGATCAGTCCATGGTTATCTTGGTCCTTCCTTGCAAGAGCAAACCCTTCAGAAGAAGGGTCATTAATAAGTATTTATTCTCCAATATACTGGTTTTGTTTTGTTTTTTTGAAGTGCCATTGTTTGTTTGCAATAACCAACCCTTCAGAAGAGTCACTGGGTCATTAATAAGTATTTATTCTCCAATATACTAGGGTTTTTTTAATTTTTTTTTTTTTTGGAAGGGCCATTAGCCATTGTGGCACTCAGGTGGAATAAAAACATGAAGGGGAAATGAATAATTTCTACACAAACCAGTACTGAGGGGAGATTTCTGCATGTGGGTCTCCCAGAAATCTGTAATCCTGAAAGATGAGAAGTAAAACAACAATTGCAAACAGTTGTTTTGCAAACATTATCAGGACAGCATCCTGATAATGCTCTTTGCAGGCTAAGGAAGCAAAGCTGGCTCCTCCCAGTGACCTGAGCTGTGACAGCAGCACTGGGACAGCGACTGGCCCAGCAGTGGCTGCTGGCATCAATGCTTTCAGAACTCTTGGTGCTCCTTCTGCAAGCACAAGTTTGCCAGAAAGATCATGTAGATCTTTCTGGATCAAATCGAAGATCAAATCCCTACTTTACCAGCACACTGTAAGTCAAAATGTAGTATTTAAAAAAATAGTTCTCTTTCTAAATTAAAATAGAATTAAAATGTCTACAAGAGATTAATAGATACTGCAATGATTGCAAACTTATGTAGGTTTTTGTGAGACCTTACATTTAGGGTTTTTTCTTTAAAGGCATGGAAAAAAAAAATTCTGTTTTTCATAAGACTTGTAAGCAAGATTTCTGGCATACTGTCACCAATTCTACACCTAAACACACTTCAAGCTTAATTTAAATTTAAGGTAGGTCACATATTTCAATTCATTTGCAAAATGTGTATTCCTTTATGCACCTATGATGATAAAAAACAGGGCACAGAAGATGGGACATTTTCATTCTTTTTCTTGTTGAACAGGATGTTCAAAGGCTCTGTCAAATATTTTTGCTGGATGTGTTTAATCCTTGAGCTCTCAGACACAGCTTGTTACCTTCTTTCTACTTCAACACAGTTTCCTGATGTATTTATGAGGCTGAGACTAAACTAGGTCTGCTTGAAAAAAAGTAAAACCTAAGGAAAAAAACCCTCTTTTAATCTGGTTAGGCTGAATCCCTGTTAACCAGTTCAAAGTTTTACGCTGTAGTAATAACCTGGACTGGCAAAGAGATGCATTATATACAACAGGTGTCTAAAGAGAAAGAAGCACATTAAGATTTCATTGCAAATATTTCCAAAGTTTATAAAAATCAGATGACAAATGTGTGTTTTTCTATTAAGACAATGCAAGAAACGGTGGCTGTTTGAAAGAGAGGAGCAATATTCCACAGCCACTGCTCTGAATGCAGCTCAGATTCTTGTTGACACATGGTAATGCCTCAGGTTTTAGCTTTTATATTNCTTGGTGAATGATCTGAATCTGGTTCTGTTCAGGAAATGTCTCTCTGTCATACCAAACCATCAGCACTGGTGTTGGCAGGTGCTGTTATCTCAGAAATCAAGCTGAGAAATGAACCAAAACAGCCAAGTCCACCATTCAGACTGAGGGGAGGATGTGTCTCCATCAGTGAACCATTCCACTTGTTTGGCATTTCTGCATGCTGGAAGGCATCTAGGAGGTGAAATTTAAGGATGTAGCTGCAAATTTCATATTAATATAAAAGTGGTGAAATTAGAGATGCATCAGGTACTAGAGAAATAAATATTTATTGGAAAGAGCTCCAAAATATCTTAATGAAGGGATTTTGTGAAGAAAATGGAAGGAAATTGAGGTAAAAAACAAAAGGCTCAGAATTGCAGCTTTTAACAGTCTGAAACCCTTCAGACTTAAGAGCCTAGCATTTCCTTAGACAATTAGAATTAAATCCCTAAGTACTTTCTTTCCAAAGTTTAAAAAAAAAAAAAAAAGAGTAAAACTGGTGTGACACAATGTTTTTTGTCTACACAGCATGCACTACTCCACCTGTGAGAATTGTGGGCTCTTACACCTGGGCAAGGCATCACCTGAGGACAGGTCTAAAGTTAGTGATCCTTGGTAGAAAGGAATGGTGTGCATACATCAAGCAGGAAAAGGAAAAAATGCTCAAAAGGTGAAATAGAACCTCTCATGCAAAGGATTCAGGTTTGTAGGTGGCAATAGCACCGTTGCATTTCTTTGCTTTATTTTTCAAATAATCATATTGCTTGTCATTTTAAAATCTGAAAGTGGCGAAAAAGGTTTCTAAAAGCTTAAAAGCATAAAATCCTTTCTGTCCTCACACCTGAAAAAGCTGCACACAACAGTGACAAGTGCACCTACTTCTCAAACAGTGCTGTCTTACAGAACACTGCTGTATCACTAGCTTAAGATCTTATTGGAATAATTATACACATGATTTAAGTGGTTCCTGCTGCCTTTAAAAGATGTCTTTCTATCATGGTAGGCATCTGCAAAGGTTATAAAGAGCAGCTCCTTTGTAAGAAGAACACAAGTGCAGCATTTTCTGGTTCAGATTTCTGGAGGCCTTTGTTTTGCATGTTTGTTTTTCCCAGCCTCTGAATGCCCATCAAGCCTATTCTACCATTTACAGGAAGAGCACAAGAAAATCTCTTCAATGAAAATTGAAGCGTGTTACATTTACTCCATTTTACAGCAAACCAGGAAAAAAAAAAAAAAAAAACAAAAAATCACTTTTTACTCAATTTTGCCTAGCCCTGAAATGATTGAATTGTCCGGAGGCAGCTCTCACAGCAATGTGAGGTCTGTCAGAGCCAGGGGAGTGCATTTCTCTGCCCTGCACTGCCTCTCACCTCTCTGGGCTTCATCCTGGGGGGTTTAGGAGCCTGCAGCTCCCAGCAGCCTGTCCCACTCCTCTGCTTCAAGAGGAACACCAAAGCCAGCTTGGAAAAATAGGTGCTGTGCCCACTCCTCGAGCAAACTCAAAAGGATGCTTCCCAGCTGAGCACTCCCCTTGAGTAGGTACCAATTTTGCTGAGAAGCGTTAATTTTCAAAAAATAAATCATATTATATCCATTTCAAATATGGGAAATGATGCATGGAGGGGTTTCATGATTTGTGCAAGGCCACACAGCTCCTCAGGGACATGGGAAAATAGGATCCAGTAATACTCATTTACAGACAGGAACTGAAATTCTCTTTTTTGACATTTGGCAATACATACAAGAAACATAAACACTCTAAAAAGTTCAAGCCTAAGTATTCTAAATATCAAAGAATAGGATTTCAAAAGTTATTAAAAACATTTTAAAACAGGCTAACTTATGGAACGCTATTTTCAACTTCCTGAGGTTTTTATCCCTGTAGGACTTGCTCTGGCAGTTCCAAAATCCTAAACAAGGTTTATAATATATTAATTCTCCTCTCAATGACCACCTTGTCTAAAGGTGTGTGCCACCCACATGACAGAAATAACACTCAGGCCATTTTTATTTTACATTTCTGCTGTAGAAAAACGTGGAAATAATATATTGTTTGAATATATCTGTATTATTTCTGTCACTTTAAAGAAGGGTTGTTCTTGATTATAAAGGCATGGAACAAGTGAAGAATTCTAGAACTTTAGACTGCTTTGGGAACTGATCCACATCCCTGCCTAGAACACGTCCCTGTCTCTTCTCCTTAGACAAACAGATTATATTGGTTACCTCCAACATGCCTCTTGCCAGGTAACAGCTCCTGGGGTGCTCTGAAAACTAAAATTCTGCTCATTGAACTTTTCTTTCTATGCTTACATATACTGCAAACATGCTGCTCTCTCTCCACAGAGAAAATTTTATCTTACACACAGCCAGGTTAAGAACTTTCCTCGGTGAAAGCTCAGAAATACACACCAATTTATTCACATCAGCCTCTGCTCAGTACTCCTTTCCAATCAACTTCATATCCCCAGTATGCCAACTTAAATAGTTCTAGGGAATATAATAAAATAGAACCAGATTTAGATCCCTCAGCATAGTCCTTAAAACCATATTCTGGACTGCCTGAGTAAACAAATAGGATCATCTGTATGAACTTCTGTGGCTTAGTATTTCAAGGCAGTAAAGTCACAGGAATGGATGTTTAAACTTTACCTCATCTGAGATGAGGTAAAATTTTAAAGTCATTTAAAATTTTGAGCCCCACCTCAGAGCCATAAGCTACAGCCAGCAGTTGAGAGTTAAAACAGCAAAAAAAGATGCCCTCAACCTCTGTGAGTTTCTGGAAGTACATCCACTTTAATATGTTCATGCTCCATGTCAAACATCCCCCTTTAAAAGAATTTCATACCATGTATTGCATTCAATATTGCAAATATAAAGTATCTGCTAACATTTAATGGCCTCTAGGTATAATCAGCATAAAACCAGCATAAAAGGGACTCAATATGAATATGAAATGTTTAAACCAAATGTGATGGAACCTCATGGGGAATTCTGCCACACATGCTGTCCTTTCTTCTAGGAGGTCCTTCGCTGTCCTTGTAGGGGGTACAGCAAAAGGATGTGGAAAAGAAAAGAAAAGAAACCTAAGCACAGTGATGCTGCAGCAGTGTTTAACCACAGCTTCAATGAAGCCAGCTTTGATCACTGCTGAGGGAAAAGCAATGACCTGTCCTTTAAGGAGAGTGTTTCCTCCTTTGATCCGAGCGCTGCGCTCATTGAAACTGAGTTCCAAGTGTTAGTGTCTTATTTAACACTTGGTTATAAAAATATCATCCAAACAGCTAAAAATTCATGACACTCACAAACCCCACTCCAGTTACTTTATATTGCAGCTGGGTTCAGCTGGCAACTTTGAAAGATGCCAGAGGTAGGTTCTAACGTACCACAAGGTCTGCAGCAGGAAGTGGCAAGTACTGTATAGATCAGCTGAATAGAACTAAAATATTTATCTATTATTTACACACTAAACAGCACATCTGCCAAGGCAAAAGTACAAGTGCTCAATTGTCATTTCTGCCTTTGTCCCAGGACATTAAATATCCATGTTAATGATATACAGCTACCTTGGAAGGATATACAGCTACCGCTAAATGCCTAAAAGCAGAGGCTGTACTGGAATCATCCACAGCAAATATTTTCTAAGTTATGGAAGATAATGACACTCCTAATTGATTTTTATATATATCTATATATATGTATCCATTAAGAACTCAAGTAAAATCTGCCTATTTATTTCAATTCAACTAATTCCCTGTTGATAAGAATAATTTTAGTTTTTGCAGTCCTCCGGTAAAATTCCAGTAAAGATAAATCAACTCTTCCTCCTCAGAGTGCAAGACAAAAGACATCCCCCTGGAAAAGATTTGGGACAATTAAAAATAATGATCACTGATATTAAAGACACATAATCCTAAGAATAAATTCATCCTTTAAAATTCCTTTAATATTTCATGACACACCACTATTACAAATAATGTGACAGACATCTGGATTTTAGATAATGATTCAGATTTTCCTAAAATTCACCGTCTTTAGACCTCTGAGGCTTATTCCAGCTACTATTAAGAAGATTCAGATTCCAAATTCAGATTGTAAACTGGAAATATTTCTGAATTTTTTCCATTGTTTGGGTGCAAGGCTCTACTCTACCCCAGCCTAAAATCTCCAAACTGATCTCTACAGAAGACATCATGCTTTCCTTCTTTTTAGGCATAGATCCAGCACTGTTACATTTAGATCTAAATCCTAGATATAAGTTAAGTGATTCTATGATTCTAAGTGCTGAGTAAACAGCACTTAGCAGTTATTGGGAAGATGTCCAATAATTTTATCCTGATTATTTTAAGATGAAAATGCCATTAAAGTTACACCTAAACTATAAATTATTCCTCATTTTCACTAGGCTGAACTCACAATTTTTAGTCTGCATCTACTCAAGATAGAACAATTCCCACATGACACTCCACAAACCAGAGCTTGCTTTCTCCTACACCAACTCCTTGTCATCTTAAGGTTCTCACCTGGAAATTAAATCTTAGAATCCTTAATTTGTACCATTTCCAAGTTCTTCCTTACATTAGAGCTACTAAGAATTATTCTTTCTCACTTAGCCACCTTTACATTTTCTATAATGATCCAGGGATTTCTTTTAATATGTAAAAGATTAATTTTTAAAATTTGTTAGTCCTTTAAAATTAAGCACTACTTGAAATAAGTTCCTCCATGAATTCATTTGGATTTGGCTTTTTTTTTCAGTAGTAATTACTTGTTTTTCAATCTCTCATATATGACATTCTAACACTTCTAAACAAGCAAGATTCTTAAGACTCTTTAATATCAGACAATTTAAAACTTAATTCTGTAATGTAAATTACATTCCCTGACCTGCTGAAACCATTTATTGCACCTCTGCTTTTTGCTATTATTCTGGGGCCTGGATAAAGAAAAGACAGACTTCTCCACTTGTGTATTTCATTGGTACCAGTGACAAATGAAATGGCTTGTTTGTACTAAAAGAGTTTAAATCCTGTTTTTTGAAATCTCTGAACACTGAAAAATAATGAAACAGAAGTTCTTGCCTACCACAATTCCATACAGAGTGCATAGCATTCCTGTGTAGCCATTTCCACAGCTCAGGACATGTTTTCTGTATTAGCATGCATTAAATAGCAACAACAACAACAAGGAGAAGTTCCTTTGCACTTTTGAACCTGCTCCCAGTGTGAATTTCTGAAGAAAAGCTGAATCTCTTCCTAACTGTCTTAACAATACCATGCCCAAAAGGAGAAGGTATGTCAAAGCAAAAGCCACAAGATGGAATAAATGGAAGGGACATGAAATGTTTCATTCAACCCCCAAATTGTTCTAAGATTTCAAGATGGCTAAAAAGACTTTAAAATCAAGTTAAACACAGTTCGTATGCAATTAATGGCTTTAGGCCCCATGATCCTTCCAATCCAGGGAATCACATTTGATTTGGAAGAGGAGTTTAAAAGTATGGTACTTGGATTCAGAAGATCTGTTCCTCACTGGGTACGTGTACTTTGGGCGACTTTGATTTTGGAGAACTGCAGATTTCACCGTTAGCAAATTCATAACACTTCATAAACTCCTGACACAACTTCAGGACTGAGAGCACTTCAGTACTAAAGGGAAGCAAATTAAACTGTAAGTAAGGAAAGGAGAAAACCTTGCCACCTCTCCCCTGTCACCCTCAGCATCACAGAATGCAGAACAGTAGCATCTTGCTGCATCAAAAAGGGTAACATACTTGAGGCACTTAGCCCGTTGGCAAATTATGCTTGGGGATTTCTAGATGAATGACTTGTGTCTATGTTTACAGCCTTTCAGCAGAGTGCTCACTGTTTACTCTGGAATTAATCCAGGTCCATAAAACTAGTGATACATCAATGTAACAGATGTGCTTAAGTGACTCTGCATTATAAGGAGATCTGCTTTAGTTACAAAAACTCAATAACCAGTTTAAGATTATTTTGACAACCCCAGTCTGTAACTTATGAGCACCTACTGTACTAATTCCTGTTAGTGGACTGGTAGTCTCTAGTTCTAAGGACTTCATAATTTCATTACTTGTCTTTTATAAGTATTTAAACTAGTAAAGGCAACAGTGTTAGAGAATAATGTCCTAGTCCTTGACATAAGTCTAAATTATTCCTATAATATCACTATGTTGAAAACAGTTTAATTTGTGTTCATCTCATCTCTATAAAATGCTGGAATGTAAACAAAGTTCCTTGATCTTCAGGACATGGGATGGAGCCCAAAGCAATGCTAATGCTGCTCTCTAAAGGACCAACAGAGAAAATAAAATGCAGGTGTTTAACAACTGTTAATGTATTTGTCTTTAGAGGCTTTGTTAAGAGGTCACTGTCATTATCTACTTTTCCAATCAATATGTGACTTGCTTGCAACATAACTAGGAATATTTGAGTTGAAAGTTTCTGAAACATGTCAGAGCTCTTTCTGAGAAGGTAGTACGAACAGCCACATGTTAAATACACAAAAAAATCATCTATTTTAGAAAGTTTTTTTCTTGTTTTTCTTTGATGCTCTGCATTGTGAAACTTCTACAATGTTGATCATAGAGAACTTCTTTCCTCAAAGCTAATAAAATCATTGAACTGATGGCAGAAGGCAGAACTCTAGTGTCCTAAAGAGGGCACTGACAGGTTTTGCTCTCCAGTTTGAAAGGTCTCTGCGTGTGAAATTGTGTCCCAGCCAGCAAAGGCCCTGAGTGCATTTGTCATCCCATGTCAGTTTAGGGGCTTGGCATGCAGACAGGTCCCCACATACAGCTCAGTAACATTATACACACGTTGTCTTGGTCTCACTCCTTTTTAAAAGGTACAGGTAGAAACACTGCAGGTTGCATTATGTGAAGTAACAAGGTGTCAGATGGAAGCAAGTCTCCCATAAAACAGCATGGTTTGGGGTTTCCCAAACTCTTAGGCTGTTTTTGACCAGACTCTAAATTTTAAGCACAATTAAACCTGAGGATACCTAAGCCCTTAATGTAAATATATGCATTTTTAAATGATACATATTTGTAGTGAGTGGTCATGCTGTGCTGTTACTCTAACTATAATATTCCTGAAACGCCTTTACAAAGCCAGCTGGAAACCTTGACATTTCATCCATATTGTTATTTATATACATATTTACTGCTGCCACCTGCTTGCAACTTGGCTCACACCACAAAGCAGTACGTTTCCCTTGTTTCATTATACTTTGACATTTCACTAGAACTACAGAGCTGCCCATTTCTCAGTTTCCAATTGCTCTGCAGCCACTCTTGAATTATATTGGCTTAGTAATAGAATAAAGATCTTTCTCCGTGGTAGTACTAACCTCTCTTTTCCGTACCCAGATGGTACAAATCGCTGCTGGCACATCTAACAATACTAGCACAGCTTCTGCTGCCTAAATGAACCCACATAAACCCCACAGAGCTAGATTAGATTAGGGAATTGGGAGGTGAGGAGGAGGGCTGGCCAGTGGGCTGGGCTGAAAGAGATAAGGGTTTGGTACAGGCTGTGTGTGGCTGGGATGGAGCACGGTGCACTCTTACACTGTAATGCTCAGTCAGCCTGTTCCCAGGGAAGAAAGCAAAATTAGCTAACAAAGTTTAAAAACCTAATTTCATCGCCAGTGCCACAACATCCTTTTTTTACTATTATGCAAGTAACTGAGATATTTGATAGCTCTGATGACTCACGAAAAGGGCACTTCCCAAGGAATTATGCTGGAAGGAGCAGTCACCAGGGGACACCCAGACTGCTCGAGTTTACCTTTGCTCTTGCTTGCTCAGACCATGCAGTGCTTGGGCCAGCTCTGACACTTCTGAAGAAGGCTGATCACCCCTGTGCCCACCCTCAGACATTTAGAAATACATCTGAATTTCCAGTTCCTCTGTGCATGTCCCATGAGGAGCACCAGCAGCCAAGCATGGTGTGATGGGATTGAGGGAAGGGGCCCTGGGAGAACACTGAACCAGGCTGCTCTGGAGAACAACTCACTTGGGCCAGTCTACTTGACAGCCAAAAAATGTTTCTGTGTTGTCAGTCCAAGAGTTTGTCAGGAGCCGTTTGAAACGTACAAATGGAAATCTATAGCATGAAAATCTTTACATGTGCCAGGAATCTTCCATGACTTCACCAAAGTTATACTGCTTTACATTTAACACAGGCTAGAACACAGCCTAGCATACACATGTATAATTAATTTTAAGGAAAGTCCTCTAAGTATTCAGTATTTTAAAGACGTATATATTTTCCCTCATCTTTAGTGTTGAGGGAAAATACATATGAAAGAAAGATAACTAATATATTAAAAAATATTGTAAAACTATGGGCATTTGGCATTTGTATAAGCCATAAAAAAGCTATTTAACATGTTTTTAAGAAAGCATCTGCTCTATCTATTTGTAAACCCTGTCCATATGAGAACAGAGGAAGCCTTCTTGTGTAGTTAAAAGGCCAACAGCTACAAAATTACTGCAGTAAGGGACAAAAAGAAGGAATGTACTGTAACTTTTCCAGCCCCTAAATTGACATGGTAATGGTAAGTTTTGCCTGCTGATTGGCAAGAAACTTCATCCAAAAAATCCAAACCTAAGTTCACTTAGTGTTTAGAGAGCAGAATGATACCTCAGGTTGCACCTCTAAATGAAAAACAATGCAGTAACTAAGTGAAAGAATTTTTTTATTGTTAAAATTATTTTAGGACTATACTAAAATGATCAGAACGAGCAAATTCACATTTATTCATTCAGCCTCAAAATAAAGGCAAAGTTTAAAAACATGGCTTAGTTTCTAGCTTCTGTTGAGGCCCTGTAAAAAGTAAACTTTTTAAAAGCCAATCATCAGCTCTTCTGAGAATTTGGCTTTATAAAAACTGCCAAGGGAGACAAGAGGACTTGGTTTGGCTGCTGAAGATGATCAGGTACACCCCAGCCCACCGGTGACAAAACCTTCCCACACATCCTTCCTGAGGAACCCTCCTGGAAGGAGAAGCCAGCACACATCTGCCCCAAAATGATCCCCCCAGGAAATACAGCAACCCTCAGGAAGCTCCTACCCCAGGAGGGGATGGAAAGTTGCCTGCCAAGCACTCCAAGGCACTGCTGAAGGCAGGGAACCTCTCACGCTCTGATCAGGGGTCCCAGAATGTGAAACTGAGCAGCAACGCAAAACGCGCAGCTCCAAAGCTGCTTCTCCTCTTTAATCCACCCCTCCAAAAGCAGGGGAATGGGAATGAAGGGTTATCTTCCCTTAAGTGTGGCTCCAGTCCCTGTCTGTTGCTAGAACATATTATAAGTTTTTCTGCGTGCAGGTTTGCAGAAAAATCTTCTCATGGGAAAGTATCTTTTTACTGTCTTTTTACTCTGTATAAGTTTTTGTAAACAAAATCTCTAGTTTGTGTTTCAAAGACATTTAGATTGCTCAGCCTGTCTCTTAGTAATGAGAGATAGAGGTTCTCTTCTTTCATTCTATGAGGTGAAGAGTTGTTATCTCTGATTGTGTAAACTATTCAGATATTCCTTAAATGATGCTCCAAGCAGGAGCTTTGAATACTCCTTGCTAAGCAGATAATAGCCAAATCCTATAAATTATAGAGTCATATTAATAAATCATATTTAACCTTCTAATATTATTGTCAAGAGTCCTTTGTCAATGCACAAACCACAGCAATACCTGTCCTTCAGAGCAGCTGACATTGTGCTCCCCAGAGAATGAGGGAATGTTTCCATGTGCTTGTGATCCTACTCTTTGGGCTGGCTGAGAGCAGCACTTGAAACCACCAAGAAAAAACACATTAATCAAAATTAGCAACAGAAGCTGATTATTTTACTCTTCAGAAATGACCTGACCAGCAGAAAACCTGACTTCATGTTTTGCTTTTATCTAGAAGAATTTCCTTGTGTCTTTGAAGAGCATTAAATGCTTCTGTGATGACACCTCTCTCTCCCTCTGTTTTGCTTTTGAGCCAGAGAAAATTTAAGAGAACTTAATTCCCATGAAGCTTTTCAAACATTGATTTGGAGACAGAGCTGAAATTCTAAATTTTAAAATGAAGGGCAGACTTTCTCTTCAGTCAAAGTAGTTATATTATCCACCTGAATCAAGAAGATAGCATTTTTTGCACATCTCCTAAATTCTGTTCCTGTTTATAGAACCACATATCTGTGGCGAATTCAGCAGAAATTGCTTGGTTAAATTTCTAGCTGTAAGAGAAACAAACACAGACACAGCAGGAGGCCAGGAGGGAAGAGCTGTGATAAAATAGGTTGAAGACTTGCAAAGTACTCAGGACACCTGAGGAAGAACAGTTAAGCAGTATGATGTGACCTATTATAAAAGTGGAAAAAATAGGCTTGGAAGTCTGCTATTTGACTTAGATCTAAAATGCAATGGTGAAAGCAGAAGTCATACACCATTTACTAAAACCTTACAGTGAAATATTACTACTCTTTAACATAGTTCATGAAACAAAGTTCACTAGAACCTTGGTATGAAAAATTCTGGAGTGCTTTGGTATTACACAAAGAAAACACAAAACATTGCTAAAACTGGAATGAAATAATTTGAAATTTTGATTCAGATGCTCATCTGAATCTCATTTGATTCACAGATCTGTTATTTCTCGTTGATGCCACAGCTGATGTCTTGTAAGGAGGTCACTTTATTGACACAGTATCTACACCTATTAAAATTGGTTTTAGTTAAGAACAGTATTTATAAGTATATTGACTCATTTTCTCTTCTGTAATACCACACACATTTACCTTTTAAAAACCAAGTATTAGAAAAATAAGTAAATGAGAAGTAGATTAGGAGAAAAAAGAAACAAAAGCAATGTATGCATGGGAGAAATAAGAAGCAGCAGCAGGCAAAAAAAAGAGGATGAAATTAAAACACAGGAAAAGAAAATGTTGTACATGACATAGTAAGTCTTGGCCTCATTTACCATGACTTTGCATTTCAATTAAATACCATGGAGACATGAATAAATATTAAACAGGATAATCTTTGAATTACCTGATGAATGCATTTCTGCTATTTATACTTATAAAAAAAAAAAGAGAAAATGGTAATGCAATTGTTAATCAGTTGCTCAACTTTATGGAGTAACATAATCTTAAAAGAATGATATCTTAGTTAATTATTTTAATTTTTATTCCTACAAATACTCTTTAGTCTAACTTTGCAAAACCCCAACAATATGTATTTATCTTCCTTCCACCACATAATTTTAAAGAAAATGATACAAAAGACAAGTCAAATTGCGCTTGAGGAACAATGTAAGATGTTAATTGATCTTAGAACATCACTTTTCAAAGAAGTTATGTTTTTCCTACACTTGCCAGATAACATTTATACAGTGGAAACAAAACTTTCAAACAGTTAAACTTTCACACCTGAGTGTCAAAAGCTGATGTGAAATTCAGTAAAGGAGGTTAAACCACATTTTTGTAACCACCTAAGCTGCTGGGACGATCTTGTTGGATAAGTCAAATGTAAGAAGTACTTTTTTGTATAGTTCTTAACAGTAGTAATAGACATACTGGAAACATCAAAAAGAACCTCTCAAACTGGAGAGAACGTCAAAAAAAGTTCTATTTTACTTCCGGAGCCAACAAACTGCTAAAAGAACACAACGAGAAATCCACATTTAGACTACCAAGACAAGCCTTAGAACACAGAAACATCAACTGCTGAATGAGTTTTTTGTTGCACAAACATATTATAAGTTTCTCTGTGTGCAGCCTGCAGATGAATTTTCCCATGGGGGAACATCCTTTTGCTGTCTTTTTACTCTGGATAAGTTTTCTATGAACAAAATCTCTGTGTTGTTTTTCAAGGATGTTTTTAGATTCCTCTCCCTGTCTCCTAGCAATGGGAGATATGGGTTCTATTTCAACCTATGAGGTGAAGGACTGTAATCTCTCTGATATTGTAAGCATTCTGAGATTCTTGTACAGGGCAGTGAAGAAGAAGCATCTGAGCTCTGTACCTGGGCACAGAGGTATTATAGCCCGAAAATCCTCTGATTATGGAGTCATTTTAATAAATCATATTAGCCTTCTGAAATTATTGTCAAGAGTCCTTTGTTATTGAACGGACCATGACAATAAGTTTTTCAATCCATCTGTGCCTCAGAACAAACACAACGTGGTCCCTGCAAGCCTGGCTGCCTGTGCCCAACGCAGGCTCTGCGAGTGACCACAGCTGCACTGATCAACATCATCACCTGAGAGGAGCTTGGAGAAAGCACCTCGTCCTGGCCAGCAGCCCTGCTCCTGACAAAGCAAACCTTCCCTTGCCATGCACACTCCCTCATTTAGCCAAGTTTGTCAGTACAACCAGCATGTGGCATGTCTTCTATTAGCAATCAAGTCTTACAATCCCTATTGACAAGACGGACAACAATCCACTCTCGTAAAAGATTCATGACACACTTTGCACTCTCTACTGCTTGCTTTCTCATAAAACCAGTGCAAATCCCATCAAAAATTTAGCAGAACCCCTGCCTCATCTGTTTAGGCCTGAAGCTAGTTGCAGGGACAACTCATTAGGGACAAGCTCATTAAAACCAGCCCTGGAGCAAAAGCAGTTTGCAAGTCTCCTCATTTTTATTCACTTTCACCTAGCCATTCCAGCTCCTTGTGCTTCCCAGATACAGAGCTTCTAATGATTTGGTACAATAAGCAAGGCTGCTTCCAAACTTGTGCTACACCAAATGCAGCTCCTTCTGTACTCCAAAGCTAAAAGGGTTCTGTTCATTTGTAGGGTTTAGGTGGTTCTGTATGGAAAGGCAGCATCAGGAAACCCAGAGGATTCTCTTCTGAGTACGTTAGCAAAAGGAACTGTGAGCAACTATCAAGCACACACTAAAATCCAAAGAGAAATCAAGATGTGCAGAGCTAACAGTAGCAGATACACATGCCCTAGGATTCAGTCACATCAGAGTGCATTTGGTATTTCATTTGGTGGTTTTAGCACCTTTTAGTAGCTAAAATAGGCAAGAATAAAATATATATTTTTTAAAAAATGAGGGAGAAAGGGGAGGGGAAAAAAAGACAAAAAACCAGAAAATATTTCCCTTCTCCTTAATAATAAATATTGTTTAGATAAAGTCAGGAGGTTGGAGATAGTTTAACTTTTCTGTCACTTGCAAAAGTTACTTTTGCCATGAGCACCAGCTGGGAAACCTTGCTAATATCTTCTGAATTAGATGTCTAAATTTAGGTATGGTAATAAGTAGCCCAGTTTCAAATACAACAGAATTTGAAAATCATGTTTATCGACGGTTCTGAAGATTGGTGATCCTGGGGTGATTGCAGAGATTCCTTACTTCTGTCCCATACAAAGAGAACTGCAAAGGCCTGCCAGGAGTGGATTTCCACCCCTCGAGACCTGTGATGACAAAAGCTGCTGAGTCCTGAGGCCAATTTGTGCACCAGGAAAAGGAAAACTCATGGAGATACAACCTCAAGTGTCACTTGCTAAAAATGGTCTTAGAAGAGTTTAATTCTAGCAAAAGTTGCTGCCATGTGCATGGTACAGCTGTTCAGACACAGATACATGCCCAGATAATGCATCAGGCTTCTGAGGAGTGTCTGACTGAATTTGGGGGAGCAAAGAACGGTGGCAAGTGTGTTCCCACAACTCTACAGATCAGCTTTGAAAAACAACCAAATTCTACTTGCCCAGTAGTGCAGAAAAACCAAGAACGTAACCAACAGTCCAAGAGAAGCAGCCCCTCATTCCACTGCAATCCTAGATGAATGGTTTTAATTTACATTGTTGCAAGCGTGCTAATATTCAATAATGTATTTTCACCTTGCCTTCACTTTATACACAGCACTACAAACAGGATACTTTCTTATTCTTGCCAAATTCATTCTGTGCTCAGCTTATGATGGTGTGTAACAATCTCATTGACAGTCTTCAGCCCATCACCCAACTTTCCCCAACCCATCAAGGCCTAGAGCATTTTTCAAAGTCTAAATTAAAAAAAAAAGATTATTTTGCTTTCCTTACTTCTGTCCAACTATGCAGCCAGAGTCAAAACTATTTACTTAATGTGGAAGAATTAATTATTTGGAGGATCACAGGCCAAAACTGTCAAAGACTAGAAAGTCTGACATGCACAATTTTTCCTAACAAAAAAATTATTGCCATGAAAACTGTTGCACTGATATAAATGAATATCACATTGCACATTGTCAGGTGCCATGAGCACAGAGCACCTCAAGACATGCAGGGGAACTGAAGGGGTGTGAAGTTTGTTTCATGCAAAGGCCCTTGCCTGGCTGCTGGAGACACAGCATCACTTACCCAGCACCAGCCCAGCCCCTGGCACAGATCAACAGCCCTGCACACCATGCTCAGCTCTGAGTTAAACAAATCAGCCTCACTTTGCACCAAAAGGGAGTGGGACCATTTAATGGGTGGTTTAAGGAGCAGCTTAGAAAGCAGGAAAGCACAGTTGCCCTTTTTGATTGCTTTTTTAGAGAAAAAGTGGCTGTCTCTCCATTCAACAGCCTGCAGTGGGGGCTTCAGTTCATTTACATGCTTGAGTAAGAGGCACCCACACATTAAAATAAAGCCTTAGTCAGAAACATTATTAACCATATTTTGTAGAGTTTCCTCTGCCTCACTGTGCAAAGGATGAAAGCTGCAACACCATTAATGCAAACCAAGTAATGAAATAAACTTTTCTGGAAAATGAGAACTTAGGGAGAAAGCTATTTAAAATTAAAACATATAACAAGCTTTACCAAAAAAAGCCCACCCCACTTTATCTAATCCATTGCAGTTTTCAGCATTTTGAAAGCATTAAAAGGGCCATGCTTATTTTTTCTATTATTCTCTTGTGTCTCCATTAAAGAAGTACCTGAAGGCTGAGAACCTACATTCTCATAAAACCTACTGCAGATATGGAAACTTCATAAGACATAAATTTGTAAAGAAGACAATGGCAATACAAATGCATTTAGAGTGAGAATAACAATGTTACTTTTGTCCTTTAAAAACCAATAACATTTATCAAAAAAGCAGCTTAGCAACACAAGTGAAATTCAAATGCTTTGAAATATAAATAAATATACATTTAATAACATTAGCTTTTTGATTTAGACAAATATTGTAAAACTTAATTAATCTTTCTAACAGCTTTTTAAAGCCACCTTAGATATAATTCTGCTCTTAAATTTAACTATAAAGTGTGAGAGGAGTGGAATACAACTCATTACCACATTAGCTCTGCTTTTTTTCTAAACTATTTTCTTAGAAAAACAAGTGATTTCTCAGCTTCCAAATAAAGCATAAAATATAAGCAACTTCAATGTACAGCACTTAGAAAGGATGTGAATGCATCATATATGTCATTTACTGTGTGGGGGAAAATCCAAAAACAAATAGCTCTGGAAAGGTTTCATTACTGCGATACTGAGTGTTAACAGCAGAATATCAATAAAACTGAAAGATGCAAATAGGTAATTTGGATTAAGCATTTGGATTACTTGTCATTAGTTATTAAGTCTTGCTCCAAATGAACTTGCTCTAAGGCACTAACATATTTACAAATACCATGACTTCTTTTCCTGGCAGAAATGAAAACACACCAACGCCATTAGAGATGAATTTAGCGTGGGTCCTCTAAGCAAAAATGCAATGGCTTCATTGAGCTTCATTACCAACACAACTTCCCCTCATTAAAAATTCCAAACAAACAGGTGTTTCACACTAGGTCTACTTCTAAAATTGCTTTCTTTTTATTCCCAGGGATACATCAAGAGCTGAGGGAGAATTCATGCAGTATAGATCAGTCAGGCATTGACAGCACATCACACTTTGACTAGCTGCTTGGCTCTGTTTAAAGTCTAAGTTAGGCCTTGGCCCATCAAGGCCATGGCTATTGAATTATTGACAGCCTCTCACTGTGGCGCAAAGGGAAAGAGTGCTACAGCCTCAGCTCAGTGAAGATGAAATGGAAACCCTCTCTGAAGCTTACTTTAGCACGTTAAAGGAGTTTTAATGGTCTTGTTTAAAATTCAGTAAGAGAATATATTACACTGATTATGTTTTCACCAGCTAAACAAAAAGTTTGGGATGCTGTGGAGATTATAAATGAAAGGAAAACTACACAAAGTATAAACTTGATCTACACCAAGAAGCTGACTAACATTCCAAACTCACACCAAATCCCTCAGCTTTACATGCCTGACAATTTTCACCATTCTATGCTGTTATTCCTGGTGCAATCAAGGGTTAACAATAACGTGGAGGTTCATGGTCATCCCAGAACACAGGCTGGCTTTTATAATAGTTCATTTCTGCTCACACCATTAAATCTGCAAGCCAATGCAATGGCCAGTCCATGTTCCCAGTTTGCCACCCCCAATAGCTCTCTCTCTCTTTTCCTTCCTGGTTATCAGGAGTGCACTAAGGGGTGTCAGTAAGGAACTGACCCCTCCAAGCCTGGCTTGTTTGTTTGTTTTTCCAGCAGAACTCTTCTAGATGGTAAACCACCATTCCTCTTCAACTAGCTGATTAATATTAACAATCCTCATATTCTTACATAATTTCTTTTCTTTTTCAAATTTATACCTGCCAAGATTTACTTGCATTTTAATAGCTGATGTCAGACAAGCAACAAGCAGAAAGTTCCATCTTAGGACTATAATTTTAAACACAATGAGATTCACATCAACTGTCTCATAGACACGCGAAAATTATTCCATGTGGACTTCTAAAGTGCATCCTAAAAGCTTCAAAGAATGAGGAGGTTTTTCAAAGAATTTAAAATGATGCTCAGGGAGGGGGGAGGTGGGAGGGCGTTAAGCAATTTGTCTAATGTGACCCTATACTCATTTCTCCAACATCACTTCCAATATGCTGCCTCCTGTCAAATCAACAAAGAGAACCAAACAGCACATCTAAATTTGTGTTCATTTGCCTTCTGCAGGATTATCTTTGCCACGTCAAGCATTATAAGTAAATCAAAGATGCTTCTCAGGGGCTGTAAGAGTGGGGCTAATCTCCAGACAAATATTTAGAAGGCAGCTTAGCCTGTTCTGGCTTTAATTGTTTCCAACTGATTTGACTTTTTCTAATTACAGCCTTTATGTTATAAAAGCCATTTTTATGTTGCTGAAGAGCAGTTTCACTGCAAATACATGAAATTTTGCTGAGTTTCTGTTCCCATGTTGATTATGAAAATGGTACTCTACAGCTTTCCTCTAATTAGAAAAAGCACACTTCACACAGCATCAACAAATTTTAACATTAATAACAGAGTGACAGTGTCCTTTTGTGTGTCTTTAAGTAACTTCTCAAAATATGACACCACAAAGCCACTGTATCCCACTTGGGTATCATAGCAGGAGCAATTTTCACATTTTTGCATATTATATTTATTCAAACACAGAACAGCATCTTTGAAGAAGCTGTTTAGTAATTTAACCTAACAGAATAAGATAATTAAACTTCTGGATAGTCTGTGTTGAGGTGCTTTCCAAACCCATGAACTTGAAAAATTCAAACACACACAAAGCAAATTATACATCTCCTTTGACAAATCAGACACCATGGCTACCTATTACTTTTAGTATTTCCTTGCCTTTCTAATGAACAGGCAGAGGAGATAATGTAGTTTTGCTTTGCACCAACTCACAGACACTTCTGGCTGTTTAATGGAAATTAACTGCAACCCAAATGCTGGGAACAACAGAAATCAAGGCAGAGAGTCACAGAACACATAAAATAAGTCCATTCCAAATTCTGTACATTCCTAAGTAATGCTTCCTTAGAACAGGAAAGACCTTTTCATTTACTGTCAAAGCTGAGCCCAGAAAAAGCAATTATGAAATATAAATAAGGCATGTGATAATACAGATTATTTCTGCCATGACTTTATGCAACAGACAACTCTGAACACTGCAAACTTCCTATCTCTGTGCAGAAAGAATCAACAATAATATTGTGATACAATGAGAAAAACAAAAAGGGGATTAAAGGACTAAAAGTTGGTATGATTTTTTTAGGTATAGAAAAGTTGCTATAGGAGTCAAAACTGAAGGAAAAGGCAACTCTGAAGTTTCCACATTGGAGACATTTATGCTTAAAAATATGCACACACCACTTTCAGTACTGAGAGTGGTTGAATTAAACTGCTGCAGGATAAAAGAGAGCACCAGGCAGAACTGAGTTCCAGAAGGCATTTTTACAGCATGACCTCCCCATGAAATAACAGGTAGCACTCTCACAGAATATTGCATAGTGCTGTGACAACAATGCCTCCAAATTCCTTTCATCTCCCTGAAAAATCTAGACTTGCTGACACAATCCTGTGAGGTGTCAACAAAAAGCATTTATGTGTCCCCATTTGCTAGAACGGAGGGCATCAATTACTCAGGCATCAATTTTGACTGCTTTATTATTCTGGAGACTTGTTCCATAATGGCTTGTTATCCTTTTTGTAAAAATTAAAACTGTGCTATTAATAACTCTTTGACAAGGCTTCAGATCTCAATTACATTAATAATAAATTCCTGTCTTTATGTGTGAGTTCCTCATCTTTTCCATCCATAACAAGACTTTGTAAAATTGGCGAAGAAACTAGAAAGAAAGCAAAACTATATGATATTCCTCAAAAAGAACTTTCTAGCCTCCTACTCTGTTCAGTTTGCAGATGTCCTGAGATGAGCAAGTACTCTGTACATTCAGTAACCCCTCTTGGTTTTATCTGGAGTTTTGGGATGTTGGGAGAACCTGGTGAAAAGCACCCAGCCCAGAGGGAGCCATGGTTGGGTCTCTGCAGCGGATCCTGGGTCTGTGATTTAGAACAAGCAGGCAGAGTGGTGGTACCAGCACAGCAATGGAATGAGCTATTTGTGTTCCAGGTACACAACCTCCTCTGGGTGCTCCCCCAGAGCCCCCTGGGAGTGTCTCTTTTCCAGACTGAGTGTCAGCCAGGTATCAGAACAGTGGGGATGGCAGACAGCCAAGAGTCTCTTCCTAACACACTGCACAGATCCAATAAAAGGGTTTTTGTTTTTTTTTTTTTTCTGAACTGCACGCTCTCACTTTGTCGCCCATTTTAACACTTATACAACATATTACATAGATAATCCTCTAGGTCTAAGGTGGAAACATTGAGGAACAGAAAATTATAAACATGACTACTTGTAATATCCTCCACTGGGCACATTTTACACCAGTTCTGCAAAGAATGTACCAGATCTGTTTGCAAACCAATTTTTTTTTGGTTTAGACCAACACATTTCTCATGGGGCTGACTATTCAAGACACTGCTATCAAACCCATCAAAGAAGCAAAAACTCTATCAGTCTTACAGTTGTCCAAATTACATCCCCAAAGTCCTGCCATCTTTAGTTAACCCTCGAAAGATGAGGCAGAATAATCTTTGCCTGTAGCTTTCACACTTGAATCTCTAAAAGTTACCACAACCTAAATAATGACCATAAAAGAAATCTCAGGAAAGGACCAAAACTGATGTAAGTGGGAGCAAACCAAAACCTTTTGCTGCTCTACAGAAAGAAGCATATATATTAGAATCAGTGAAACCAAACCACTTTTCCAAGGTATTAAAGACAAGATAAGCATTTTCAGAGGTGATTATCTTCCACTTGGATATCCCAGTACAATCTGGTGTTTTCTGTTGCTGTGAGGAAATAGACTCACTGCTGTGAGGAAATTGAGGTCTTGATGTGTCTGGGAACAGAATTATCAGCAGAGCCATGCTGACTGTACAAACTTCTTGGGTTTTTAAACCAGTTTTTCCTAAGGTAATCCCTCCTTAACAATACAGTATGTTTGGGACTTTTTACTTTAGTAAATATATGTTTTCCTCCTCTCTCTAAAACACTAAAGAGCCAACATATGTCTGCCTGTCAGGGAAAAGATAAAACTGGATTGTCAGGCAGGACAAGTTTGTTATTAGTGAACTCTGTGTCTTACATATAAGGAAAAACTCATAAAAGCATTCAGATGCTTTTGCAGAAATAACTTTGCAAGGAGCAGAGGGGCTGAAGTTGATAAACAGTTACACATTTTTAAAGAAAAAAGACTTCCAGATGTAGTACAGCTATTCCATTTTATAGTTCACATCGGCATCTCTCTGCAGAGGACTGAAACAGAATCTTAGCAAAAGGCACATTATCTCTCATCTACTTATTACTTGGCCTTTGCTCCTGAAGAAGAATCATTGACTAAACAACAAAATAAATAGCCTCAAATACTGGCAATGGGGGTGCTAGAATTTTACATCAAAGAATTACTCCTACCAAAAAAAAAAAAAAAAATGGAATCCATAAATTCTATGTAGTTTTTTAAGCTATACCATAAAATTCAAATAAGAAAAATATCCTTGACACTCTGTAAAAGTTTTTCATGAACTTGAATAATGTTTTGGAGTGAATCAATCATCACAGTAACTCCTGCCTTAGATTGTCAATATTCCTTGCTTACATAGGATTTTGTTTTGGTTTTGTAGATACCAACTTCTGTAAGTTAACCATAGATAATTTCAGGAACAGAAAGAACATATTAGATAATGTACCAAATTCTGCATCCTGATGTGCTAAAATAAAAAAAAAGGGGAAAAAAAAGGAAAAAAGGTAAACTTTAATGTTACTGAGGAAAAAGAAAACACAACAATGAAAGACAACTTCAGACATTTAGAAAGAAAGCTGTAATGCAGTCTCCTATAAACAATTCTTAAGCTAATAGCTGAATAAGAAATCTTCAAGGTTGAGACTCCATTTCCATAGCATCAGCCACTGTCCAAACACACCATATTTGCTTTTTAATTAAGAAAGGACTCACAATGTCCTACACAGGACATGCGAAGTTCCAAATGCAGTTCTGAGCTGTCCTGATTTGAATATAAATAAACGAGCATTTTTAAATATTCTGTATGGTCAGAGGGGACATAAAAACATTCTTGAATATACCCAGATTTTTTTTTAACTTATTTTCCTTCTTTCCTTTCGCTGATATTGCCATGACTCAGTGATGAGCTTGCAGGAGGGGCTGTTCCCAAAAGTGGTGCCAGTCCTGCAGCTGCTCCTGGCCCCCACTGGCCTCTGCAGGGCCCTCTCACAGGTATTCCCCAAATGTGCACAGGAACAGGGGTGAACGAGGCTGGGGATTTGACTCTGGCTAAATTAACCCAGAGCAAATTGGTCAGCTGCAGCCAGATGAGTTTCCTGACTTGGTCCAGTGAGCAGCTGCACAAACAGCTCACACAGGGACAAGGAAGGGCAGGATTTCCCCACTCCTTGCAGGGTACCCTCATTTCCCCCAGGATCCGGGTGAGGATGGAGCCACATTTTTCCACTCTCCACCAGAAGCAGCCAAGAGAGTAATGGGAGGTACAAAAGACGAAGATGCTATCAGCCTTTTACTGATTGTCCTCTGGAGAGCACAGACAGCAAAAGTGCTAGAAATGCTTTGGGTTTTTAATTTTTAATACATGGTCCAAAAAAAAAAAAAAAAAAAGTGGAAGCTCTCTAGAGCTATAAAAGCATCACAAGAGCAGTCAAAATACCAGCCTTAGCTGCTCAGTCATGTCACTTGTGGAATCACTGGAGCCTGCCCTGCCTCCCCACCCCCAAAACTGTGGTAGCATGAACATTGCAGCCTGACTTCACTCAAGGACAGTCTGGGCCTCAATAACAGCACTGCTCATGGCACTGCAGTTTTTAAAAGCCTTTCCTCAGAAATGAAACTCCAAAACTACCTGCCAACCAGGTCTCCTTAGATACACTAAAGCCTGGCCTCCACAGGAGAGAGGAACACAAGTACCACCAAAGGTCACTGTTTGATGTTCCATGTCTGTATTACACACCATACTCCACTAGAATACAATTCAATTTTACTCTTAGAGACCAAACCGAATTTTCTGCTGTGGAAATTGCCAAAGCAGACTTCTCCCAACCCCCTCCCATTTACCAGTTTTCTCTTTTTTATTCTAAAACCACAGACTGTGAAAGCAGGACATCCCCATGGCATTTAACCAGCCACTGTGAAGCAAGGAAGTGCACTTTGAAGGAAGCAGAACATCAGTGTGCTAACAGGTATTGCCGTGGTCCGTGTGGTAATAAAGGACTCTTGACAATAATATCAGAAGGCTAAATATGATTTAATAACATGACTCTATAATTCAAAGAATTGGGCTATTATCTGCCCAGCCTGGAGCATTAGAAGCTGCTGCTTCCAGCTCTGTCCAAGGAATGCCAGAACAGCTTACACAATCAGAGATAACAACTTTTCACCTCATAGGCTGAAAGGAAGAAAAACCCCCAGCTCCTATTATCAGGAGACAGGCAGAGAAACCTCTGTCCTTGAAACACAGCTCAGAGATTTGTTTATAGAATCTTGTACAGAGTAAAGACTCTTTCCCATGGGAAGAATTTTTCTGCAGGCTGCATGCAGGGAAACTTATAATATGTTCACACAACAAGCAGGATTCCCTGAAAGAGAAGGAACAGGGCTGGGACTGCAAACAGAGCTGTGCTTGGCCGTGGCACAGGGCAGGTGCACCTGAGAGTCCTGCACTCCTTGTCCCTTTTGGCTCCACACACCTGGGTTTTCCTTCCAGAGCCCGGGCAGAGCAGGCTGTGCACACACTTTTCATCCTGGCAGCCTCACAACGTGTCCTGAGCATTTCCCTGGAACCAAAAATCACTTCCAGCCCCAGCCAGAATGTGGGAAACCCATAGCATCCCCCCAGGAGAAAACCCCTGTTGCATTAGAGGGAGTAGGGCATTTGTAGGACTCAAGGTAGGACTTTGAGGGTGAAAGAACAAAATCCTGCAATGGACAATTTTATAATTAATCTTTGGGAAAACTGGAAGCTGTTAATATCATGAAATCTGAATCCATTCAGATTTCATCCATCTCACATTATTTTTCTTCACCTTTACCATCATTAACAGTCCAGCTCCTTCACAGCAGCAATTTTGTACCCTTCCATATCTATGCAGACTTTGCAAATTTCTAGCCTGAAATCACCATTTAAACACTTCTACTTGTCTGCTACAACTGTCCATTACCTCAAGCCTTCTAAAAAAAGCAAAGACAGAAAGAAAATAAGTCGAACAAAATTACAAAGTCTGTTGATATGACATAGAAATCTACCTTTTAGATAAATCTTTAGGTTTAAAAAATACAAAAATAATGCTTTCCCCTAGCACAGTTACTAGTCAATGACCTAAAATAGTTTTTGCCTGCATAATTGTGCAAATCTAAAATTCCAGCTACTTCCACAGCACTTCAGAAAAATCAGAGGCTCCATTTTTTTTTAAAATGGCACAGAACAACAGGAAACAAAGGTTATTTTTCAGTGTCCCTAAAAATAATGAATTGGCAGTATTTCACCCTACAACTAAAGCACACTAACTACTTAAACAAACAAAATAGACTTGAAAGACCTGGACATTCAGCAGTCCCACAGACAGATGCCTTGCAAAATCTCATGCCAGATCTCAAGATGTGTCTTGCAAAGAGACTACTTCCATGGTTCCGCGTCCAGTAGCTTCAAAAAGCATGAAACCAAATCCAGAAGTAGTTCTGAGAAGCCTTAATTATTATTATTATTGTTTTGCTTATGGTTTTATAATACCAAGAGCTCACCAGCTTCTATATAATAGAACTTGTGATATTTTTAATATGTAGTATTTGCCACATAAAGAAAAATCACAAATGAGTACATAAAAGAAAACAGTCTATTCATGTCTTCCATTTCCAAGAGAAGAGAAATGATAGGTATTATCACTTGGCTCCCATATAAAAACTTATGGGATACATTTTTTCAGCCACATTAAAAATGAGAAACACAATGTACAACTGAAGACAAAATGTAACAAGCAAAGAATAACAGGGTTCCTCAACAAAACATTTACTGCAAAATGGGTTCTGTAAGAAAATTCAGTTACACATTGGATTCCCTCATGGAGCCAACCCCATTCCAAAGGATTTAACACAAGGAGGGAATTTTTGGACTCCTCATGATGGAGAAGTTTCTCTATGTAGCTGACAGCTCCCGCAGGACAACAGCAATATGTGAAAGGAAAAATAAGGAGCAGGAATTCTGGACTGACCTGGTTCAGGCTTTGTTCCTGCCCTGTCTGCTTTGGCCAGCCAAATGAAAATAGGCACATAACACTGGCACCAGGATTTTCCCATACTTTGTATTTCTCTATTCAAAAAACCCAAAAAACAACCAAACAAACAACACCAAACAAAAAACCAAACCCACAGAGCAAAGCAAGGTTTATTGTTATTGCAGAAAATGTGTCTCAAGACATACCAACATACACAACAGACCAGTGGCACATTCAGAAAGGGACACATTTTACAATTCCAGGATAGATGCATTTATTTAACTATGCATGTGGACTGTGTAGGAAATTATCTCTCAACAGCCTGAAAGCAGAAAAGTTTGTCCAGTTTTGTTTGTTCTTGTCTTGCAGGATCAAATTAGATGGTTAATAGTCATTACAGGTGACATTTTTGGGGTGTCTGTGGCTCTCAATGGGATGAGCTGGCTGAGCCTGAGCCCACACACAATCACTGTGTGTTTTCCTATATTTTAGCAGTCCACTTCAAATTGTTCATGCATGCTAAAATAACTTGCTCATATTATATGCTCTAAATAAAATATATTCTCTAAGGTATTCCTGAAACACACCTTTATCATCAGCAAAGTAAAAGTCAAGAAAAGAAAGGAGATAAGGAACTTTAAATTAGAGCAGTTGGACATTTTTCACATTGTATGCCACTGCAGAATTATTTTTAAATCCATTCCTATAGTTTCTTTAGAACAATTTAAAATAATTAACATCTCTGTCAATAAAGTAGCAAAGTAGAAAGCAGTGCTTCTTTTAAAACAAAACTTATAAAAGCAGAGAATGTAGGCTTCAGGATGAAGATTTTGTATCATACCAATAAAATAATTAACCCAAATCTAATCCTTGATATGTTTTAGAAGTGGGTCAAAATAATAAGTAGTAAACATTTAGAAATTTTCACTGAGGCCTTTCATTTTCTCCTTCTTGTAAATACTACTTGGAAAAGTTAACTCTCCATTGTCAGCCTTTACTGGTGCTGTTCTCACTTGTAAACGCATGCCATTACCACTTCAAAAGTATGACATCAGTTACCTGTCAGCAGGATTGCAATTAAAGTAATGTTTAGAGAAAGTGGAGTCTGCTTGTCTATTGATGCAGGGCGACAATTGTCTGTAATTTTAATCGGGGTTACATGCATGTGCTGATAAAAGATGAGACCCGTTAGTGTCGGTATTTTGCTTTCATCTTTAGGTATTCTGCTTTTCGCTTTTTGTTCTCTAATTTTAAAAATGCTCATTGTGATGTTTTAAAAGGAATTCCAAGTCGCATTAAAATAGCGCTGGAAGCTTCACGCTGTGATTAGATGAAAGTGGCTCTAATGCATTAGGAGGTGTTGAGTTAATAGGAAAACAGCTTTGATTCAGTAGCCTCTGTCTGGCGTGCCACTACAACAGAAGTAAAAAGGCAGTGGGCAACTCCCCTCTAATCACCTCCTGTTAGCTGCAACTATAGGCAAATTGCTGGTGAGGATTAAGTGGGGAGACTATCACAGGATCAGTGTCAAGCAGAAAAAAAGACTCAATTTGTGAGCAATCATGACTCCCTAATCACTTCTCTAAGAGCTTTAGGAATTACTAACAGTAGTCTTTAGAAGCCTGGACACATCATAAGCACCGACCTACAGAGATAAGGAATCGCTTTTGACCACAAAACCTATGATTACCACAGCTAGAACAGTTAAGGATAGAGATAATAAAATAAATGATGGCTGCAAAAATACCGAATTTGCCTTCACCTACACTGTACATCTTCAGATGACTGAGATTATGATTCATGTGTGTCAACATTGTGACTGCAAGCTGAGGTAAGATGAGGCTTGTACGGTTTGGAGGCAGCATTAGAACAAATCTGTCAGCAACAATGAGAAGAAAATGCCGTACTATTGCAATTCTGTTCCACCTATGAACAGTGGAGGAGATTCTACCCAGAACATATTTTCCAGCGGTTGCTACAGAGTCACTCCCTGACGATTTTTTTATTCCCAGATATTTTTAGTAGTAGTAAAAAATGCAAATAAAATGAAAAACGCAAACACCTGCTATTTAATTTGGAGACAATCTTATAGATATAGATAATTGACTTCTATTTTTTTATGTATCATAACCCTCCATTAGATTATAAAATTCAATAAAAACACAAGCACTAGCTTTGTAACACCTGACAGATCTATAATTGCAGGGGTCTAAAAATCAACATGCCCAATAAATGCTACCATTTTTAGAGATCACAAAGTTTATTCTGCCTTTGTAGTCTGAGTTGCAAAGTGATGGGCTCGACTGCTCAATCAAAAATTACTTTTCCTGCTTTTGTTTTACATGGCCTAATCCCTTAGCATCAAAAAGAACAAAATAAATGAATATTTAACCATGCTGCAAAAGAAGTACAACAGAAGACGTTGTTCAAAGTAAGGCATTACTTGATCCAGGCACATCAGGCTATTGCTCACCGAGAGTAGATGGAAACAAATAACACATGCAAATGTCAGAATGAGACCTGATTCACAAACACAGTTATTGTTTTCAGGCTTGAATGTGTTTCAGCGACAGAAAGAAGCAGTTATAGTAACATCAAAAACGGTTCTTGAGAAATAAAATGTATTATCATTGATTCTCTGCTAAGAACAAGCCACAGCAGTTGCAGTGCTTTTGCTGCACTGTAAGCCAAAGTGCTCATGCACATCAAGACTTGCCACTAACATTAATATAGAGAAAAGGCATAAAACACAATTAGGACACAGCAATCAATCAATGACAATTCCTTCTACTAACGCTCTGATAATCTCAGAGGCAATGAAAATAAATAAATAAGCCAAACAAAAAAGCTCTGCCCCGAAGTCTTCCACACATCTCGAACTTGATCTGGAAATAGCATAATAACATTATAAACTACCTTCCAGGACAAAACAGGCCCTTCCATAGAAAGGTAGAGAATTCCCATTAAAGAGTAACTGAAAATTAACAATGACAATATGTGCACTATGCAGAATTATGAGCAATATTGTTGAAACACCACCAACATACACTGAACACTGAGACTGTTACACCAGCTCCCTTACAGCACACACTTGTAAAGACTGCCAAGAAAAAGAATACTTTAAGTTTATAAAATAATTCCTTTCAGCTAAATGCTAGAAGACATGACATATATGGATTTTCAATATCTATAAGGGATTTGAATTCATTGATTCTTATGGTACCCTTCCAACTGGAGATATTATTCTCTCATGGAATGTGCTTAATGCCTGTGTGAACGCTGTTTATGTTGGCATTAGGTAAGAAATATTTTGTCTTTCTTGCATCAGTGCTTTTAAAACACGAGAGAAACTATGAATATGCATTTTATTATTTTTAAATAGAAGTTTTAATTAAAACCAGTTGCAATGCATGTTATATAACTCCAAAATAGCTATATGGCTATATTAATTCTTCTTTCTTTATCACTTGGGAAGTATGGAATAGGTTAAAAAGTACAGCACCCCATCCTACCTTCAGCAAAAACCACACGAAGGGTGTTTTCTTGGTGCATTGTCTGCTCCTTTCCCAAACAGAACTACCAGCTCTATGTGCACATACATATTAATAAAATTATTTGGTGCTAGTTTACCAACACTTTAATTGCGAAGTTTTGGATGTTTTGTAATTGTGTTCCTATAAAAGAAACTCGTGGTATTTCCCAGTGAATTAACAAAAGCAAAATGTCTTCATGCTGCTACTTGGATTCGAAAGGACAAAACACAACATTACAACCCAGCAACTTGGTAAAACTCATCAAACCCAGGCACCAGCGCTCAAGATGGAGCTGCAGCATCCCCCATCCCCTTTCTGCGGACTGGACACATGACCTGGTCAGCGAATCAGGGCCGGGAGCCCCGCGGTGTCCCCGGGAGCCCCGCGGTGTCCCCGCGGTGTCCCCGCGCTGTCCCGCACGGGGGGCGGCCCCGCCGCGCTCCGCGGAACCTCCGCGCTCAGCGCTGCGCACCGAACCTTCTGTGCGTTACCACAAGGCTTGGAAAAGCCTTCTTAAAAAAAAAAAAAAAAAAAAAAAAAAAAAGGCAGAAAAACCCCACGAGCATCACCAAAACCCCGCGGTTTGTCCAATTACGTAGCATTAACCCCCATTTTCTCTCCGTTTGCACCCTCTCTGCGCAATCAAGGTTTCTAAAGGGCCAGTTTTAATGAGCTGGAATAAGGAGAGGCAATGTTTGTCTGCCCATGCGGTGCAGTGCTCTCGAAACTAACAGGCAGACACTGCAACACATTTTTTTGCCTTCTAGGTCAGCATTAACTCTAGTTTTAGCAGTAGTAGCTAAAGGCAACTGTACTGTAATCAAGCATCTCAGGGATGGTTTTC
>VXAX01001831.1:484422-571475 GCA_013399835.1 Leptocoma aspasia
TTTCCTTTTTTTTTTTCCCTGTCTGTTGTTACTGCTTCGTTGCAGAATCCCCTGTTTTAATATACAAACTCACCCCACTGTGAAGTAAGCCCTTGCAGGGTTGGGTAGCCACGAGAATATTAGTGGCTAGTGGTTAGCTCCATGGGAAGAAAAAAACAAAAAAAAACCAAAAAAAAAGGAAAAAGGAGAAAAAAAAAGAAAGAAAATAAAGGGGGGGGGAAGAAAAAGAAAAGCTTTCTTTAAAAAAAGGCAAAGCGTCAGGGCTATGCGTAAGGGAAGGGAAAAAGGATGGAAAATTAATAATCCAACAGGCAGGTTCCCTCAGTGTTATTAATCATGCTGCTTCTCACAAGCTAGAGAGGAGCTGAGATTTGCACATGGGAGGGGAGGGGAATGTTCACTATTGGCCAACGAGCTCATTCCTATACATCTCAGCCAATCCTTATTTTTTTCTTTTTCTTTTCCTCCCCTCTCCCCCTCCCCCCTCGCCTTAAGGTACAAATATATCTGAGAAGCAGTTACAAAACCCTGGAAGATGAAAAATCATGCTCCCAGGCTAGGCAATGCTTGGTCCAGTTAATACACTATAAACTTTATTTGAGCTGACTTCTCATTTGATCCCCTTGTGACAGGGTCAGTGAACGGCAAGCAATTCCATCCCAAATCATGCCATAATCGAATTGCTGCCTATTTCCCGAACCTATAATGAAAAAGGCAACCGAAATAATGCAGGTAATGTTGGCAGCCTCCCCTTGCTGTCGTACATTATTACTGCCGATTGCTTGCCTCCATTTCCCCTGTACTCTAACAATGAATATATTTCACAGCTCACTTGCTTTCCTGTGTGGGTGGTATGGCATAGACACCTACATGATATGAAAGAAAATCTAAAACAATAGGGTTTTGTTTCTGTGCACAGCACCTAACAGGCTGCTGGTAGGAAAGGCAATTTTGTCAAACTGCTACAGGAAAAAACAGACTAGTGAGGCTTAAACAAGACTTTGGGTAAAAACACCACCCAACTTCTTTTTATCTATTTAACCTCAGCTTCATCTGATCGTCTACATAATGATTCAAGCATTTATTGGCACTCTTTAAATAAATTGCATTACACAGCTGCTCCTAAAAGGTTATTTTAAAGTTAGGGTTTCCTAAACAAACTACTTCAGAGACACAGGAGATATTTCTCTGCCAATATACATGTTCTGAAAGAGCCACGCATTAACAGCCTGAGAATTAGCTCCACTCGAAACAGGAGAATCTCTACCAATTCACTGAATTATCACAGCTACTGAAGCAAAATCTGCAATTTCTGCCCTCGGTTATCCTCTGCCTGTAATGACAGCAGGACACAGAGCAGAGTAAGAGCTGCAGGGTTTAGGTTACAGCCTGTGTAGCACTCCTGTCCACTACCAGCCTAGACCATGACTGCTTTGAAAAACACAGACTGGGGCTGCATAAAGCAGGCAGTAATCATGAGGTAATTACATTTTCAAATGACATAAATTAACCACAATTGTGAGAAATATTCCCTTTGATCCACCGCTGGATGGCATAAATATGACTGTTTATATAACCCTTTACTTTGAATCTCACTTTAGAAGAGTTTGAAGCATGAAGCATGCAAAGCAAAGACTTACATAATGAACAGAAAATGCATTTAATAAGGACAAGGCAATACCCCACTGCATTTCCCTCCAAAGTGCACACAATGAAAACCACCATGGATAAGAGAATACAGCAGTATCCTATGCAAAATCCCAGTGCTGACAGCCTTGAACTCTGTTCCAGCCTGAATTCAGACCTCAATTTCTACCCAGCCCATCACCCCATGCCAGGGCAAACCACAAGGCCAGTCCAAACGGGAAATTCAGCCCATGTTTTATTCTGACCTATGAAGACATTCCAGAGCAAATACACTCGCCAATTTTATCATAAACCAGCATCAAACATTTGGATCAAATTATTTATCACCTCATGCCCTGACATAAGGAGGAAAAACAATTTTAAAACGTCATGGCTGGAGCGCAGTGAGAATTCTGACCTGATATTTGGAATTACAGCTGGTACCTTTCTATTACATTGGCACCTTTGATAATATTTACAAAGCTAAACACTATGGTGTACAACTGCAGGTTTGAATGAGAGCACTTTACCACATGACTTTCAAAACACATATTTTAATTTTATCTGGATTATAATTGCTAATAAATGATGTTTTCATTAATTGGCCAGAACCCTCATTTCATTATCTCAGACAAGAGAAACAGGGACTGTAAGTAGGCATTGTAATTTTAAAGTAATGCAATCCTTCATCTGACTAGAATACAATATGAATATTTCACTGTTTGAATGACTCTAATTTTTCACTTCCTGCTCAGGCAGAACTGATTTGAGACAGCACTCCATTTTTTAAAAAAAATATGCATGGGTTCAAAAGTGCATGCCAACATATGGACATAGAGTAATTCTTTAAAAACTCAGCACTGGAGGCTATGAAGAGCAGATCTTATACAGAAAAGAAAAAGATCAATATAAAGAAAAAATTGTTCCAGATGTAATTGAAGTCATACATTTTTACATGACTTCTGCTATACACCCAATTACTGCTATTTATCAAACAGCAGACAACATTGAACCTGGCAGCATAAAAAACAAATTTTACTAAGTTAGGAAAAAAATAAAAAAAAGAAAAAAATCATCAGAAAGGGAAGGAAAAAAGATACAAATAATAAATAATTCAATATTCCTGAGGAAAGCTCTTGCAGAAAAGGCCTGACTGATTCAAACATCAGACGTGAGGCTGACAAGAGATATATCGATTTAGACAATTCTATCATTATTATTCCAGCCTGAGTCCTTCAGAAAAGCTGTTCTTTTTGCCCCTGTTTTTATTGCTGTAACTGCCAACCTTTCCTCTTCTACCTTCCTCTCTTTGAACTTGGATTCATTACGGCTTTATTCTCAGTCTAGCTATAAAACAGTAAGGAGAAGTCCTGGTTTCATCTATTTGAAATCTAAGTTCAGTTAAAGATACAATGGTGGAAAATATTTGCTTTATGTACACGCAAGTTCAATGCTTCCTTAAAATAGGTCAAGTGCTTCTTGAAGTTTTAATTACAAGAACAGACCTTCGACTTCAGGATTAAATACATGTGAGATGACAGCACTGTTTAGCTCCAATTTAACTTTGCTGAATTCAGACCTTTCCCAAACTTACCAGGAACTGCCCCTAAGTTTATATGTGGACGTAAACTAATTTTTTTTTTGTACACAAACTGATGTTTTTGTTTGTTTTCTCTACCTAAACAGCACTGCATCACTGTAGTTGTTCTCAAAAAAAAAACCCAAACCAAACAATGAAAACTCAACCCAAAATCCTTGTAGGTCGATGGAAATCAGCAAAATGAAGCTGTATAATTACTGGAAGAAAGCATTCCTCCATTAGGCATCTGCAAGCAGAACTATTTCTTCCCTGTTCGATGTGTTAATTACAACTAGATAGGATGTGCCACAGAAAATTAACAGTCTTGCAAAGACATCAGAGGTAAACACACAAAACAGGAGCTGCTTAAGGGTCAGGAGAGCAAGTCAATTTTGAAGAAAGATAAAAGAACTGTCATGTATATGATTGCTTATGAAAGAGAAGAGGGCAATCCTGCCTTGTTATCATCAGTTAATTAGGCACTACAGTCAGGCGTGCATACGCTGCAACATTTGCCATGGTAATCAAATGTATTATTCAAATGTGAAACAAAACAAAAGCAACGCAACTCTGACAGGGGAGAATGCAATCTGCCCACACAAAGGTGCTGAATTAACTTTAGCTGTTAAAGGGAAGCTCAGGAAGGTGTAACATCAACTTTCTCAAACCGCACTGCCTTGAAATTCAGACTACAATTCTGCTTCTAGAGAAAATACTCTTTTCCAAATTTGATTCACATGTGAGGTGATGACCTTTGCAAGCAAAGACAAGGGTAATGAAAAGCAATTGATAGTGCAGTAGGATTCTGTTATGTCTTTAATATAAATATGACACTGAGACTAACAAATGCACTCTTGACAAAGCATGCAATCTCCTGAGTAAGAAAAGGAAAAAGAAAGCAATATATCACATTTTCCCTGTCCTGAGCCATAACTGCAAGGAAAAATAAAACTAATAACTGCTCTGCAAATGATGTGATGACACCATGTGATAACCACCCTGTCTCACTAAGGCTTCTACCATGTTACTGTACAACCAGTCTTTTTTCAGTTTGTACAAAATGGATGCTTTTTGCTGCTATTTTTATTTGACTAGACAGAATACATCCAATACTAAGTTTGGTACCAAAATTAGGACCTTTGCCAGGGAATGACAACAAGCTAATGGCTTCTCATGTCTTAATATTAAACTTTTAGACAACACCATTTTCAGATCATGTGTTTCCTTTACACGAGATTGGCAAGGAAAATCCCACTGGACTTTTTTCACCTTAAGCAAGCTGCGTGTCCCTAAAGGGTGACTCTGTATAAAAGGTAAGCTCCCTGCTAGAACTGTGGAAAGGGAAAAGCTGGGAGAATTGGGAGAGGGGTTCCAGTGAGCTGCTAGGCTCCGTGTCTCCAGGAAGGAGCTGGAGAAGAGCAGATCAGTCAGAACCCCCCTGCCACGCCTGCCCCCAGAGCAGGAGCTCTGAGCTACCAGCCCATGCTGCTTCCTCCAGGCTCCCAGCTTCTGCACAGCCATGAGGGAACCTCTGAAACTGTGATCATCTCACCCTGCTTTATCAACCCTGCCTCCATCCTTTCCTGAAGCAAGGAGACCAACCCTCCAGGGCAGGGGCTCCTCAAACCAGCACCAGGACCCTGATGTGGCAAGTCACCTTCTGCCAAACCCCAACTGCAGAGCAGACACTGCTGTCTTCTTGAGCACTCCCTGTACTCCAGACCTACTTCTGCAAGACTAGGAAATAACTGATACATTTCACGCCCATTTTGTAGTTCTTCAAACGTTTTCCAACTTCATATTCTTGCATAACAACTATGGCTTCCTTCTATTCTGCCAAAAAAAACCACTGACAATACAATAAAGAAAAATATCTTTGCTGAGTGGGCAGGTACTGACCAACTTTGATGATTAAATTATTCTACAAATACCAGTGAAAAGAAGTAATAAAAATACAAAATTATGTAGCAGAGTATTATCTATTATGCTATTATTTTGAAGACAGCTGCCATCAAAAGATATATATCCCTAGTGAAAATCAATACAAATGGAATTTATCTAACAAATCTGTATTATTTTTTCGAATGTCTCTCCTTTCCAATCTCTCCTTTTCCTACACAGTATTCTCAGTGTTTGACCATCTCAATCAAATACTATAGAAGAAAATAACACAATGCAGAAGTCATTCTTCTGATCAAATTAGGCTAACACAGATCAATATAAAACCTTAGTGCATCTGCAATCTCAGAGTCTTCAGCGCCCAGGCTTTCAGTAATCTGTGAGAAAGAAGTAATATCTGTTTCTTTGACACGGATGTTTTCTTTTAGTCAGTCTGTCACTTCCCATTTCAGTTAACAAAATGTTGGATGTAGCTCATCATTGGACAAATATTACAGTCCTACAGAGTACAAAATGGGAGGAATTGTTTCAGACTGAAAATTTAATACAAAAACAGATCTGCAAGGAATTCCACAAACTTTGGAAGACAGAGATACATAAATGTGAAAACGTAACACTACATGTACACCTTATTTTTCCATAAACCATTCAGAAATGTTTAAAGTTTATTTTGGAAGAAAAAAAGTATAATAATAAAAACCATGGGGTTTAAAAACAGGGGAAAATAAAAAACAGGGGAAAATAAAACCCAGCACCTTGAGGCAATACAACTTCCTGGCCTCACAAACAGGCCTTGTTTTTTTCTTCTAATCAATGCAAATATTTGCTGTGATCAGAGAGAGACGACCTGGCTACTAAATCAGTTAAACATTCATCTTGCTAACACAAACAGGGATGTTTTCATAACCTAGAGTTGCAAGTGTCTCATGGTCAATGGACAAAACATCTGGATTGATGAGAGGTGTAGGGACATAGAAAGAAAATAGCAACCTGCAAAAATAACTCCATTTATTCCTCTTTACATTTTACTGCATTTCCAGCTGTCAGATTTACATAGCTGGAATCTGAAGTGAGAATGAAGCAAATAATGCCCATCCAAGATTCACACTTGACTCTGTGTTACCCCCTTTAAAACTGCACTGCCAACTGTTTCAAGGCTCCCTGAAACCCCCAAGCCCTTTACCAAGGATGAACGGCACCACCCATCCCATGAAAGCTCATACAAATATTTGCTATGTAAAGAGAAAAACAGATACATATGGAAAATCAGGAGCATCCCCACCATTCGAAAATTGTTGAAACACGTGAAATTAAGACAAAGAAAATGTCCTTTGTTACCTGGATGGGAAAATTAAAAAAGAAAGAAAAACTAAACACTATTTCACTTTTCATCCCATAAGGCACTCGCACCCATTACATCACATAATAAAATTTGTCAGATTTTGCTTTGTATCCACTAAAACTTATTCTGATTTCTGCTTCAGTGTAAAACTCCTTACACTACACCTAAAGAAGAAGAAATTTTAAGAGCAGTACACAGAAATATTTCTGTCTTAAATAACTCTCATCTTAGAGTGCTTTCCATTTAAAAAACTCTTTAGTTGTAATGGAACTCACTTTGTGTAAGTGTTCCACACAACAGAAAATGTATCTTAAGTAGCAGAAAGTCATTGATAGCATATATAAACATCTACCAATAGAGCTGGGCTTCCATATCTGCATAATTCACAAATGTTAATTAAAACTCTGCAGAAGATCTTCAAGTATAACGCCTGCATTTTCAGATTACATGACACTTGAAAAGTTCAAATAGCGCACATCTTACTGATGCACAACATAAAAACTGATTTTCAAGAATAAGGGTCAACATGGCACCGCAGCATTATTACAAGGAACTCAATTTACTGTTTCAGCCTCTTCATTTTAAGATATTGCAGTTTTATCAATTTTTTTTCCACACTTTAATTTGTTTGATTATTAGGCAAATACCATATCAAAGCAGTGAGACTAAAGAGAAATTTCATGCTCTTGAACTTCAGTAAGAAATGCCCACCAGCAAGAAAGTGAATACAATGCAATCTTGAATTGCCAAGGCTCATCTCAGCCCCAAAGAGAGCAGGTAGGTGGTGCTTAGAAAAATACAGTTGTCTGGAAAGACTAAGTGCATTATGAGAAGCTTTTCTTCCACAGGACTATTATTTCCTGATTATAATAGTGTCACCTGATATTTTTTCTACATCAGCGGGAAAGAACAACACTTTGGGATTTTAAAAATCTCTTTGAATGTGTAAAATAATTTAAACATATGGTGTTCTGCATTATCTTTCAGTGGAATTGTGCTCCGAGTGGGTATGGATATGATTATAGCATTAGCTTTTCCTCTTTTGCATTTAGAACATTTTTCCTCTGCTCATGTTGATAGGGGAAAAAAAAAGTCTCCTCAATCCACTAAAATAAATACTTCTGTTATATTCTATTGCTTCAACAATGAATAAAGCAACCATGCAGGTTTATAATATCAATTCACAGGGTTCTTTCTGCTTCAGTGAACAGTTTCTGAAAGGTTCAGAACAAAGCTACAGGCAGATCGGACAAAGCTGCTCTAACAGGATTTACATTATACTCAAACTGATAAGACCACATCAGAGAACTGCTCAATCTTCAGTACCTTTGCTTAGAGTGGCACGAGGGCTGGGAGGATTTTGGCTCTCAGCACCTGATCACAGCATCTGTATTACACCTACCAGCTTAAACGCTGATCCAATCTCACCTCCGTAGGATAATTTATATTTCCTCTTGTTCCTTTCCACCCTCTTTGTCAAGTGCTTTGGGATGGGGATAAAATGGGATCCCAGGAAAGCTGCAGCAATACTGAGTTTTCTACTATACTCATATAGCTATGAAAGGGAGCAAATTACCTACATACTAATATCTACTGAGATCTAAAGAAATTAAAATATTCTATATTCAAATAATTAGTTGACACTTCTGGGTGGAAGGAGGGACATTGCATCCCAAGGGAAAGCAAACATAATGCTCAATAAATAATTAATTAAATTCCACCAGGTGAAGTCACTGCCCTGGATTTCTTACAAGCAATGAGTTTCTTTGTGCAGTCTTAGCCACAGTCACATTTTTGAACATGTTTCTGCTTCAAGTAACTACAACATTTCAGGTTTTTCCTTCCTTCTCCCTTAACCACTTTATCTTTGCAGTCCACACTGATTATGCCAGACTACCCCAAAGAATCCTGGCTTCCTTGTTGCTACTGAACATTCAATAAGCATTCAAAGAGAAAACATTTGTGCACAACAATAAAGTGAAAGCTTTAATTAAAGCACAAAAGAAAACATCACAGCATTTATAGAATGTAAAGCTGCCATTCTAGAGATTCCCAATTACCTGCTAGAGGTGATTCCCTCAAAGTTCCTGGCTCAGTGCAGCACCTAACACAGATTTTTTACATCACCACCACGAGCAGTCCCTGGACACACCTTTTCTTGCAACCAGTACTGTCCACGATCCAGCCTTTTTTCACTTAAACCATAATAACTGTCGAGCACCAGTTCAAAAACAAGAACAGCAATTAAAATGCACATTGCTTTTGATGCCATAAGCACAATGGCTGGACTCACCAGGGAGGCAGGAGGGAAACTGCTCTGCGCCAAGGCTGGGATTGATTCCTGCTGCCACCGGGTGCTGCCTGCCTGAGCACTCTGCACTGCACTGGTGTGATCAGCCACAACTTTGGGGCTCCTGTTACCTCAAGCAAACCTCGGCTTTCGGAAGCACATTTTCTTCCCAGAATGAGACAAACCCTGAAACAGAGCTGATTTGTGATCTGCAAAACTCCTGACTCAGCAAGACAAAAAGCGAACAAAGGAAAGAAATATCTTTACCAAAGGTGGTAGGAATAAGGTGTCTATAGGAGCTTTGCTTATTGGAATGAAAAAATCCCAAACTCACCAAATACACAAAATGTTAGTAATTTGAACACCTCGCTAAAAGGACACCCCATCACTCAAAACTAAGACAGCAACATAGTGGAATATTTACAGTAGTCTATAATTAATGGTTAAACTAGCATATTATTCACCTATAGCCTGTGAGTGAATATCTTCCTTTCATAGGAAGAAATGGATTTTAAGAATGTGATACCCACATAAACAATGCAAGTCTGTACTAAATTGTTTGATTCCTGATGCTTAGTTACAAAGAAAAGAGGAATGCTCTTAAATCTGTAGAGAAGGTGCTCCTGCTTCAGAAAAAGGTTTCAATGCCCATGTTCATGAAAATGTACACACTTTTTCTGAGCAACTTCCACTTCAGCTGTAAACTTTGCCTTGGCTGTATGTTCTTTGGCAACACCTGGTGGAGTTTGGATAAAACTACAATAATATTGCAAAAGAAAAGTTACGGCAACTCTTGGATTTTTTGTCTAAATGCTTCTGAAGAAGTTACTTAAACTGTTCACAAAATACCAACTTCAAGTTAAGAGGAAACAGTTCCTTGGGTTTCACAAAACATCAGTGGGTATTTTTATAATATGAAATTCCATATTACAATATCTAGCTTTGATCTTGAGATTAATAGCCAGTTGTTTTGCACTATTATAAGGAAAAAAAAAGAACAACAAATAAAATTTTAAAATGTCTTCTACTTCACGTAACCCAGAGAAAATAAAAGATTTCATGTTTACCGTAAGTTAACTGTCACTCACAGCAACAAATCGAGGAAACTTCATCTCTACACAAAAAATACAATTAAATAAGGCACATGGTTTAAGAAGACATTTTAAGAGAAAGTGTCTGACCACATTTTGTACTTTCTCTGTCAATGCCTGGGAAAAGTTTGTCCATTTAGTCATTAACAGACAGAAGTCATTCCAACTGAACAGAGAGCAAGTATCTGCTTGAGGCATAGACCTTCTGAAATTATAATCCATCAAAAACTATTCACATGGTGGGGAGGAGGCTTCTCCTCCAAGTGATAGTACAGGGAGTATTCAGCATAATATGACACAGGGGCTGTCAAATTAGTCTCGTTAGATATACTGTAATTAACAGAAGGGAGCCCAACATACTTATCACAGTCAGCCACTTGTATTCAAATCATGCTGGAGTTCTGAGGCCCAGAAAGATATTTCTTGGTTTTTTTCATCTTTGCTCCCCTATCAAAACACTAAAACCCAGCAGCATTTTACCCCAAGAATAGCATTTAAAGAGAATCTCTGATTTATTTTCTCTTTATACAGCTGAGTAATAAATTGATGAAGAAACCTACTGACACAGGTGAAATTATCTTTTATGGAAGACTTTCAACTTATTAAAACCTAGGTTAAAATTAAACATGATGCTAAAAAATAATTGTACTGATGGCAATTTTTTTTTGTACCAATCTCTTGCATTGAAAACAATTTTGGATTCTTATGTTTGGAAATGCACTATCTCCTTTGCAAATTGGCTGTGAGATGTCAAACATTTTTGTCAAGCAATGTTCAGAAACGGAGCGTGGGATTACTTTACAGATGTGAAACACCTCACAGATCACTGCCCATCGTTCCAGCCTGTCTCTGGTGCATTCATTTTACACACAGATATAATGCTGCAGGTTGAAAGCTAAGCCAAGATGAGGTGCATGTCAATATGTTACTAAAATATCATCAAAGAGTTTAGATGTAAAGCAATTAAGCATAGAATTAACGCTATCAATTTAAAAATTAGGATCTAAACTTCAAATTAGGACCTAAATTTTAAAGAACAAGCCTGCTCTCAATGTCTCCAATGCCTTTCACCTGAGCACCACAAAGCACGTGGCAGTAATTAAGGACCTGAACTTCCAAGAGGTCTGGAGAAGAGCACAGGAATCACTGAACCTGCCACTGCAATGCAGCCACCTTTTAGGTGAAGCACAGATGCACCAGGACATCCTATGACTGCTTTTGAAAGAAAAGGAAGGGAAAAGCTTGTATCATGTTAAAAAAAAATAAAATCTAAGTTACACATTTAGTGTCAAGTTGTGAAGTTTCACAACCAAGAGCAGATGTGATTTCAGCATTCTGTGGTTACTAAGAACCTGAATAAAACTTCATGGATGTTTTCTATTCTGTTGGAAACTTTGCAAAGCTGCCTTTAGCAACAGATGCTTTAATGACCCCAGACAAGAGCAGACTGATTTCAGCTTTGTGTCTCATACTGCAGGCTCACAGTGTGTGCTGAAGATAGAGCCCAGTCTTCACAACTGCACATTTCTACCCTTCTGATCTTAGAAAAATACCTCTTTAAATCCTGCAGCTCGGAATTGTACACATCTGAGGGAAATACATTTTTCAATTAATAGATTTGGGCCTTTTATTTGTCCTCACTTCAACTACTTTAAGTGGTATTAAAAAAAATAAACAAGATTGTTGCAATTAAGATCATGCATATCTTTCATTTACTTTAGAGCTGCTGCCAGAAAAAGGGAGAAAGGTAGTAGACAAAAGGTCCAGCAACTGAACTACAAGATTCAATTCCTTTAAATGCATTTAAAGGCTCTAAAAGCCATGTTATAGTATCTTCCCCAAACCATTCCGTTTCTGCTAGATTTAGCACTTTTGTCCCTTTGTATTCGCAGACTTCACATAGCTTCTCCCAGGCTGGCAGGCCAACATATTAGAAATAAAATGCAATTCTGGTATCTGACACTTCAATTTAGCTTCTTCAGTAGCAAAGATCATCAACTGCACTGCTTTCTCCCATGACAGAAGATCACCTAAATATCACTTAACTGATGTGAGCTCTGTTGGTAATGCATACACTGTCTCCCCACTACATTACCACCATGCTGCCTAGAACAAAAATCAATTTTTAATTGACTGGATTATTTGAGGAATGTGGCCCATCCACTGTGCACTGCTGATAGATTCTCCTAGTTTTCCTGTCAGCAAAGACTGTAAAATTTGAAGCAACTTCAATACAGTAATTCAGGGATTTATCCAGAAGCCATATGAACAGAACAACATCACAGTTTTTTCAGTACTACCCCTCCATTATTCTCTCTCCTGGCTAGCCAAGTGAGGACTCTAAACCACAGTACAAATGAAAAAATAAACCACTGACACAGGAAAAACGGTGAGTTTTTCATTGAAATGGAAATCATGCATAGAATCCAAATGAATAAAGAAGGCAGAGGACTAGAAAGGACTTGAAAAAAATCCTTTCAAGGCATGGAAAGTCAGCCAATGGGTTACACTCCAGAGTATCAAACCTGCAAGGCCCAGGAACAATCTGCAATTCCTGCACCCAGCAGCAGCCAAAGGAAAGGATTTCTCAGCCAAGTACCACTCCTGCTTTCTTCAGGAATCACTGCTGCTGTGAGATGCACACCCAGGCAGGTAAGGCAAAGGGCTGACATGAAAAAGTAACATTACACAGATGAAAATGGGGGGGTCAGGGGGTATAAAGCACTCAACACTTCACCAGTAAATATTGCAGTAAGCAATTTTACAAAGCACAGCATAAACTGTTCACTGGCTGGTGTACAGACTGTGAAAATCTCTGCCACTTCCACAAGTTTTCTGACAAGTGTATAATTTTCCTAACTTTTATCTCTTCATTTCTTGCTGCTGAAACAAAAGACAACTGCACTGCTGTCCTAAACAGAAAATTCTAGTCTTGTGCCACAACCCTTTCCAGCACAGCCGAGTGTCAGAACTCTGCACTGCACTCACTCTAGTTTTAATTGATTCTGAGCAATGTCAAAAACCAGCACAGCAACAGAAATTGTAAATTAAAGATACTGCTATGTGGCCAGGGTAGATTTATATATGAGATATGTTTGGCTTCTTATGCTTCTGATTCTCATTTCACAAACATCCAAACCAGACATTTTTTTCTTTAACCACATGCATTAGAGCTGGACTAAGTGGTTGGATTACCTGCAGTACAAATCTGTGCAAATTAGCCACAGCCAGTGTTCTATCCAATAAACACACGGATCAGAGGGGTTTGTGCTGGCTTTAACAAAGCTGAGAGAAGACAGAAATCCCTGATCTTGCATAAAGTCAGAGTGACACAGTAAGGGAAGGCTGGATTTGGGTTAGACCTGTCAGTACAAAGTGAGCCTGGTGAAGTTTCTCTCAGATCAGCACCTTGTACCCTGTTAGCCTGACATTTCTGATGCACTGCAGAAAACTTTTCTCTTCCACTTTAACAACAAAAACAAACTTTGGTATTTTTTCTGAGCTATATCTACTTTCAAGCTTCTCCATGAACTCCTAAAGTAGACAAGAATAAAGGATTATTTCAACTTTTTTTTTCCCCTGTGGTTGGGGTTATTTTTAATTTTTTTTTGTCCTGGTGATTCGTGGCGCTAACATCCCCAAAGCTTAACTAGATGTTAGATAAAAACAAGCCATGCAAATTATTCCAGGTCTCTGAATATTTCAGTAATTGTCCATCATTACTGCAAAATAAGTGTGTATTTGAAACTAAATTTATGCTTTGAAACAAGATGAAAGCATGATTAAAATTACTTTAGAATACCAATTAAAAATTAGAGTAGACCTTTCCACCTTATCTTTTGGAATCAGGACTATGGTTTTCGTCTAGGTTGATCTTTTTGTTAATATAAACCAACAAAATGTGACCATAACTGACATCCTCCATAGCCAAATTACTTCAAGTACTTCAAATAATCAGCTCATGATTGGCCTTTCCACAAGAGCTCTATGAACTCATCTTCCCAACATCCCTTTTCAATACTGGTATAGAGCTCTGGAAAGCAGCTGCTTAGGAAAAATGGATTATAAAGTACAAAAATATCAACCTGCTCAACTAATGCAAAGGACTGGATCTGATCCCGAGGGATTCTTCAAGGTGCTCTCCCATTAACACTTTGGATGTTTACCACAGCTGAGCTGGGATGAATTCACAGTGGGGTGTTATGATCTGGAGCACCTCAAAGCCATTCCATGCATTTTAGAAGATCAAAGTCCAGTTCTCGTTCATTTGCTGATCATGGTAGTTGAAAATCTGGGGGTTTTGAGCTTATGGATAACTATGAGAGAGTACCTTGGGGATGAGTCCCTAATGCAAAATATTCCAGTCTTATTTTAATAAAACCAGCAATAACCCGCTACACTTACACAGTATGTTCTCTCTATTAATCCTATTTTACAAGTAAAGGAAAAAAAGTATAGGGTGAAATCAACATTTGCAAAGATTACTTAAATCGCTGCAGACTGATTGGTTGTTCTGAAGGATGCATCATCTAAAATAAAGCCCTTGTGTGTAAAACCTGGCATTCATCTCCTGACACATCCAAGAAAACAGATTTCCCCAAAGAGAAAGAAAGCAGAGTAAAGATTTTACTAGAAGCAAGAAGCCCTGATATTTTGGTCTTCTGAGTTTACCTTTGGAACTTCTCGTGTTCTCATTCAGCTTCAGCCAGCGTACAAGAGCTCTGCCTTGGCAGCATTTTGAGGTCAGAAAGCATCCCTTCAGTGAGGGCTGCAATCCAGGCAGGCTGTGTGTGGTTTGAGGCAGCCCTTGGAGTAAAACAGGAGCCCAAAGGTTCCTGCTGCTCCCGGGGACTGTGCTGCCACTGGGACTGAACGAGGGACAGGCCAGCACACAGGAGAGCCCTGCTCTTCAAATGGAAATCTGAATTTTAAAATCAAGTTTATCTTCTTTTACAGTTGGTGGGTGCACATAAAGCACTTGCATAAAGAATGAATATTCTTTATAACTAACAATATAAGACAATAAATTAAAGCATCACTGAATCCTCCCTCACCAAACTTTAACTCTTTGTCAGATGAGCTCAATCACCCCAAATGAGGAAGCAAAAACTTCATTAATTTCAATGTTAGCCAATAACAAAGCTGACTATTATTTTACTTATCCCCTCAAAATCAAGCAGATTAATCTGGTGGGCCAATATATGTTTCACAGAGATGGAAAACTGATTCTGAATATTTGTCCATCACTGGAAAATGACCCAGTGACAGCCATATTTAAACAACATTGTGTCTATATACAATAGACAATATGAATAATACATAGATACATCTAATATATAATATTATATATAGATGTATAGATATATATAAGATATAATAATATATAGATATATAACTAGAGTATATATTTCTATAATACATAAAATCAACTAGCAGAATTCAGAATTTTGGTTTTTATCAGTGTAGGATTTCCTGTCTACAGAAAGCCATTAATAAATAACCCATGCTTTGGTCAGCTGTCTTCTAATTTTAACTAGATTCTTCCTAAAGCATCTTTTCTTGACTCCTTTGGAGGTAAAAGGATGGACTGCAAAGCTCTCCTCAGTGTTTCCAAATCCTCAACGTTGCACAGAGAAAATTCTGAAGACATATTTGTCAGCTATTAACAGAATCTTCCATGCAATTTTGCAGCTACACGTCTTTGTTCTTTGTGTTATGTATGAAACTTCTATTTTACAGTTTTCTAAAATGCTACTTCAAACAAGTAATGATGGAAAACAGTATCTGCCTCTGGCTACTTGCAGGCTTTTTAGCTCACAAACAGAGATTCCTTCGACCTATTTTACTTCTATCCTATTTAACTCTTTCTGATAGCAAGTTTATGTCCATCCTTGGTTTACAGAGCTCTAATTCCTTCCTAACATTCCAAATATTTTTCTTTAGCTGCAGTCCCTACCATCAAGAGTTCCTCTCCTCCCATTATCCTAATGCTTCATGCCATAAACCCTTATGAATTTAATTTAGGTACATATACTGGTAAAAATATTTCGTATAACTCCAACATTTCTGCTTCTCAGTTTCAAACGTTCATTTAATAATGCAAGTCTATTAATCTGATGAATGCTAAGTACAGGACAATGTGCAGATACCTAATTTTACCCAGAGGGAAACAAAACAATTTCCAAAAAGCCATCACTTACTACAGCTCTCTGTTGATATTTCAGGAATGTATTTGTCCCTTGGATATATTCAGAAAGCGTTCTACAAGCCGACAAATGCCTCTTTTTAATAACAGCACCACATAATTCTTCACTGCTACACAGAGATGAAAAAGTGCAAATGTTTTATCTATCCCCAAAACAAAGGTAATAAGCCTTTGTCTTTGCTTTTTTGCCATGCTTTAAGCATTTACCTTAATGAGCTTTGTTTCTCTGTACCTCTGGAGAATAGTATTCTGCCCAACAAAACAATTTATTGCCCAGAATGTTACTACTGCTGATAAAATCTTAGCTCCTCCAATACTTCTGCCTTGACAGCTAATACCCTAATGTTTCATTTACAGCTGAACAAAGCAGCTTATCTCTGCTAAAAGGGGAATTAGTTAGTAGTAAGAAATAATTTCAATCATCTGTTCTGCTTCCCAAGTAAACTGATGACTTGGGCATTCTTGCTTCTATCTGATGACAGGTGTGTTGCAGTTCTTGGAATACAGAACAGGTCTGTCACATAAGCTTTGTAATTCCTACAATGCAGCTACACGGATTAGGGAAGAGTCAGGTCTTGGCTGTCAAAAAAATCTGCAACCAGCAGAGTGTGGCAGTCAGCACTTGTGCTTTACAGTTAGGGCACAGACTCCAGGGAAAAAATCAGTTCTGATCAATAAACAGCTTCATTTTCCAGCTCTACGGAATATTCCAACAAGTGAGTGTATATGTGAAATTCCCTGTTAATAACCAAATAGGTTTTGTTGACAAATCAGGTTTTATGGCCTGTGCTTTGCAAAAATGGCTTTGATTATCACCTTGCTGTGTAACTCCCTAATTATTTCTATCCCCAGGAATGAAAATCTGCTAGGATTTTATCTACATATGACACACAGCAGATCAGCTGTGGGATTCCTCTCCAGAGCAGCTGATAGATACTTGGGAGTCTCTGTGGCAAAGGACAAGGACTGATCTTTCCTTGATGTGTGAATGACCTTCTTTTCCCAACAGCAGTTTTTCATGTTGGTAGATAATAAGGTCACCTGAATACTTCAGGGAAAGCAGCATAACATTTGCCCACGCTGTATTTTCTCTGCACTAATATTTTCTGTGAGCAATCATTTACTTTGCACTGAGTTTAAAAGCATTACAGAAGTGATTAGAACTATAGTGCCATTCTTGAGTTCTCCAATATTTGGTTCTTCAATTAGACAACACAATTAATGAGAGTATGAGAATTTATAGCTAATAGTTTTTTAATTCAGTATCAGTTTTATCAGGAAAAAAATAAATTATGGATTGCAGGTGGCACTGGTAAAAAAAGAAAAAAACTTGGGGATGAAAGGCATTTGATAAAAATATCAATATATTATTTTCTCATGCAATAATGCTAAATTAGGTTGGTATAAGAAAGAGGCACTGTCATGCTGCAAGCTGCTATGGGATCCTTCACTCACAACTGTGTGCCTTAGTGGAGTTCCAGTGGATTTTAAATTAATTGCACCTTTTTTCTCAGATTCTTTGTAATCCTATCGCACAGTCTTACTTCTCAATCACAACTAAATGCTATAAATCCCTTTAAAAATTAATTTATAACACACATGGCAGTTACACTAGCACTATAAAGGTGTCTAACATCTGTCATGTATGATATCCAACTCTTTCTGCAACAGGCATTTCACTGACCACTTGGTGTGTTCTTTACCAGCTCTCCAGAAATGCCAGACCAACCCAGCATTATTTCTATTCACGTGTTAATGCAGGCACCTGATCAAACTTTATATGGCTAAAAGGTCACCCTGCTCCTCTGCTATGAGAGATTACTTTATTCTACTTTAATGTGTCTTATGCTGTTATAAAAAAACCTGAATGGCCTGAGCAGCCCTTTCTATCGAGGGATGTATTTCTCAAAAAAAGAAAAAAAGAAAAAATTATATCACAGAGGATAATGTTACATGCTTATTTATCAAAAAGCCATTTACTAAAATCTGAATTTGTACTTGAACTGAGCTTAACAATGGAAATCTTAAATGCTTGCTTGGCTGCTGCACAACATGGCAAATTCTGCATGACTGCCCAAGGGAGAGCTGATTAACCAAAAGGTTGGGATCAGAAATGAACAATCATTTCACACATATTTATGCAGAAACCCAATAGTACTCAATTAAATGCTGCTAAAATCCAGAAATCTGAATTATGCCACATATCACCCGACTATAACTGTCCTGAGCTGCAGAAAGAGCACCCAGGCACAACAGTTGAAAGGTGAGACTGTAAGAACATGGCTGGCAGAGTATTTCCTCCAGAATCAGCTGCAGGAAAGGCAGTAAGTGAGCAAAATAGTCAAGACTATTTATTGTCCACTGTGTTCTGCTCTATAAGCATATAACATTCAGCTAAAATAACCACAGACCAAACTGCCTGCTACCAATTCTATTTTCTGTTGTTTTTATAATCTCTCCTTACTACTCATCCTTTCATCCTTTAAAAATTAAATCACTAAAGTGGTTGAAATGAACTGATATCACAGAATCACCCAAACACCAACATGTTTTCTTTATTTAAAAAGGCCAAAAAGAGAGCAAAAATTAATCCTTGCATATTCTCCTACCTGTATTTCAACCTTTTGTTTGTATGCCTACACAAATATTGATACATGCACACTGCAAAGGGCTCCTCACCTCAGTTGTAAAATAAGCATATATCCAGATATAATAATGAAAACATGGATAGAATTCTTTATGTTCATATCATCAAGGTGCATGCTGGCACTGCACTAAGTCACTTGGGTGAAAGTTTAAAATGCTCATTTAGTTGATTGCTTAACACAAATAAATGCTCAAAAAGGCAAAGCAGGAAAATACAATGATTATTTAAGAGTGTCATGAAAGATTTAAATCTGATTAAATAGGTGGAATAAAAGTGTTGCTACCTAACCTAGAAAAGACAATTTTCTTTTTGGTGTACTGACAATCCTCAATAAAAATGTAAAGAGAATACATAAGAAAGAATAAGTAAATGCAGCTGGAACAACAACAGTTATAGACAGCTATATATAAAATGAAACTGGGAGAGGACCTGGCATGAAAGAGAAACTTTAGACACTCTCATTATCAAACTCATAAGTTTATAAATACATATTTACACAATGTAAAGTCCCAGAGTTCTTACTCACTAGAAACTCTCTAGTGAAGGAATATTGGCAATGTGGTGCCACAGAATTGTGAAGATGGAGCAGAATGAAGCTGGATCTCATCCTAATTGATTTCCCATGGCAGCAATGACAATGCCTACATGCACAGATCCAGGTGAGATCTATTTGGCCTAAAGTTGTTTAATTTTTAGTGCAGGTACTGTGCTACTGTTAATCTTTGCAAACTGTATTGTTCTACTGATGCGTGCAATTAAAGGGTAAACACTCAGCTGAACAAGATTTAACTCCACTGGAAAAAGCAGCACTGAGGTTCCTCTTCACTGAGATTTTTACCTCTGAAATTAACGTTCGCACAAAATATGAGTTCTTGAAAAGTAAATTATGAGTCAGATTTTATAAGTGAAAAAATGTAATTAAGGAGTTGATTCCAGAAGCGCCAGAATTGTCCTGAGCCACAGTGTAGTTGCTGCTTCTGACATTTAGTATAATTCCAAGACATAATTTTTGTCTTTCTCTGCATTTACTATTAATAATTTTAGAAATATACAAATTGGACAGCATGCACAGAAAGATGTGGAAACGACCTATTTGCTGCACACTGTGTAAGTTCAATTGTCCATAAATGCTTAAGAAAATGGAAAAATGGCAAGCACAGGAGCTTCATGCAATGAGGTCACTTCTGTTATTTTTTTCTACCTCATCATATATTGTGTGAGCTGCATTGCCAATAAACCTTCCCCTGAAATAATTGAGCAGTAATTTTGAGCAGTATGCACTTTTTTAAAAATAGTATACAAACTATAATTCCTTTATCATATACATTTACACAGGACCCCAGAAAACACAAGGTTTAGGAAAAGCAGCACTACCACCAAATATAGTTGTAGGATGTGAATTACTGAATGTTGCTGAAAAAACACAGATTTCTTATTTTTCATGGACAAATTTAGCTGGTTAATCCTATCAACCGCAGGGATTTTGGCAGTCAAGAATGCCAGAGCATCTGTGACTTTGACTTTTCTTGGAAAGAAAGCAGGGCTGGAAGATAACTCCTGAGTCAGGGAGTTGAGTCACCTGCTAGGAAGCCACATGATGTAATTTTTCTTAAGGGTAGAAATTCCTCCTCAAAATTTGATAAGTGTTTGACCTCCCCTGGCCCGTGCTCAAACTGGAATCCTGTTTCAGAAACTCCCTGATGTGAGTATTTAAAGGTTCTTTTGCATGTCTCTGTGAATTATTATGGCCAGCACGTACCTCTTGAGCTAAAAAAGCCATGCACATCCTGTCCTCTACTCCCAGTAGCCACAGACAGGAGCAATAGCCACTTCTCAGCACTTTCCTTGGCTTCACTAGCCATGCCCAGCTCTTTTCCAACACCATCAGCTCTCCATTTTCCCCCCTCCCAGCCTCTCCCTGCACCTATTCCACTTTGTGTCCATCTGTCATCCCCCAGCAGCACCATCTGGCTCACAGGAGACACTACATGGACCTCAAAGTCTTGGATATCCCGTTAGCTGTGTGCTTGAGTTTGGGATAGAGAATCCAGAGCATTGGTTTTGCTGCTTTGGAGCTATTGCAGTATTTAATAATACCTTGGACACAAAGTGATGTGGGGTGTCGAGCACAAAACCCCCAGATCAAAAACCTACATTTGAACTTATTTAACATTTTTACATATAAAAAAAAGTTAGGCTGTAAGACCTCTTCACACAAAACCAGCAGCTCTTAGATGTTCAAATTTGTTACAGAGTAGGTTTTTTCAGTAAGACCAACCTCAGTTTTTAACATCTTAAATACTACTATTTAAGAATTAATGTTAGTAACAAGAAATAAAAACAATAAATATCTGTCATTTTACTATCAGGGTCTGTGATTATACTATGCAAGGACTGCTTAAATAGTTGGAGAATATCTTTTAAGCTTTTGTTCACACCCACATGTTATGTCTGGAGAGCTATTTGCTCACTTTGGCTAATTTTCTTCCTAAATACCTCTCTATCTATTATCATGGCCCGCAGTAATTAAAAACAAATTATTTTTTAATGGATACACTGGAATTTCTTTAGATTTTTATTTTTGGCACTTTACAACAGGCTACAATGCATATTAGAATAAAGGTGTCTTTGTTAGATGGAAGTGTCAGAACATATGGGAGGACAGGAGAAGAACGTGACAAAACAGAGAAACCATTTTGTTGGATTAGTCAATGAGGAAGATTTCCTAATACTGTACCCCCACCCCAACACCACCAGCCACTCATCACAGCTCTAGAAAGTCATGGAGAGAGAGCTTAATGCAGTGTAGGACCCTTTACTCACTATGGGCTACGTAATGCCTGTCCACCTGGCTGAATACTACGGGATGTGGAGATGTCTCGTGAGTGTGAGCTCACCAAATATGTGAAACTGCTGCTGTGAGTGCATGGGGTTATACTGTCACCATCTTCTCTGCCTAGCAAAAGATAGAATTGGTAGATTTAGCACTTGAGGTCAGGTCCTCAAGGGGAATAACTTCAGCAGAGTTGTAAGCACAGAAGTGAAAGATCTGGTCTTTGGACTGTATAAAATATTGTCCCTTGTCAAAATATTATCCTACTAGAATTGAAGACCAAACTGACATGGAGTTTGTGGTCTAATAACTCTTCCAAAAAAATTAACAGTGATTTTTATCACCTCAAGAATTTTACGTTTTTGGTGATTCCATAAGATATTTACATTACCTGCACATCTTTTGACCAGTGATGTATTTATTATAAATTTATAATTAAACATAGCTTATCTATGAGTGACATGATATACAAATACATCTCATTTACCAGTATGAAACCATGCAAATTTTCAAACACCTTTATCTCACTGCATTATTCAGGCAGGATATGTATGAGTCTGTTTAACTGATGTTCCTTACATGCCAATTACTGTAAATACTGTAAGCAAATGCAAGCTAATGCAAAATGAAAAGTCATTGGTAAATAAGATGTGCCTGACAGAAAAAAAAAAAAGTAAAAATCTGGTTTTATTTCAAAATAACTTAGTTATAAGCATGGTTTAAGTTTGACACAATAATTAACCCAAACAGAAATAAAGACTATCACTGAGAAGCTTAGTGGAAGGAATTCTATAAAATATATGTGTATTTTACATTACATATATATATATATAGTTATTTTTAAATGTAAAAATTATACAGATAAATTCTGTACAAATAGACATAAACACATATATGTATGTACAAGGTACTTCAAGAAATTTTAACACTGCAATTTGAAATTTAAAAGATTACCAGATAAATTTACCCTGTAAGTTTACTACATGATCTTATAGACGACTTATGAAATACACAAAACTATGAAAAATATTAGTAATTACAGACATCTGTCAAGTGAAACACAACCCTGATGTCAAGCTAGGCAAGCAGACTGAAGCTGCATACACAGCTCATATTTTACTCAGTCACAGCACATTTTAAAGAGTACAACCAATTTTATTAGGTATTATCATATCTAGCAACTGAAATTTTATTTTACTGATACTGATAACTAATGCTAAGCAATGTGGTTCCATAATGCAATATGTACTGAGAAAAATATATAAATAGTAAATAAAGATACTGGGAAGAGAGATATCAAATATTCCACAGTAGAAAGTCCCTTTCCCTCTGCCTGCCTCTAGTGTTGATAAGGCAGGTTGCCTTCCCCACCACTCCCTCTTACCTGCCACTCACTTCAGCCAGCAAAGTGTTCTCAGATCCACCCAAAAAGAGACTCCTGACCTTCAGGAAAACTTCATTTCTTACTGATCTTCTGAGCCCTTACCAGCTCCAAGCCCACCTACGTATTTTTCACCGCCAGCCCTACAGCCTCCCTTTTAGCCAGTCCTGGGTTCCATTCTGTCCTGATTTCAGCAGAAGGAGCTTCCATTCTGCTCCTGACAGCTTGGCTCAGCAGTTTGCACCAGCAAGACAGAGCCACAGACCTGATAAACTCTGAAAGCCAGGGGACAATGGCACAGGGGTCTTCTGAACATGTCCAGCTTCAGAGAATCACCTGAAACTGGGCTGGGTAGGAAGGGACCTTAAAGCTCACCCCATTCCACCCCCTGCCATGGGCAGGGGCACCTTCCCCTGTCCCAGGTTGTTCCAAGCCCTGTCCAACCTGGCCTTGGACACTTCCAGGGACGGGGCACCCCCAGGCAGCCCCTGCACCACTTCTTCCCAAAATCTACCCTGGCCCTGCCCTCTGACAGTTTCAAGCCATTCCCCTGTCCTGTCACCTGTGCCCTTGCCAAGACTCGAGCAGCACCCCAGGTTTTTCACACACATCAGTAAGCTCCTAGGTCTGACCAGACCAGAATGCCACACAGAGGTCCCTGCCTTGGTCACCAGACCTATTGTTGTGGTTTGTGTACAGATAAAGGACTTTTGGTAATAATATTAGAAGGTTAAATATGATTTATTAACGTGGTTTTATAATTTAAATAATTGGGTTATTATTTGTTTAGTTTGGAGCAACTGAAGCTGCTGCTTCTAGTTCTGTACTAGGAATGCTAGAATAGTTTACACAATTAGAGATAACAACTTTTCACTTCATAGGTTGAAAGGAAGAAAAGCTCTCATTTTTTATTATCAGGAGACAGGTAGAGAACACATCTGTTTTTGAAACACAGTTTGGAGATTTGTTTATAGAAACTCCTACAGTGTAAAAAGACAGTAAAAGACACTTTCTCATGAGAAGAGTTTTTCTACAAGCCTGCATGCAGGGAAACTTATATAATATATTCACACAGCACAGACCCATTCCGTCTCTGCAGTGTCCTGCATGCTCGGAGGCCAGTCCCCAGGATCTTGGCATGAAGAGCAGGGTTACTGCACAGAGGGCAGCACGGGGCACCAGCACTGCCAGCATTCAACCACTCTGGATGGAGCTCAAACCAGAGAGACCTCTGGAAGGTGAAAAACTCTGTAACCTACAGCTTCTCCCTTGCTGAACAGCTTCCTCACAATTGTTACTCTAAGAAAATAAATAAAAATGTTACAAATAGTATTTATAACCTTCTATTAACTATTAGAACCTAGATATCCTTCAAAAGAGTAGTTAAGTCTTTCATCCCAGTTTCTAAGACTGAATGGTTCATACAGCACTTGGAATAAATTTAAGAACTGTTATTTAAAGTAGTTATTTCTCTTCAAAATTTTACTTGATATTCTCCAAAATATTAAGGAGAAAGCTGTATCAGGGAAGGATAAAATAGATTATACCAGTTATATGGGCTTAATTTCCCTTTTTCTTTCTAATAGTTTTTGGCATTCAAAAATCTGTTTGCAGTATATTTAACATTTTTACATATAAACATGACCAGATGACGTCATTATGCTAATCTCTATAAACCATATCTAAAGCCTGTTTGTAGGTGACATCTTTGCAGATTAGGTGAATAAACAAAAACTCAGATTTAAAGATCCACACACTGATTTACTTTTCTTGTCTGTGTCAGAAAAGGAACAGAACAGATGATGGAAACAAAACCATCATGATCTTTTGTAATGAATTAGGGGCAAATACTTGAAAACTGACCAAAACAACAGTGTGTATATATAAACTTAGTCAATGAATGAAAGGTTTTGATTATTGATGAACAAAATATGAAAACAACTCACACTTCATTCACTCACAACTCAGGCTGTGCTCAAGAAGCAGCTCAGGTGCAAAGCAGGGTGAAGTGTCATGGAAAGCTGTATTGATGCTTGCTTGGTACCTGGGAGATGAATTCTAGCTCTGCTAATTCCAGCTGGCAGATTGGACCTGGCAAGCACAAGAGCAGGAGAGCTCTCGTGACGTGCTGAGCTGAGGGATTGTAACCCACAGCACTCGGGATAAAACAATTTACAAATTGTCTGTCAGTTGTCTGTCTGCCTCGCATTCTTTAAGAATCCATGCAGAATCCCCAGCTAGAACTACCCAAATTAGTTCCCTTTCTGTGTGAATTTCCTAAAATCCTCATGATTCGCCTCACGTCAGCACTATGAGAAGCCAGTGACAGTGGCAGAAGTCAAAGTTCAGATAACAGTATAAAAACTGGCATTAAGATTGGAACACCATTACCTCTGCAATATAAGTGCTTTATCAAAAAAATCATTGAAATGATGAATCTTCTATGCAGCTCACCTGAGTTACAAACTGTAAATTCATTCTGATCCATTACTTCTTATCTGCATTTTCTTTAGCACTTTGGAAAGCTCTGCAACAGGTACATTAGGTGCAAAACCTAAACTAAACTTAAGAGATTTGGGAGGCTTACAGGTTCTTATTTTAATCACATTACATGTCTTTAAGTAGAAAGCAATTTAGTCTGAAGTGGTACTTATGCACCCTTCCTTTACAGCTTCCCAGCAACACTGCTGGCTAAATTCTTAGCATTCAACATATCCTGGTTTCATAGCTTAAGTAGAAAAAAATGGGGTGGACATTTTTGTTTTCATTATATAGTTTAAGACATGTCCAGTAAGCACACCATTTTTTTATTTAGTACAATCAAAATTACTAACAATCAAAAAGCAACTTTTTTTTTTTTACCCTGTGATTGGTTCATTGCAAGGGCCATCCACAATGTTATGAAATGACAGGGTTTGAACTGTAGGAAACATCACAACTTTCTATCATATTGTCTATATGCAGGAGAACTGTCACTGCTTAATCTAAGTTAACAAGAATGCCAAGCACTTACATTTAATTAAAGTTATACATCATTTTAGATAATTAGAAATAATTATGAAGAATTACCATTGTAAATAAGGCAAATAATATTATTTTAACTGAAATGTGCAGTCTGAATTCAAAAACCCAAAATAAACTCCTGGGAATGCAAATACGCCATTATGCAAACTGTTTTCTTTAAGTATGACATAATTTATGTAATGAAATAAATCTATGCTGTTAAAATATTTAGCAGAACTGAGAATAATGAGTAGAGATAGGATTAGTTTAATTAGTTTACTGAAATGGAGTTCTTATAGTGGCTAAGTGTGATATATTAGCTTTTGTCACTTGGAATAAAAAAAGAGGTAATTAGTTCTCATTCAAATATATTGTTTTCTTTGAAGAAGGAATTGTAATATTTTAGCCTGCACAGCAGAAAATAATACATGGAGCATAAAACTTATCATCTTCATCCAAGAGTACATCTATGATAAATCAGAAGAAAACAGGAAAAACTTCAGCATTCAAGAAAGGAATCTTGAGTAGATTTCACTTACACTGCTGCAACTCCACAGATTTAAATGAAATGACAACTCTCAAACTGCACAAGTCCCATCTTAATTTATCCCCGTCTAATTTAAGGGTTTGTGACAAATTTTGTCTCTCTACTCAGCAACCACCACTTTATTACCCAGAAAATCCTGTACTCTTGTCCTAAATCAAGGTTTTTATCAAACTGACTCAGAATGACCAGGAGGAATGCCTTCCTCAGTAATATTTACTGTTGAGTCATAAACATGTCTATCGAAAGGTCAGAATCAAATTTTATCTCTGTAAAAATAGGAAAAAGAAACAACACCAGGTATCCTTTTATAGACTAAGCATCATTTCACCACCAGAAAATTACTTAATGGTAAATGTACATTTCCGAAGAAAACAGTATGGAACATATTTAACAAGGAATACAAAGAAAATTACATATCCATCTTTTCCAAGAAAATCTGAATGTTCTCCTCTAAGAATGGGGCTTTATTGCAATTGAGCAATATGCATGTATTTAAGCTGCAATCTAAAGGCCTAAGAAATTAACCCTCTAACAACTGAACACATGCTCACAAAAAAACCTGAACCAAAACAAAAAACCCAACAAAAGAAACTCTCTGTGGTAACACACAGATGGGAGCATGAGAAATACAGAGAAATGAAATTCTTGCAGAGCAATTGATATGTTTTTCGGTCAATAAAATAAAGAAATTATGAATGGACCAAATTAATTTTATTTTAACTAAACACTCAGGAAAGGGAAACCCTCTGCTGTAGCAGACTGAAAAGCCTCAGGCATTGGTATAATAACACAGGCCATCTATCATTTAATTTTTGCCTTTTTTTGGAATGGAATTTTTGCATATGCAGGACCTATTTAGAATCCTGGATTAGACAGTTTGGATGATTCCGTACACAAGTTTAAAAGAGCTCCAAAACTGAAATACAGCAAGTCAACCACAAAAAAATTTGTTCATCCTTTTTTTTTTAGACACAGCACTTCAGCCAGAAGTTCACAACATTGTGAGAAGACAAGAAATGCACCTTGTCCTTGGGTTCAGCTGCAGTATTTAGGCTGATTGTTTGGACTGAACAATACCATGAACAACGAGCTCTGCAGGGCATAGGGAACATCAAAGTCACACCAAGCCTTCACTCTCCACATATTTGTCAATATTTCCTGCTTGTATCTCACTACCCTCAGACATCCGCTCCCAGGTGATTCTGAAAATAAACCCCTTACTTCAGAAGTGCCCAACTTTAGCTTTTTTTAAAGATCCTGATATTCTTACTTGAGGTGAGTTGTCATATTGCTGTTAAGAAAGGGTGATTTATGCATCTGAGAAAACCATCACTCTATTACTAATTGGCAAGTTGAAATATAGAAAAGTCCATCATGCACTGCTGCTGCTGATGTTCCTCAGTCTGGAAATGTGTTTCTTCTGAACAGACCGTGCAGAGCCCAGAAACTGATAATCCATGGATTACATTGGTCTTCTAGATTATAAAATAGCTGCATTAAAACTGTATTTGGAATTCTAAAACTCACTGATATCATAATGAAGACTAGAGGAGAACTGTACAATTCGATTTGCATCTTTTAATTGTAAAATCTGAACAATAAATTCAAAAGAAATTAACTTGCTGCAGGATCTAATGAAGATAATCAAATCAGAAATGATTTAATAAAACCAAAGCACACAGTTTGGTACCCAAGAGACTGATACATAATTCATAAAGTTGCCACATTTGGTCATTAGGTCAAATTTATTAACTAAGTAGTAAGCTATTCTGAGAACTGGCTATGAAGCCAGGAGATCTTGAACATGAGCAGTAAGTAGAGAAAAGCTTTTTTGCCTGTTTTCTAAGCTATTATAATTGACTTTTTATGACATGGTTTGTATGAAACTACAGACCAGACTGAAGAATAAAGAGGTCTGTCTGGTTTTCTAGACATACTTCCCTGTTCCTATATTCACCTCATCTCAGTCCCTCCACCTCCCAAGGAAAAATACAGTGGGCTTTGGATATTGACAGTAAAAATGCTGAAATCTCTAGAAAGTACACAGGAGGATGGAATTCCCCTGAATTCAGCTGCTGGAGAGGCTGTGATACCATACTGGCCCACACACAACAATTGCAGATATAAAGCTGATCCCAGGAGCACTGACCCAACAAAGCTTTACATGCTATCTGTGGGACAGAGAGAAAAAGGGAAGGGAAAAAACTGCCTGCTCTTCCTCATGGAGCTGCACAGGGATAAGGATGGAGCTTCAGAGTGACCAGTGCTCTTTTCCTGGCCAGAGAAGTGGCCAGGAAAAGTGACCTGCTGAGAGGCTCCATTTCTGTCTGCTAAATCAGCTTGGCCAGGAGTCCCTGCAAACACAGCTCCAGAGGTTCAGTGCCACCCCCTTCTCCCAGGACTGACCAGCACCTAGGGGCAGAATTGCACCATTCCTTTGGGGCTCTGAGAGCCAGGAGAGATCCTCACACCTCTGTCCTCAAGACCTCACTGGGTTTGTACACTTCATCATGCCAGAAGCAGCTGAACTTCTGTGTTGTGCCAGAAGGGAAAGCTAAAATTCCACCCGTGGCAAGAATTATGAAAGAAAAAAGTAAGTGAGAAAGACACAATGCAGTGAATCTTTGCAAAAAATAAATGCTCAACTGTTTAAAACATTCAGCTGACAGTTACTAAATCCCTTTCAACACCTGTTTTAATGCAAAGAAAAAGAAGTAAATTTTGGGGGGAAGAATTCTCTCTTGTTGGAGAACAAGTGGGTTTCTTTCTCCCAGGAAAAGCACATCCTGTTTCTTAAAAGAGATCACCTACACAGTCTATATTAGGAAGCTTGTTAACACAAACACTTTTCCTGTGTTAAAAAGAACAACTTTTAACCCTCAGGAAATCAACCCAAAGTTTGGGACTCAGGTACAAAGAGAATGGGATCACCTTGGAAGAATTGGTTGAGTGTATCAGTGAGTTATAGATACCAACACTACCAACAGCCTTTTGACTCACTAAAAAATCCAACATTATCCCATGTAATACAATTTTAGAACAAGAAGGTACATGATGATGGCAAAACTCAACTGGGCAGCCTGCTCATGCCATCAAAGACCAGTTGTCAACTGTACCTGAAGAAATTACATTTCATTTCAGTTTTTCTTCTGTTTTTCACTCTGGTGGAAGAAGAAAGGATGTGTCCCCTGGCAGTAAATCACAGGCAAAACACCACCTAGGTTGACATAACCATCTGATGTTCCTGCATGGGCTCTATTCAGTGCAGTGTGATGGTAATTCCAGTGTTACACACGGTTATGGCACCTCCCTCAGCGACAATAATGTACTTTATGGCTTGAAAAAACCAAATTGATACACACCAGGCCACAAGATGTCTGATTATATGAACACATATCAAAGTAGATGCTGACACACCACTGACAGAACAGTAATTTCTTCAATTTAGTCAAGCTCTAACAGAAATCCCATATAATGAAAATGCATTCTTGTGGGGTTTTTTCCAGTTACATTTATTTATATCTATTTCATTGTAAAAAATATAATAATATGATCACACCAAGCTTCATTCAAGTGTGTATTTTTGCCCATAAATCTGCACACAATGCAGACACCAAGAAACATGTACTAAGCATATGTTTATTACATCATTTCCAGCACTCTGATAAAAAAGGAAAGGTTTATATATAATCCAGTGTGGCTGATGGAACAAAACACATGGACTCTGTAGAGGTATTAGAGGTTTAAGGTCAGACAAAGATTACAGGAGCCCTTTCTAGCCTGTGTGTTTTATGGGAAAAACCAGCTGAACTACACTAAAATCACATCTCTTATCTGGAGTTTATTCTGTATTCATACCCTTTCTTTTAAGATTATGAAAGGAACTGATTCAGCGCTTTTAATAACTGCTAGAGCAGAATCACTCAAAGAATCCAATTTTCTGTAAATGAATTGCACAATGAAATGCAGTGCAATGTAAGATGTGCCACGGTATCACCGAACCTCTTAAATAAATAACCAGAATACTAAAATACTATTTTCCTTTCTCTTCTCAAATTTTACTGTGTTAAGATACACCAAAGCTGAGAAGAGACACCAAGTGATAGAGGGATGGGCTGAAGAAAACAAACCATGCTCTTGCTAATGCAACTTGCATGTAAAAGGGGAAGAAATGCAATTACTTTAAAAGCTTTTCTTCAGGCACAGTCCTTGCTTTCCATGAACAGCCATCAATCACACAGCTCCACTCTCTTGTTTGCCCAGTTTTCCAGTCAAGTGTCCAAGGATGGATCAGACTCCCATACATGAAGAGGAAATCAAGGGGGGAAAAGAAAGCAACTTTTACGTATGTACCTCTTCATAAAGAAAACTGACAGCTCATACACTAAGATTTTAAACAGATTTTTGGTGTTTTGGGGGTTTTTTTTGCTAGGATTTACAGTCAGCACACAGACACCTCAAAGCCCTAACAGTACTTGCTGGGGTAGTTGCACAGTCTAGCCATGGGCAATGCAGCCCTACCGTCACATCTTATTTCAAACTACTTTTACTTACAAAAGCAACATAGTACAAATTACTCATTTTCACATGAAGCAATAATCCTCAGAATGACCAAATTCTTCAAGCAGTTGTTACCAAACCTTTAGAGTCTATGAGTACTAGTGACATATTTAAAGTGAAATCATGCCTGGCTGCTCTACCAAACTCAGCATACCAGTAATTTGTTTAAACCACAAATACACACAATTAAATTAATCCACATTACAAGGCTTAATTTTTTTTTCATTTAATTGCTCCAGCAATTAAATAAGAGTAAGGAAAATAAACTTTAACTAAGACTCAGTTAAGAAATATTAATGCCCATTCGGTCAAGAAATCAGTGGCCAATATATTGAATTTCAATCCTTTAAGAGATAAAAAAATAATAACATCATTACAATTTCCACATTAAAAAAAAAAAAGGCAAAGGAAAAAAGGTTCAAGTGCTATAGTTAGTTTTTAATCAACCTTGAGAAAAACTTGGCTTTTTAAGGGAATTGTATTTATCCTGATTTAAATAACTTCCTTGTGAAAATTGACTGAACTCAAAGGGGGCAAATAAAGGGAAAGAATTAGCCTGCTATTTTGCTGAGCTCTGAAGGCTTCTCCAGGGCTGCCAGTGACTGAGGAGAAAATCTGAGGGCCATTCTAGACTCTTGTGAAGCAGAACTTGGCTGTTATCTGTGCATGGGAGGGGAGAAGGGCTGAGCTGTGTGCAGGCACGTGGGCCAAGCCTCCCACACCTGCACAGGTGATGCCTCAGGTTTTAGCTTTTATATATTTCAGATCCTGTACTGCTTTAGTGTGTGGGTCTGAGCTTCATATCAGGGGATGGTGAGCTCTCTGCACAGAGCAGGGAGACAAAACAATTCCTTCTCTAGCTGGGGACCAAGGACAAATGATCCAAATCTCAGGCCCAAGAGCACAAACAATGTGGGCTGAGGAGAGAAAAACAAGAAGGATGGGACTTGATGGGCTAAAGCTGGAACTGGACAATGAACTCCAATGTGCAAATGGAGCAGAACTGATAAAAGTGCCAGAGCCCGTGCCCGGTGTCCATTTTGGGACCATTTTGGTTCATCTTGGGTGCAGCCCTGGCTGGGCTCTTGTGCTGCCCAAGGTGCATCCATTGAGGAAATCCTTTTAATAAACCCCTGCTTTATTCTGTAACTCTGTCCAGTCTCTGTTCTAGGCCAGCCTTCTCAAGGCATCAGAGGCTGCTGGAAGTGTCTCCTGCCCTCAGTGTGCCTGCCTGGCCCCGTGCCCGTGCCACCTGCCCGGGGTGGCACAGAGCCAGGCTCAAATTGCTGTGACCCTCACTGAGTAACACGATGCTGAGATTAGATGAAAAGTCCACTGACAACTACATAGATAACAATATGGCCAAAATCACTCTTTGGAGAATAAGCATTCCACGCTTTTCTCACAGCAAGCTGAATTTCAAGTTCAAAAAAAAAAAAAAAGAAAAAGAAACAGCTACGTGGATGCAAACACACAAAAACCAGTTTGCAAAGTTATCTGGAAGTTTCCTAAGAAAAAAAGAAAATCTTGTTTGGAAAGGTTTTGGGTTTTTTTTAGTAACTTTTTTTTTTCAATTCCTGTAACTATTAATAATTTGTGATTTCAGCCTAGAAGTGAAGATAAAGCTAAAGATGATTCAGAAGGGATGATGATGTATGTTCCTCCTTTTCCTCACTGGGCAGTATTTCCCAGGAAACCACAACTGAGTATGAAATGCTGCTTTTGAGTCAGTGGTGGATTTCTGCCTAGGAGACAGAAATACCTCTTCCTCACAGTACCTATTATTTACTTTTTGAGTAGAATTATTGCAAAGTTTGTTTCATTTCACGGAGCCTTGCTGCAGAACAAGAAGGACTAAATTCAAACCCGCCACGTCCTGTACTTGTGTCGTTTTTCATCAGCAGAGCCAGAGCACAGATGCACAGGCTCTGGATCCCTGGCACTTGGGAGGTGCTGGCCTTTTCTGGATGGGTTTTCCTGGAAAGTTCTGTAGGCTGACAATCTGCAAGTCTAAGCATGAAGACAAAGACTAGAAACCAGCAAATAGCTTCCTGCTAGAAGCTGCTTTAACAAAAAAACCCTACACATTCTGTGGGACTGCTTTAGAAGAAATGTTCTCAAGTTTGCAGGTTTGGACAAGGTTTATTTTGGGCAGTATTTTGCTCAGCATACTTATGACTATGCATATTGTAACTATATAAAGAGAATTTAGGAAAAAAAAAATCTGTAGTTGACCGAAAAAAAAATCAACATACAAATGATCAGCCTACAGAAAGGTGATGATTTTCCATTTGTTCACAATGAGCAAACCTCACATTTTATTAGGTCTTTTTAGAGGTTTAAAAGTCTTGTTCACACCTCAAATGAAAGGTCACATCACATAAATGCCACCAATCACCACCACTGGCAGCTATATTTTATCTAAATGATATTTTTAAGAGAGACAAAATGAAAACATTTAAATTAACACTATTTTAAAGGTAAATAACCAAGCACTCCTACACAATTATCTTGCACACAGACCTAAGAACTCAAAGCAAATGAATAAAGGAGGAAATGTCTTTGTTGTGTAAAATTTTAGAAGTCTAAAATTGTAATTTAGCAGTGTATTATGTCTAGCATACCACTGTATGATGCCCTATACCCCAACAATGTATATTCTCATGTCTCTAGAGCAACATTTTATCTAAACTTACTAATATGCAAGTCTGTGATGAACTTTGTAAACTCAAAATTTCTGAGCCTACAGACAAAAAAATTCTAAGAAATCCTAATTTCATTACCCTAAAAGCAAGCCTAAATCTTTCCAAAAATATACATCTCATGAAGTCTCTGATATCCCTCAATTTAAATGTCACATATTTGTGTGTAAGCATCTTGATGACTGCATTGCAAGATTCCTACATATTGTAATATTCCTATATATTCCTCATATTTCCTAATTACAAACAGCACTCATTTAGCATCAGGTATGGCTTAATTTCCAAGTGCTGGAATGAGAGGTTTCAATGTGTAGTGGTTTTGGTTTGTTAATTTAGATTTTTTAAATTTTAGAATTTTTTTTTAAATTAAAGTATTACTAAGTGTGGTGGGTTTAGTGTTGGTTAATTACTAGTGTACTCACTTTCTGCTGTGAGATAGGATTAGGAGAAAGGTAAAGTAGGTTCAAAACTTTAAGAAAGTATAAAGTAAGTTTATTAAGAATAACTAAAAGAAAGGGAAAAAAATGAAAATAAACTTTTTAGAACACTCACAATGTGAGTTCATAATAAAAAAATCCATTTAAACTTTTGTTTTCCCATTAATAACTGAACTTCCTTTTGCCCCAACAACTCACAAATGTCAAATAACTAAATAGCACAGCCACAATAATAGCCCCAAACCCAATAAAGAATAAAGTAGCCTTTCTTGCCTGCCAGAGCACCCCATTTCCTATTCTGAGCAGGCAAGCTGGAAGCACTGCTCTTCTGTCATTCCCTGACAGTTATAGACTAGCTCTGCACCTTATTAAAGATTAAGGTTTGCCCAGGCATCCTCTTTTGGCCATCTCCTGTCTGCAGCCCAGCATTTATTGCAGGGGAGCTGGAGATGAGCACCACACACCCTGCCTGGGATCAGCCTGCATCACCAAATGCCACCAAGCCCTTCAAAAGCACTCCATGGAAAACCACAATATTTCACTTTATCTCATTGTTCTAGATAACCATGTCCTCTGGGTTACATATGCAAGTGATTTCTCTCATTTATGTGGGTTTTTTTTGGTTTTTTTTTTTTTTTGGTAGGTTCTAAAAATCGACTCAAACAACTAACAGGCTGCCTTTCTGTGATGAAAAGGAGGTTTTTTTTTTTCCTTGTTAAAAAAATTATGAACACAATTATGCAAGAGTTATGTAATGCTCCATCGCATGCAAACATTTGCTACCTGATTTTGGTCTGATGCAAACATGTTACAGCGAAAATTCATCAGGCTGAGCTACTGCACAAAATATCACCCTTCAGGGGATTTCCATCGAGCACCGTGTCCCACACTATTCAGCAAAGACCATTAGGAGCCATCAGCATTTCTTAGCGGCCATCAGGAACAGCCACCACACAATTTTTACCCAAAAACATCACAAAGCTTACGTGATTCCATGGAACTTTTAACACTGTTGTCAGGACCTCCGTTTGAAACACCTGGTTTTCAAGATCAGCATTTTTATGGCTGAGAAATACGGGTTCTCAATGTTATGGGAAATAACTTATAGTTACTTCTCAACTGGCATCCAAAATTCCTCATTGAATATCATCATCATCATACATTTCCAGGCTACCACTTTACTTTCATTTTGATTCCTCTAACTTTTGAAGACATGCTGAAAAGCAATTGCAAATGGTCAACTAGCACAAATTATAACTAAATAAAAATTTGTTCTATTGCTAAGGATTAAAAAAAGAAAAATAAGTATTTTTTACAGGTTATGGGGGTTTCATGTAAAGAAAATTTTGTTTGAGGACAGATAGAAAATGTAATTTCCTTGCACTTCAAATGGGAATTATTAAGTAGTAGAATATTCCATATCTTTCAGTAAAGTTTTACATAAACAAATAAAAACTGACAAAGGATATTGGAAAGGTTTAGGCTATCTTCACTGGATACTACGTCAGTAAATGAAGGACAATCAGAAACTTATTAAAATGCTGAAAATGAAGGCAGAGATTTCTGTTTGCTTATGAGAGTATTTTCAATATTGGTAATTTATTGGAAAGTTTTATCTGTTCAGCCTTTTAGAAGAGCTCCATTCACTCAGGATCTAAACCAGCAGAATTTCACTGGGCTAACAAGTCCATCAATAGCTTATAAAGAATTAGACAGATTAATGCCAATTTTAACAAAGGAAACTTATCAGCCAAGTGCCAAACCCTGAGGAGCTGGAAGGAGGCTCCCTGTGCTGCAGGTACAGATATTTATTGACAGCTGGACTCCACGGGGACATGGCCAGCCTGAGGTGGGTGTGGTGCCACAGCCCTGCCACCAGCCATGCCGCCAGCCTTTCGGAGAGGAGCAGCCCCCAGGGGATGCTGGTTTGTCACAAGCTGCAGGACCAGCAGCCCCCTAAGGACACTGCAGCCCCCCAGGTGCACCCAGTGGGAGCTCTGCAGGGCACTGGTCTGAGTGCCACACCGTGCTCTTTGCGGTGCAAGGGGACTCAGGAGAGTTTTGGGGCACCCCCACGAAGTGGTCATGTAATAAAGAGATGGCTTGCTTATCAAATATACAGGGAAATTAGGTTACTAATGTGGAAGCTTTTGCATATAGAAATACTGGGTTAAGCTTTTGCTATGGCAATATAAGACCTTGCTATGTAAATATGGAGAAACTGAACTCTTTCTGAGGCTTGTGAAACAGGCAATGCAGTGCAGAGCCGATAAGGAAACTGTCCAGGGGGAAAAAGGGAGCCACCCATGCCTGCAACGCAGAGGCGAAAAGACCACCGCCCAGCTGGAGGGGAAGATCAACAGATCATACAGAACCAGGACCCAGAGGCAGGACCCCCCACCCCAGCTGGAAAGGAAGATCAGCAGATCATACAGAACCAGGACCCAGAGGCAGGACGCCCCCGCCCCAGCTGGTGCAGGAAAGAGCAACGGACAATGCAAAGGAGCAGGACCCCTACCCAGCTGGGCAGAGAGATAACCTAACCGAAGCAGGAGCCCAAGGACTATAAAAAGGACTGGAAATTCCACACATTTTTGTGGTCATTGGCGGGGCTTTTTGATCCCCTGGCCACCCAGCGCTGTTTTTGCTCATTTATATCCTGCTCAATTAATAAAATTCTAATTGGAACACTGAGTTTTTGATACTCTTCTATTACAGTCATGGCACTGTGAGCGTGGTCTGTTTGCTGTTTGGGTAGAGATTCAACCACTGAGATTGCACCTGCTGGAAATTATTCCCTGCTCAGCCACGGTGCTGAAATGGTGTTCATGTCCTTTGAGCTCACTTTTGATGGGCTCTATATTCCAGCAGGGATTCAAGAGACTTCCTTCACAAGGCTTGCATGGTTCTCATCAGAATATTACTGCATCACACCTTTCCTTGAAGCAGGAAATCCACAGGGGCCCTGCCCAGCTGGCTGGGGGCTTCCTGTAAATTTTACCCTGTAAATGTACTACATGATCTTATAGATGACTTATGAAATACACAAAACTATGAAAAATATTAGTAATTACAGACATCTGTCAAGTGAAACACAACCCTGATGTTAAGCTCGGCAAGCAGACTGAAGCTGCATACACAGCTCATATTATATTATATTATATCATATTATAGCTCATAAAAAGCAGCTCCCAGCACAGCACCCAAGGCACACTGTAAAAATAACCAGTGGCTGGGGCATCCTGGGGTGGGACACAACCAAGTTAAACAGAGGAAGAAAAGCAAAGGAAAGGAGTAGAATATTCCACAGTTCTAAAACAATTATTTGCTATTGATGCAGAAATATCATTATTCTCAGTATGAGTCAAAATGCATTAGCATTCCATCTGCCAGTGCTGCAGCAACCATTTTTCTCCATTTCTGTTTGACCTCAAGCCTTTTATGCATAAATGTCAGGGCTCTTTACAATTAATCATGTCTACCACAGACTAATTGTGGACAACAGTAGTGCAATTAACACAAATTTGCTTCAAATATTCATGAACATTCAAAAAGCATTCGTTGACACAAGTGTTAGTTACCTAACCACAAAAATTGACAATTCTTTTCTCTTTTCAAACAGCCTCTGCACTAGGAAGATGAGCACACCACCAAGGGTGAGAGTGAGATTGGAAAATATTCCACCAATTCTTAAAATGTAATTGCTTCAGTGTGACTTGCTATAAATATGGGAGACTGGAAGAAAAGAAGAAAATAACAAATATTAAAACTATTTCTCTTTTAATCTTAAGACTAGGGTAATCCAGTGAATATAAAGACACTATAACATATTTTGTCTAATTAAAAAAAATACTAATTCTACCTCAATGTAATTTAAAAAATACTATTTTTAAAGCTGTTTTAAAGAAAAAAAAAATCTTTACAAATAAGAAACAATTAGACCGTTATTGTTTGTCTTGATTCATTCTCAGGACTGTGCCTGGTATTGTGTTAGTATCTCAGCAAGGAACTAATGGCAGAAGTCTCTTTAAGCACAGAAAGCTATTTGTAAAGCCTGACCTAAACACAAAAGATGTAGATGACATTTTTCTCTTTTATTTTTATTTTTTTTAATACATGCTTTACATTAAAGAATTTCTTGGACAGTTGTGCTATTTCTAATCAGGCCCCATGGCAAATATTCACCAACCCTCACAGGAATAAACTATTCTCACTTCAAACAATTGTTACAGTTTGAATCCAATTGACTCTAGACAAAAGTACTGAGATAATCAGCATATTAAAGCCAACACTATAACCATATGTTAATTATGTAAATGATTCATTTTAATCAGCTAGAACCATGTAAAGAGTTACAAGGAATGCAAATGTAGGGAGTTATTAAAAATCTCATTATTATTCATCTTGGTTCCATGCGTGAATGTATCCATCCAAACAGATGAATTAATAGTTAGATGAAAGATGAAAGAGCTAGAGGGGAAGTCTGTGGGAAACCATCTGTCTTGCTTTGTATCCCTCCCAGGCTTCAACCAGCCTGCAAGAGCTACATGGAGAGCAACCCCAGAGCACAGACAGGGACTGTCTACACAGCACCTCAACCAGGAGGCGATGCTGCCACAAAAATAATAATAATAATAAAAAAAATTAAAAAAAAAATAGAAAAAAAAATCACAACTCTTCTTATCCCTTCCCAAACTGGGCCAGGAGGTAAAAAGGGAAATCAGAATAAATTCAGATGAATTGCTACAGGAATGGGGTTCAGTGCTGACCAAAAATACATGGCAAGTGTAGATTTACACAGAAGTTGTGTACTGTTTGGAAGTCTTATCTGAAGAAAGGCCTCTTACTATTGTCAATTAGATGTTAAAAGCCATTCAGGACCTACTGTGGCTGTGACCTGAATCAGTAACTGAACTGGTTCTCTTAACTTCAGCAGAAACCCTGGCTGTGGGAAATACAGAAAGCCTTTTAGCAATACTGTGGGAGTCTCTACTTGGTCTAGTTCTTCCAGGGAACACTGGGGGAATTGCAATGAATTAAGTCTCATTCCTGCAAGGGCTATTTTTCATTTATCCATTCTCTGAGCTCTCTGAACAAAGAAAATGAATTCTACACAACAGTCATTTGTAAGAGAAAAAGTAAGGACCAAACACCTTGGTCATTCCTGACTGTGCCACCATTTTTCAGCCGTCTCAAGACAGTGCAACAGCACCTCTACTGTGTAAGAAAATAAGGGTTAGCTGGAAAAGTGGTGTTTAAAGCCACACAAGGAATAAAAGGGTAGATTCACCCTGCAATCCTTCTTAAATATTCCATAGCATATTATTTAAAATTAGAAACACAACTTACTTTTAAAATCCTTGATTAAATGCAGCTACTACTACTCTGCAGGTGAAACCCAAACTCCATAAACACAACTCATGAAGAACACAATTACAACACCAAAAAATATGCCCTTTTCTAAGAAATAATTTTCCTTCTAATATAAAGAGTTAACAGAAGTAATTTTAAAAATGTTTGCCAGTTTTCAGAAGCTTTATAAAGCTTTGTTCTTCATACTCTAATTCTTTCATGTTTTCCTGATGTCTCCTAATGCAGTTTCACTGGAATCATTCTATTTTTGATCTTTAATCCTTTTATATGTTTTTTTCTTTGCTTACTCTTGCATGCCTTTGTAGTTTATGTAATTGGGTCTTTGCACCATTTTAGCAGGGTTTAGCACTGCACAGCTTGTCAAATTTAAGTAGAAGTGAGAATAATCTATCACTGCTATAATAAATAAGCGAGTAAATTCACATATCACCGACCTAAAGTGAATGTTTGCCACAAAAAATTGTAAACTGCAATTCCCCTCATTCTGCCAAGGCTGGTGAAGCTTTTATACATTTTGTAATCCAGAAACAAATGCAACTGCACAGAAAGTACTTCAAATCCCAAAAAGTTTATTAAAAATGGCTACACATGTGCAGTGAAACAAGACTTCATTAATTTCTTCTCGAGGTGCCTGTGTAAATTCAGCTTAGGGAAAAGCGTTTGACAGCTTTGTAACTATTGACTGACATTCCTCAGCAAAGCTTCAGTGAGTACAGAACGTGATGTAAGCACATCCCAGTGATGATAAACATGGCAAATAAAAAAAGAGCATTCCTACACCACCTGAAATAAAGAGCATTTTGGTAATTTTTAAGCACCTACCAAATGTCTGCTAGTTTTAAAATCATTGTAAATTCTTCGTTACTGAGATATTTTACTATAATCTTCAATCATCAAGTATTCTATTCTCTTTACAAGCAGATTTTGTATTTAGCAAAATAGCTTATAATTTAGATTGAAACTTTAAAAAAACACTCCTGCTTTCCCACTACCCACAGAATTTAAAACTACACACAAATCCTTATCACAAGTCTCCCACAAAACATTACTATAGCATTTTAATTTTATACTATATACTCAAAATCTGTCCCTGAAAAGATGAAATCAGCTGTGATAACTTTCATGAAATGAAAATACATGATCCACATTAGGCTCTAAGAGAAACAGGACTCTACTCATATGCTCTAGACAGAAATCTCTCTCATATAATTAAATACACGGGCATCCTTCATACATGCATGAGACAAAATATAAAATATATTATACAAACTGAAAGGAGTTTCCAGCCTTCCACTCATGATTTTTTCCACATTACAAGGATCACTTCCTATTTATGCATGCATTGATGCATAAACCACAGCACAGGGGAGGGTGGTAAATCACAGGGAGAAAAAGAAACTGCAGAAAGATTATATAGAGAGAATTCCAGAATGGTTTGTGTTGGAAGGGACCTTAAAGCCCATCTCATTTCACCCCCTGCCATGTCCAGGGACACCTTCCACTGTCCCAGGCTGCTCCAAGCCCCGTCCAGCCTGGCCTTGGGCACTGCCAGGGATCCAGGGGCAGCCACAGCTTCTCTGGGAACCTGTGCCAGGGCCTCATCTCCTTCACATGGAAGATTTCCTTCCTGGTATCTAATGTAAACCTACTCTTCTTCAGTTTAAAGCCATTAATATGATAGTTTTAATTTATTAAAATCTTGTTTATTGTTATGAACCCAGATCAGAAGAAGTCATAGCCTTATTGTTGTAGTCCCCTCTGTTCTTTCATGATATAAATGAAGAATTATAAAGGAACTCTGCAATTTTTTTTTTTTTTAATAAAGATATTGGAGCATCTTTAAAAGATGCTCCAGTATCTGTGTTTTGAGCCTGGGAGGGAGTCAAAAGATGCTCTCATCTTTATCTATTTCTCACCACATTGGACCCTTTCCAAGCTTTCCCCAGTGATGGTCAAGCTCCCATTCTTCTCTGAAATTACACAGCGAATTCCACAAGAACAAGACTTGGCAATGGTCACCTGGAGGCCTCAAGAAGCACTGTGAGGTTCCACTTTTCCGTCACTCACTAGCCCTGACTTGCTCATAACAGTGTTATTTCTCTGCTGCACACACCTCAACACATTAACACTCCTGTGAATAAATAAGGAAAAAAAGCAGGGCTCTTTTTCAGGGCAAGAAGGTTTCTCAAAGCAGAAATGTCACACATATGGGGGGTTTTGAGTCACTTTACACAAAGCAATACAAACAAAAACTGGCAAATAAATCCCACTTTGCTAAGGCTCATTTATTTCACTTTACCTTGTGTTTCTTCATCTCTCTTTTCCATGACCTCTTATCTGCCTTTTCCTGATCACAGACTATTTTTGATCCATGCTTCAGCATTTCAGATCCTATCATCAATATTAACACCAGGGGAAAACTTGAGAAAATGTGATTGTATCTGCTGAGTGCTAGGACCCTAATTGAGGAAAGCACTTCAGCATGTGCCTTACTGTAATTTCAGTGCCTCCTTGAACAGGAGTATTGCTGAACACATGTCAAAATGCTTCTTCACTGGAGGCTGTCAAATGAAATATGGATTAATTACAATTTGTAGCATGAAACTTTACAGCACTGTGGCTTTAAAAGAACTGAAGTATTGGTGTACTCATAGTTTATGTTTAGTCACCTATGTTCACAAATTAAAAAAAAATAAAAAAGGAGAAATTTTATATTTAAGACAATAATTCTGTAAGTACAATGATGATTATCAAGGGAAAATTAAGGTCAGGTAACACAAGGGTCACCCATGTGCATTTTGTTTGCAGTTCTGCCTTTACTATCATCAAATATCCCTACCAATAACACACCATGATCATTCCCCACCGTGTTGAGGCTAGAGAGCAGACCACGTTTCTCTTGCATTCAAATGTGTGCCTTTCTGCTGTGATTTCAGAACCAGTGTCCCCTCAGACCGTGGCTGTCACTGAGCACCCCACCTGTGACCTCAAGAACTGAACCCTGCCCTGCGTTAGTGGAAAGGCCACGCAGCAAAACCAGGTTTGCTCTTGCATTTCTGCAGCCCTGGGGATGTGGGCATGGTGAGCCTGATGGAAACAAGCCAGTGCAGATGGAGGCATGGGATGCTCCTGTTGTTGGGACATCCAGAGGCACGGGATGCTTTGCCAAAGGCACAACACAAACAGATACTGTCACACATCCAGCAGCACCTCTAAATTAAGCCTCAGCTGAGCTGCTGAAGAAGGGATATGCAAAAAGCACTAAAGAGCTAGCCTGTGCTTTAAGCATTTTTCCTCCTACTTCACAAAATTTGACAGCCAAAAACGGCAGACAAGGCTTCAGAGTGCTGATTATTTAAACAGATTACTTTACAAATGTCACTCTTTGCAAACACATAGGCAACATGATTGCCGTTTCTTTCAGCACTGTATTAGAAGCAGACTCAATAAATGGGATGTTTAAAAAAAATCCAAACATTTATGAATCGTTTGAACCTACTGTACTGTGTCTTGTTTACTGCTGCTCCAGGAAGCTTTTCTTAAAATAACGTGTTAAGTCTCAGAGGGATTATCCTGAAATGAAATTTTTAATAACAGCAAAATAAACTCATCCTTCACAGTGCTCTGTGTCTCATGACTTACTGTTAACTCTCACCTCTCCTCCCATCATACATCTGTATCTACTAGCAAAATTTTATTACCTTCTACTCCAATTTCAGGTATCTGAAGCAGAGTTATGCTTCATACATGTCCTGGAGAAAATAAATTAGATACCTAAATAATTCTGCAGATCTAAAAATCTTACCCATAATGGCTCACAACTGTAGGAGGCCAAGACAAACTCCAGAAGGGAAGACTGAAGGAATGAGGATTGCACTGCTACAAGGAGAGAAGGCTGAGGATGACATCGCTGTCTGTAGGTAGATCATGGCCCACTAGGCAAAGGGTGGAAATAATGCATTTTGTATGCCCACTCTCCATAAAACCGTGGGAGGTTAAATTACACGGGAAAAGATGTGTAACTCAGGCAGTGGGGAAAAGAAACCCCCCCAGTGCAAGTGTAAAATGCCTGCAGAGGTTAGAGAGTCCCTGTCGCTCCAGAATGGGCTCAGTAAATGTCGCAGGAATGATGCAGGCAAAGCTGATCTTGCTTTCAGGCAGAAAAGCAGATTATGTGATTCCTCAAGGTTTCTTCCTCCCCTATTTCCTCTATGTCTTTGATATTTATCTCTTCTAGGAGGTAGTACTCTTTGAGAGCTTCCTCATTTGTTTGAGGATATTTTGCATTTTTAATCTCGCAGACAGAAAACACAGTGGGAAACAGTGGCCAGGAGCAAAAATAAAGAGAAATAGAGCCCTGTAATGTCCAAACTGCAAGGGTAATTAAACATGCAAACAGTTCAGTAGGGCAGCAGTGAAACTGAGGGAACCAAAATGACGTGGATGTTTAAAACAAAATTAAATATCTTCCAAAAGGTCTCCTTTAAGCCAGCCACCAAGATCTGTAGCATGTACATTCGGGAAGACAGGCTGAATTAGCATAATGATCCTTCCTGGCTTGAACATCTTTGAATCCATGAGCTGGAAATCCCTCTTCACAGCAAGAAAATTCTCTTGTATAAATGTATACATTCACTTTCTAATTCTGAATGTGAAAAAATAATAATAACAAAAAAAAAAAAAGAGAACAAAAACCCCTCAGGTTTTGTTACATTAGAAAAATGGCTTTCACCAAAGAGTGTGGAATCAATTTTTAACAAAGTGTTCTGCCCTGGGACAGAGAGAGAAAAAGAACCATATCACATTCAATTTGATTTTCCTATTTCTGCAGTGGGTAATATATAATCAAAGTCTCCTGTCCTGTTAGAGTACAAAAGTCAACTACTAAACAAAGTCACAAAGCATGTACACAGGTTTGTCCCAAAAGGGTGTGAAGGGTAATTAACATCAACTACTTCATCGTATTCTTGAATCACAACTGTTATTTAGCAAATAAAAACAAACAAATTTAAAAAAAAAATCTTAATTTAAAACTTGTATCCTCCCCTCGTGCTGAAGCAGAATTCTGTAAGCACACAGAAGAACAAAGAGGTAACCCTAACAAATACTGACAATGCAATGGTATCAGTATATTCACAGCCAAATTAATTCTTTGGCTTCAACCATTAGGTCAGGGAGTAAAATAGACACCACTTAGGCAGTACATTTGAGACCACCTCAGCAGCTAACATTCATCATTCTCAAGAAATAATTCCAGAAAGACTTGAAATGCTTGCTAGTACACAGTGTTCCTCAAAAATACATCTGGGATCTGTTTCTGAAGGTGTCTGGTTCCCTACTCACCATCTATTTTTGTGATGAGGATACCAGATCATATTTTTTTTTGCAAAGGAGTGGAAGAATGGCAACCAGAAGATAATTTAAGTTAATAAGATTAGAAAAGGTTATGCCATTTAGTAACAGAGAAGTGTTTTAAATTATATTAAAAAAGAAAACATTTCTAAAAGGCATGGTGAGAAATAGTAAAGGTATGTAGAATACCAAAAGCCCCAACATTAAGAAAAATATACATTACAAAAGTGTGCAGAATGCTTCAAGGAAATGAAGCATTAGACAGACAATTTTGCTGTATCAGAAAATAAGTGCTCAAAAAACAAATAAAGCTATGAAATATGGGTTTAAATAATTACGTAGTCTGGCTCTGACCCAGAATTACTTTTAAGTATTTCAGGTATCTGATCTTGACATATAGAACTCAGGGGAGGAAAATCTCTACAAAGCACTCAACTAACAAAGTGAAAATGTAAACCAGAAATGCTCATCCCTCCTATCCAGAAGCACAATGTTACACATTTATTAATATTTTTAAATAATCTCTCCCGTGCTAAATAAGTCTTAAAGCATCACCTCTGCCCTCCTTGATCTCCCATTTCTTATTGGAACCCAGGGAATAAAAATACCTTGCTCAGCATTTTGCTAATATTCTTCTAGGCACAGCACTTTATGTTAAAAAAAAAAAAAAAAAAAAAAAAAGGAAAAAAAATTAGCTTGGTTTTGCAAGAACCAACCAATAATAATGCAAATGACAAATTTGCAGGCAGACACCTTAAGCCAGGATTATGACGACCTCAAGATGACCGCAGAACAGCACATAAAAAGTACATTTCACAGCCACTTAAACAAGACAATGCTCCTTGAGAAGGAGCACCAGAGATAAACACATTGCCACCACAAGTTACCACACACTGAATAATTTTTAGGCACATATAAAGACCATATGCTGTGTCAAGCAAGGTTCCAGGCACTCCTCAGAACTCCATCAGTTCCAGTGGACTAACAAAGAGGTATTTAAGAAATACTCTCCCACAGGAAGAAATCATGTTTTCCAGAAAATGAGTGGAGTCCCACTCGTGTTCCCGATGAAATGCAGGTAACTGTGTCTCATCACCCCACGGGAGACTTAGCACAAGGGTCTCCCTATTGCTGCCGTGAGTAAAAATGATGGGAGATATTAAACCCAACTTATATCCATCTAAAGAGGAAATTAACAAAAACATTATGTGCAGAACTAAGGCCAGAGGGACAGGGAAACACCCTTTGTAGATTTGTGTCTTATTACAGGAAAGTAAGAGTGGAATAACAAAGAGGTTTGGTTTAGACTTCTCTTGCATATTTCAGTGAAAAGACTTACTGGCTGCCCAGAACTTACAGACTCGGTGGCATAGAGCTCTTTACATTATTAAAAGCCAGGCATTACACAACAGAAAAGCAATGTCTGTCTTGCATTTTTGTGTCATCCCTCCCCACCCCAGAAAAGAAAAGAAAAAAAAAAAAAAAGAAAAAGTACTGATATGAAATACCCACTGACATTTTTAGGTCAACACACGTTCACAACGTCTATATAATATTCTGATACAACTAAAATAGTCAATCACTGCAATTTTCTGCCAGCAAAGCATGTTTTTCCAGAATGGCCAACTCTAATGGGTTCAATTACAATAGAAATCACAAAATATAAGAGCATTTGGTTCTCAGTGTCTTTTTCAACAGTAGATGCTATCACATCACTGGAAACGACAAATTCCACTCTCTGTATAAACCTTTCATACATGAGTTCAAAAGTCTGCAGTGCCTTCCTTCCTTCACTTCCACTATACCTCTGAAATCAAAAAGTAACTCACATTTCAGACATAATATGCAAAAAATATATCCCTGCAGTCATCATGAAGATTTGCCACCATAAAGCTGATTACAGTGACAATTACACTGAATGTGGAACATTACAAGGCGTAATATCACAAGCTTTTAAAGTCAGTTGGCAACATTACACCAAATGCCTCTCAAAAATCTGATTTCAAGTGCTAGCATCCTTGAAATGCATAATAAATTTGCTCATGGATTGAAAGTGTCTCCTAAATCTATGGCTGTATATAGTAGAGCTGTATCTTAAGGACTTGTGCAGTACGTGGGGGCGCAGACTCTGAGCTGTCAGTCAGGTCTCCTTTGTTTTCCACCCAGTGACACTCAAAAACCTGCCACAGATCAAATTTCATATGAACTTCCTTCTTTCCAAACCTGTGCTCCCCTGTTGGGAACACCCTCAGCAGCCTTGGCTTACAGCACAGGATGTCTACACTGGGCTTAATTGTGCCTAACAATCATCTTGGCCAGTGGAAGGCATTTTCAGATGGGAAATGAGCACAAACATCTGTTACATTTCCCTGTGCCTGATTTTAACTGTTCCTTCACGGAGGAAGGCGTAAAAGTAAAAGCATTCGTCGCTGCAGTAAAAAGCCCGTGTACTCACCCCAGCCAATGCAGCACAGTATGTCAGTTAAAAAAGGAGAATCCTGCAATGGATGGATTTCATTTCCTGTAACAGCAGCATTCAAAGGTTTGAGTGGGTTTCAACAACTCCTCTCTACAAAAATAAGTCACCCCAGGACAGTGAGGACACTTTCCCAGACACACTGACCAGTGCTAGAATGAAACCTATCCACCTGTTTCTTTTCTTGCAGAATGATCAGTTTTGAGAAATTTCTTTGGATATCAACAATTTCAGGTGACCTTTAGAAGTAGTCAGAAGTAAATCCTTACACACAATGCTTGCCTTCATTTTATATTTAAGATTCTGAATGATTCAATAGACTTGGAACTACACTGAGCCATTTCTGCACACACTTTTTTTTTAAATGAATGGGAAACACCAGAACTGAGTTGATAAGGGAACACCGAGGAGGAAGAACAAATTGCCAAAGACTGGCTGGTCTTTTAAGAACTGAGCCTAACCCCAGCTGCTGTGTTTCAGCTGGCCTCAAATCCTCTTGTATTTGGGTAGACAAAGTGGGACAGATATTTAAGTTTCAAATGAAAAAAATAACAAAGAGAAGATGGAAGACAGATTGTTTTTGAGTCGGTCACAGTTTAAGATAGTTTCAGGATTTCAAGTTTGCTTTTTTTCTGGTTTTAAACATAAGGCCAAAAAAAAGATAAACAACTCCCTCCCCCTAAACAGCTCAGTGTCAAGATATAAGATTTTTTAGAAAGCAATAATCAAAAGTGTAATTTATTCCTGTGTTCCAGAAGGAGGGGTTGCTGCAGTTACACTTCATTTCCCTCAGAGAGAGGAAAGCTGGTGCTGTGTTTTCAGTGTTCACCTCAGAGCAGACTCTTGCGTGACTTGTCACAACAGAACACGTTCCAGTGCTCATTCTCCTGGTGCTGTCTCAGGACAAGGTAGGAAAGATTGCTGCACTTCTGAAGGGAACCTTCCTTGGAATGAAGATCAAACAGTGAACCCGTGCTCTCTATAGCATGGACCTGAACAGACACTTTCCAGGTACCACAAACTTAAAAACCACTCCATAATAATTAGTTGCTACAAATGCATAACAAAATATAAATTATTCAATATATTGAAGGGATCAGACCTTTTCAAGTATGGCTCAGACTCTACAGAATCAAATTTTGTTGAGATTCTGTTCACAACCCTCATGGCTTTCTTAAGAATTTGCCTTTTCTGGTTTTTGTATACAAACATTCAGAATTCTCTTCCATCCTGGTGGTTTTAGATGGCTCTAAACAGTTTTCGTGTTTCGGGGTTTTTTTTGTTTTGTTTTTTTAGTAACTGAAACAAAAATATTTTCATTCTGACTGAGCATTGAAATACAGTTGTAGAGGTTTACTTTCTCTCTGTACCTCAACTGTTAGCAAGATGTAAATTAATTTAAAAATTTATTCATATACCATTTTTCAGTACAATTCCAAGTCAAAGAGAAAGAAAATCTAGCAAAAGTGAGCTTATTTCATTAAAAAAGCTGCTCTGTATTTCTCAAAAAATTAAAAATGTATCTCTAAAATCTTTTTTCATAAACAAGATCTAATACATCAGAGAAACAAAGAAAAACGAAAAAGGTGGTCAAGCACCAAACCAAACCTCTGCAAAATAACGTCAGCACAAATCCTGTACACACAAAATACATATTGAACACTTAGAGAATAAGGAAGCATTTTGCACAGAGGGTAAACACCTTCAGTCTTGCTCTCCTGAAGCAGGTCCCATCGTGCAGACTCTGTTCAGCACCCAGCTGAGCTGAGCTCAGTCCCCTGAGCTGCCCTGACAGAGCAAAGTTATCTCCAGGGAGCAGCAAAGGACTTCTCAGGTTTGCTAATTCGCTTCAGTCAGCACCACACTGAGGCTAGCAGGAAAGAAAGAATGATTCATTCTGTATTATTATCTCCAGGATCATTCACAAATTCAGGAAGATGTGCTTTCCCTCATCTCCAGTCACCTTTTATTTCTCAACTAAATGTCATCTTGCTTTTAACCAATTACAGGGCCGTAGCTTTTAAAAAGCCTGTTTTTTTTCTAAACCTGTTTTTATTATTCTCTTTGGAATACTCACCCATGTTTAGGTTCTGTTTTAACATAATAGTAAGGTTTTCTCTAGAACGGAAGTAAAATGTTTGGAAATTCCCTTTTTTCCTCTTTCTTGGTTTCAAGTGTCAATGTGATTTGTTCTCAAAGTGTTTGAAACATGCTCATATTCAGCACCAGTGGCAGTGAAAATAAAGACAGCTGATGTGTACCTGCACAGCTGCTGGTAATTTACAGAGAAGCCCTTGGATTTGCATTTTGGCAGCACTCTTTTGCCTGGGTTGGATGTTTTGAAGCTTATATGTCTAAAGATGTCTGGAGATGCATTTTACTGAATCTGCTATACATTCAAATGGTACAGAGAAAGCAAAGTGTCACAGACATTTATCATAATAAACCAATATATGAACAACCTGCCATTTGCTTCTCCATGAGTTTTAAATGCTACTAATTAGCAAACAGGAGGGCACTAAATGCTTTGCAATAATATGGCAAAGTGAGGACAAAGACACAACAAAAGCGTGCTTCCAGCTCTATGAGATGAAAAAAGCCTTGGGATAATAAGCATTAAATAATAATTTTACTCCCTCAGAATTAAAATAAAAAGACAATAAAATAGCAGCATAGTTCAGATCAGTTCACTGAGTACTTTTAGCTTTATCTCAAGAAGTTGCTTTTACAGAAGGATACTTATCAAAGTCTGATTAGCTTTTCCTTCATGACTAACATTCCTTGAAATGCACCATGTTTTATTTAGTTCAAGGCCTCAAATAAAATGAGAATGTGAGCCATTCGGACCCCTGAATATACAATACAGGCAAGAGACTTTTATTTTTTTCTCAACTTGGTCAGTAACAAAACAATATGTAGATTTTTAAAAAAATACATTCTTTACTGATTTATTAAACCCATCAGAATTGGAAGATTAAGCCATTCTCCAAGCTCTCTAGCTCATGCAGCTGCTAGAGAAAGAAAAGGAACCAGGATATCAGAATTTACCCTAATCCACAATAACCTGAGCCTTGTGAAACACAGGGAGAAAGTCTGACACATAAAATTTACCTGGCTTAATTTCCAATTACATATTTACATTGTTCATGACCTGTCACTACACTAAAAAAAGCCCCCAGCATTTTCCAAATTATCTGTGGTATCTGTCTGTCAAACCTTTGCCAGGTGTGATTCCACCACTCTTAGGTAGTAATAGAGCAGCTAAATGCAATTTGCAATTAGTTCAGGTGAAAGTACTTACACTTGAAATAATTACACCCTTACCATATTTTTTGCACAACCTGATCTACTAAAATAGACATTTCATATGTTTTTACAACACCCTCTTTGAAACCAGGTCTGAGGAAACAGTTACCTGCACACCTCAGTTAAAAAAAGCAAGCAAGCAGACAAGCCAAAAGATGTATTTGAACTGGGTTTCTAACATTAGCTCATGTAACACAAGATAACTTACCAGAGGGTAAATAGGTGAGATACTCAAGCAAACTCCATTAAAATGACTGTTCTATATTTAGATGTACAAGCATATTTTTATATCAGTTGTGAATCATTCTACTGAAAGCAAAAGAACTTCAAAGTTGTATCTCCTGTCATAATTTGGCCATCAGAAGTTTTATTAGTGATGATTATGCATGAGTCAGAAAAAAGGAAAAAAAAATCAGCTGAAATTCCAGATCCTTGGAAACAGCAAGCTTGTTGGCTTCTAGCTGGGGGAGCCAAGTTAAACCATCAGCTTTTACAGAGAATCCAAATCTTAACAGCTTTGTCTCACTTAGGGGATGAAAAAATAAACAGAACTTACCCTAATGAAAGCTATTTCATATCTAGAAATTATTTTTTTCTTACAAACTCAAATACTTTTGTATTTATTCCCCTTAAAAGTCAGAAAGGCCCAGATTTTGCCATACTAAAACACTCCATTGCAGTGTATTATCCAATACACAAGCTAGTGACCATAACTACAGATCATCATGTCTAAAAACTCACTAATACTGATATCACATGCAAAAATGGAAAAGGAAAAAAAAAAAATCTGCCTGTTGAGTGTCAGATGAAATCTGGCAGGTGAAAAAAGCCCTGAGCATTGACTGAGCCAACAGAAAAAGAGGTGAAAGAGACAATGCAGCATTGCCTTAGCCACTGGAATTATGTCACCCACTGATCTCCAAAATAAAGGCCAGTGAGAAAAAATTATGCAGGTGGCAGGGCAGAATAACCACTTGTTTCTTAGCTGAAGTAAAACTATTTAGATAAGCTATTCTTCTTGCTACAATTGTCTTTTTGGTCAATGGGAAAGACATTCCATATCATTACCCTCCCTCTTGCCCCTGCGGGTTCCCTCACCAGGAATTTGATGATATCTGAACTTATTAGCAAGAAATAAAGGCAAGTTAAAAACAATAGCAATAACCAAATACTTTCAAGCTGTCTGCAGTCTCTTGAGCAGCTGACAGGTTTCACTGGCAGTGTTTACTGGCTACACTGCTTGATCCATGGCGTAAAAGGAAAACCAATTTAATCTGAAGTTGTACGGAGGAGATCACCTCGAGTGCCATCAAAAGGCACATACAGGACAACGAAGCCATCCGGCCTGGCCACCACAGGCTGAAAAAGGCAGGTCCTGCTTGGCTGACCTGATCTCCTCCCAAGGTGACCTGCTCAATGGATGAGGGAAAGGCTGTGGATGTGTCTGCCCAACATCATTTCCCACAGAACTGTCCTGGAAACTGGCTGGTCATGGCTTGGATGGGTGCAGTGTTCTCTGCGTGAAGAACTGGGAGATGGCCAGGCCCAGGGAGTGGAACTGCCTCCAGCTGGGGCAGGTCACCAGCAGGATTCCCTCAGCACCAGCACAAGCTCCGTTCAGTATCTTTATCCACACTCTGGACAAGGGGATTGAACACCCCTCAGGAAGGTTGGGGATGACACCAAGGTCCTGCTGGGGGGCAGGAAGCTCTGCAGAGGGCCCTGGCCAGGCTGGTTTGGCCCAGAGCAGCAGCCAGAGGAGTCCAAGCCCTCTTTGGCCACCAAGGCGGGGTGCTGCCCTTTGGCCACCAGAAGCCCCTGGAGCAGGAAAGGCCCTGGGGGTGCTGAACATGACCCAGCGTGTGGCCATGACACCTGGCTTGTATCAGCCACAGTGTGACCAGCAGGACCAGGACAGCGACTGACCCCCTGTGCTGGGCAGTGCTGAGGCCACACCTCAAACCCTGGGGTCACTTTTGGGCTCCTCATGACAAGAAAGAGATTGAGGGGCTGGACCATGTCCAGGGCAGGGAACCAAGCCAGGGAACGAGGGCAGGGTTCAGCCTGGAGAAAAGGAGGCTCAGGGGGAACCTTCTCATTCTCTACAACTTCTTGGCAAGAGGTTGCAGCCAGGTGGGGTCAGGCTCTGCTCCCAAGCAACAGAACAAGAGGAAATGGCTTCAAGTTGTACCAGGGGAGATTTAAATTGGATGTTAGAAAAGGGTTGTCAAGCATTGGAAAAGGCTGCCCAGGGAAATGGTTGAATCATCATCCCTAGAGGTATTTGAAAAGGTAAATTAAAAATTAAGCATAGATGTGGCACTTAAGGACATGGATTAATGTTGAACTTGGCAGTGCTGGGTTAGCAGTCAGACTTGATAATTCTAAAAAGGTCTTTTCCAAGAAACAATTCTATGATTCTATGACTTCCAAACTTTTAAACATTGTTTACAAAAATTTTCAGCTATCAAAACAATACAGACCATATTCATCACTAACACCACCACTTCACATGTACTAAAAACACTTTTGATACAAAGGGGAGAAAAACTTTGCAGTTCTCAGACTAAGAGAAGAAATGTTAGATATGGGCTCTCAAAACCAAGACAAGATACACACTCAGATGAAAAGTGATTGCAATAGTAAAACATATTCATCCTCCACTCACAAAGCTCTGGGAGTACAGTAGTAGTAACAGGAGGGACAGAACAACACAATCAAGTCAGAATAAATCTGCATTTAAGCTAAATCATCTACTTACTGCATTTCAAAGAGGCAGTTCAGCCAATTACGCTCTGCTTTCCACTAGATCATCATCTAAAACCAACAGAAACAGCTATACACCACTGCAGGCAATGCTGGAAGAACTCAAACTTCTCCCCATTGCTATTTCAAATGTACTATTCAGATAAAAGCTACCAAATTACAAAAGCCTTTTTCATGTAAAGTGACACAAGAAATCCATAGCATTCCCCAAGACTGGATTGCCAGAATGCAAGTGTGATTTTGCAGGTAGCCTAACACACTAGCACCTACAAGTATTCAGAATGTACCCACTGCTAGCACTTCCCAAAACAGCACTAAAACAAGGATTTTCCAGATGGGTAAAGTGATGGCACCGTGATGAAGTCTGCACCACTACTTTTCACAGCATATTCTAGGCAATTCTCTCAGCACTAAAATAAAATGGAACAGTCTCCAGATTACCACTTTTCCAGTTGTCATTCAAACACACTGGTTAACTAGTTATGGATAATCAGATACACAGGGAAAAAAAAATAAAATCCAAGTATCTTCAGAATAATCTAAGCTTAAGAATGATGTACTTAAAAGTACAGTAATTCCCAATATATTGAATTACTTAATCACCAGCTGATTTTCTATTTTTCTTCTCCAACTCTCCCCTTTATAACTACATAAATAAGTAAGCAAATAAAAGTAGAAAAAAGAAGATTTTAGCTTAGTTTTTAACAATGAATTTTTTAACAATGAACACAAGCTTAAACCCTCAGCACTCTTAGAACGTTTCTGGTCACTATGTCAAAATAAAAGCATATTATAAAAAATACTGACCATATTCATAAATAACCCCATCTTTGTAATCTTATATATAAAAGTTCCACATCTTCTATTAAATAGAACTGTCTCTCTTTCCAGAGCTTTGCAGTAGTTTACTGAAAAGTTCAAACGATTTCAACTTTAATAACTTTTATAATAATGCCTATGAACTCCTCTTTCTCTGCTAAATGGAAATGGAGCTACCTAACCCAGCCATGTAATAAAGAATTTAGCATCCATTATTAAAATGTCATATATTGCATGTGTGTTTTCAAAATACCTTATCGTAAATCTAGCATTCCAAGTAACCAGAGCAACTGCAAACATTTTATGTTTAGAGCCATGAAAGATGGAGCTGATACGACCTCTCAGATATTATTTAACAAAACAACAGTATTCTCTGCATTGTGAGGCAGTGCAGCCTTGAAACAAGCTGTGTAATTTAAGGATAACTGGGGCTTGGTTTCACATCTCTTCTGAGAACTGCTAGGATGGTACAGGAGCACAGTGGTCCTGCTGCACCCCTGGCCAAGGCAGAAGGAGCTTTGCCATCCACCACCCTCTGAGTGCACTCTCATCCGGACATACGGGCTCCCCCTCGGGAATCAAGTGACTAAACTGGGATGGGGACCAAGGGCACGAGAAGAAGCCTCTTACTGGACTGACACTTAATCCTGGATGGCATTTCTTTCATTTCCCTTGCCAGGAGAAGCAGCAGGACAGTTTTGACACAAGGTGGGCCCTGCTGCCCTCAGCACACTGCAGTCCCTGCCTGGGTCCTCGTGGCAGCAGAGCGGTGACAGCCCCTGAAGCCACCAGTGGGCCTTTTGTGCCAAGGCAGAAAATATCTCCCCACCCACAGGAGGCATAAAGCTATTTCTGCATTATTTGTATTTTCATGTCATCATTTTTTTCCTCAAATAGTTTTACTCAGGAGAAGGAAGGAAAAGGCAAAGATATTTTCTCATTTAAAAATGCGTTACTAAGTCATGGGCCATCATTCTAATAAGTTTAAGGTATATTTATTTACTTAAAAACAAGTTTGCATGTATATTTAATGTAATTTGATACACATCAACATCTCCGTAACCCTGCACCTTGCGTCTCTCCAAGAACAAAAGCATTTCACTTCCCATCATCTCACTCAAACCCATCATCTCAGTAAAAGGAACACAAATCTCCTTAACAGAATCCATGCAATTAGGAAAATGCACATGGCTGCTCATATGAGGCGTGCCCAGAGATGTACCCACGGTACCCACCCTTTTTTTGTTTTTCCCACATTCCACTGCTCCACAAAAAGAGGGTGTGACACAAGCAAGCAGAGGATGCAGGGCAGAGTCTACTGATGAATTTAGGAGAGGCTGGAGCAGCTGCTCATCCACAGCATTAAGTAAAATAATAAACAGCACTTGAAGGTGCAGGATCTCTGAAGACAAACCTTGCTCCACAGAGATCTCTCTTGCTCAACTGTGCAACGCAAAGCACAAAAAACCTCCCAAAACTGCCCCCAGATCTCTAGGCAATGCCCTGCACTGCTTTCATACACAAGCTTGGAATAAACCCAGTTGGAAATCACAGGGAATCCCTGATCAGAGGTACACCTACTTTCTGCAGAAATCCATGCAAATAAATAAACTGGCATCTTATAAGCCTGTAAAATGTTAAAACTGCCTCATATTCAAAAATAGTTCAGGGTTGTGGTTCTCAACCTGCAACCCAGAAAAAAAAATTTACCTAATCAGTTTACAAAGGCATCTTTTTGAAGAAAATTTCCATTAAAGTTCGGAATGTTACATAATTACTGCTTAGAAGAGGATGATATAAATATTCCTATCAAATGTCCTTTGCATTATTTATTTTAGGTACTTAGATTTACTCTAAGAGAAAAAAAAAAGCATTCTGGTGTCATAAGCTGACCAAAGATACTCTAAGTGCAGGTAAAATCTTGGGGGACAAATTGCTCAAACCATTTGATGCTGCAATTCACTCATTAGGACAGTGACTCAAATGTGTGCTTGGTTTCCAAAATGCCATTTTCAGGTTTGACATCAGGGGGAGAGAAGGCAAGAGAATAGAGAAGTATTCATACAAAAGAACACTTTTCAACTGCATCTCTAATACTTATTTTTTATTTCAGCAGTTCTTGACTATTTTAGATCTATGCTAAAGGAGTAACATAGGCCTGGATATAACTTTCTAAGGAAAGAATGAAAAGGAAAAAGATTGAAATAAGGCATCCCAAATTTTTAAAAGGCCCTTTCTTCTAATCTAACTGCTTGGATAATGTGTCCAGAGTGGCATTTTGTAATGACAGCAACTTTCCAACAAATCAATAGTTATTTAATTCCCAACAAGCTCTCGAGTCCATTAAACCTGATTACATTCACCCATTTCAGTTGGGTGCAGTTATTTTTCCTACACCGGCACTTAATCTATAACAGGAACTTATGAGAACTTTCAAAAGCAATTTCAACATCAATCAGCATAGAGTGAAAGGCACGATTTGCTTGTAATTATTTATTGGACAGGATGGCAGAGGGTCTGACTGAGCTCCAGCGCCCGACCTTCACCCCCAAATTCTAATGGATATGAAGGCCTGCTGGATGTGTCTCACTGCATAAAAAGCAGCCTCAGCTTGCATGTCCCACAAGACACAGATTCCCAATACCTGAAACAGCCACTGTGCAATGCTATATTCCTATTTTAGACATATGTGTCTGATATTAAGCCTGAAGCGAAGAACACAACCCACAGTCTTCCGTTACTGAAGGGACCTATATGGAAACCCACCTGTTTCATGCTGTGATTGCCCCTCTATGTCAGCAAAGTGCTGGAGTAAAGGAGCACAATCAAAGTTTCCCTCTCCCTCACAGTTAATTTGACCCATCCCTAGCACAGCCCAGAAATGCCTTAACACAGGGTCTTGACCCTGTCAATGCACAATGTCTCACAGCTGCCACTTAGGTGGTACAATTCCATCAGAGTTTAGAAATGCTGACTTTTCCTAATGTCTTCTAGCACTGTAAACAACAGGATACTCGTTGCTTAATTAGCATCTAAACGATCTATTCAGAATCCCAAGTCCAACAGAAGAAAGTTCAGTAGCACCACTTTTTGATAAAAATAAAATAATAGCAAAAGCAAACACGACAACAACAAGCTGGTAGCTGCCAGCTGACTCCTAAATATACAGAACTCTTGCCCTGCAGCAAGGTCTTACACTTTGAGGGCTCAAAGGAATTAATAGGATGTGTATAAATATTCTTTGCAGGTAATATATTTCTATACACACGAAACCACAACCCCTTTTTCATTCCGTGGGACGCGTAACATATGAATTAATGCATATTTAACACTATTCCTATTTGCTGTGCTAAAACACTTAACCTAAAGACATCATGGTAAGTTACTTTGTCTTCTGACCTGCCGTGGGAATGCTGACTCCCTCAGAAACCTAGAATGGATAGCAAATCCTCTGCCCTGTGGTCAACCTCGTGAAGCAAAGGCATGAATGTTAAACAGCAGACAAATCAATACAAGCAAATATAGCTCAACTACACCATTTATTCAGCCATGAGAGATGTCAATACACAGATTAGGGTGATCCATCTTTTTGATTTCCTACTGTCTTCTCACTGACTACATGAGAGCTTTTGCCTGTATTAAAAGTGTTTGCTTTCTCAACCATAAAAATTCCAATTATTGCTCTAAGTGCACTAGAGTTAAGTTGCTTGTTGGAAGCGGCCTTGCATTACCTGAACAAGTCCAGCGAAGTATGGTGCTGCAGGCAGAATCATTGGCACTCCATAGGGATGTAGCAAAACTCCTTGAGACGACAACATGGTTTAAGTGATAGTATTACTCCCACTAAAGCTAAACACATCAATTGAAAGTTAGGGGAAAATCTATATACCAACTTCTTCCAAACTCAGAGCTAGAACCAAATAACTTCTGTCAGGGGCAAAGCCCACATCAGCTGTAAAAAAAAGAAAAAAATTGACGTCAGCAACACTTAATGTTAAAATTTTCTTCAGAGACAACAGATAGAGACAACAGCTGCAAACCTAACTCTACCCAAAAAAGGAAGGTGCTATTTTGGGAGCAGCTTAAGTAACATGACTAGCCAACTACTCTTTATCAGTTCAGATTTTTAAGTACTAAACACATAGAGATCAAATTCTGTACATATCTACTGATTAGAAATAATTTTCCTATCAGTTCTGGCATATACATGACAACAGTCACTATCAGAAGCCACTTTCAAAATAATCAGGTTTATCATGATTGCATAATTAGACATTTCCCTGTATTTATAAGCTGTTAAACAATGTTCACGTGAGCGTTTACACTTCAGTCTGTTATACTGGCAACATTCTCTTTCTATTCATTATATTTTTCTTGTTTGTTTTGAATATGTGAGATAACTAATGCAAGCTAACGACTTCTATTAGTGTAAATTATATTTTAATGGCTTTTCTAACCTTTCACAACATCTATGTTGTTAAATTGATCATAACTATTTTAAAAGAACACGTTTTCCCATTAGAGTATTTCAACTCTGTTCTCCAAATCAACTTACACTACCGGTGTAAGAGACAAAGGACTGAAATTTAGGCTGGTTTCCTCCCTAAATCAAAACAGACTTGACTTTAAATGTACTGCTTGCAAGACATACTCTTCGCAGCTCATTTTTACTTTAGACAAAACCAACTTAGTCATTAACACCTGTTTTATGTGCTATGTATCTTCTATTGCAGATGTAACTAATGACAAGAATTACAATTGAGCAAGACTTTTTTATTTCAATAAAGAATTAGTTAGGTACTTACAACTTCACGTTACAAGTGAAATAAAAAAAAAAATCTCCTACAGTCTTTGAATTATCAGGGTGCTTCACACTACTAATTTCAGCTACTTGATTTTGTTGCATAATTACTTTCCCGGATAACTAATTGCAGACAAGATTTGATGTGATACTCAATTATTTAATGTCACATTTTGACCATCGCGGAAGGTTTTCGGTAATTGATTCTCGTGTATCACGGCGGCCGTGCTGCAGGATTTAGAAATCTCCCTGAGCAGCTGCCTGCTGGCCCTCCCCACTGCCAGCCTTCCCCCACTGCTAACTTTAGATGTGGAATTGTGACCCTCAGTGATGCTCTCTGCAGGAGCTGCCAATGAGGCCAGCAATTGTCACATGATGGAGTGATGTTTACCCCACTCCATCTCCTGTTTCAGAACTGCTTCACTTTCCTGTTGGGGATGATGCTGTTCTCACTGGTTATCGACCATGCTTTGCTATAAATCCTATTTCTTGGTCTTTTCTTACCAAGGAAGAGAAACTCTTCAGTTTAATTATTAAGCAAGCTGACACATCATGGATTTTTTTTCAAAAGATTGTCATTAATTCCAATACAAAACCAGTCACTAACTTTCACAGAAAAATAGAGAAATACATAAACAAAACATATATATGAGAAAGCAAGTTGCAGCCACAACTCACTTAAAAATACTTAATTTCTTAAAAAAAAAGTTAATTTTAACTATTGCTTATTTGTTTCATCCAGCAGAGTGAGCTGCATTTGAAAGGAAAGCAGATTTCTTTCACCCAGGAATGGAGATAATAAAATGGATTCTGCAAGCTTTACTCAAATGACTCCAGTGGGACAACTGACATAAATACAGACTGTTAAATTGCTCTGTAAAATACCTGGCAGGTTTTTTTTTGTTTCAGCATGTATATATTTGATAAGATGTAAGAAAACCTGAGGAGAGAGATTTGTACAGGAAAGCGCAGGCTCAAGGGAAGCTTCTCTGTGATCTATATTGGGACAGATTTTTTTGAACATTTTCTTTAATTATTTTGGCACAAAGCAACCCGCTGATAAAATTTCCTGATGACACAAAGTTGGAAGCTACTGTCAAGACTGGAAAGGATAAGGATATTACATAGAAAGAACTGCTAAATCTTATGGGCTGCATTAATCGAAATGGCATGGAATTCAATAATACAAAATGCAAGATCATGCTTCTCCTAATAACACAAACTTCAGAGCTAAACTCAGGAGGAAGAAAAGCAGGATCTCGTTGCATCTGTTTAAAGAATTTGAGATGCTAGTGAGATGCAAATAGGAAAAGGAAAATTAGCAGTATTTCCTAATTTTGATTCTCAATTATTTCTTTATTTCTTAAAGGTACTTCCAACAGAATACAGTTCTCTTCATCCACATTAAATAGGAAAAAAAAAAAAAAGTCAAATTCAAATACAACCACTGTAGAGAAATTCATTTTTGTATTCAGGGGAATGGAACCCTATGTTGCAACAGAAACCTAAATTTGATTTGTTTATCCCAGCAAAGCAATCTGTGAATAGGGACAAAAACAGTAGGAGGAAGAGACTGCTTAAGCTAAGGACAATCCTGACACTCTAAAAATCAAGAAAAACCTAGTTATGAATAAATTTAGGCTGAACATATTTTTCCAAGTTCGGGGGTTTTTTTGAAGTATTTTGGTCTTGTCTAGTGAGGGTCTAGAACAGCCTTCCAAACCCACAGTAACAAAAAAGGGTGGCTTACAACAGAATATGATGCAAATAGCAGTGGTAGTGTGAACTCAGCAACTTCCAGGAGGACACTTCCAGCCCTTTGCAAGCAGTATAAGCATTCCAGAACAACGAAAACATCAAACATCCAAGAAGCGCTGCTATTTTCTACGTCGCAGATAGCAATACACGGAAACAGACGTTGAAAATAAACCGTATTTACCTGTTTTAACGCAAGGACGCCTTGCTTGCCTCACTACAACAACATGCTTCTAAATGTCTGGGTGTGGGGCACTCCAGATGCAAGCTCTGACTTGGTGGCTGGGCTCTGTGGTGATGTCCCATGTGTGCACCAGCTACCTAAGCTCGCACAAACCTCTGCGAATCAAAACCACAGAAGCACAACAGAGCTTTACTCGCGTCTCCGCCCCGTGCCAAGCTCAGACCTTAATGCCAATGCCTCTACATCAGCTCCACCACTTTAGACCAGCACATTTCCTCCCCCTCCCAGCCACACAACAAAGGAAATTTCCCTTGAGTTTTACAGTTCGCCGTTAGTTGGTGTCAATGGTCAGTCCTGTTCCGCTGGAATATGTTGGATAAATGAAATTTGACCGCTGAGAGCGCTGAGGACTGAGAGAATGAGCCAGAAGAGTGTTGGTAAAGCTGAGAGTTCTGCTTCACTTCAGCAGGACCTTCAGCATGATTAAGGTCAACACTTCTGGGAGGACCAGAATGGTGGGGACATGCACAACAAGCACCTGTCTGATGTCCCTGGTGGTGACAGCACCCGCTTCCTGCCTCCTGCAGGGTTCCTCCTCCCTGCAAAAAATTAACTCTGGGTGTGGGTGGAACAGGGGAGATCATCTATTTTAAACAACTATACAGCTTTCATTTCCATTACATTCTAGAAAATTATAGTGCTGTTAGGAAAAAAAAGGGACATGTTAAGCCATTTTCAGCGTGCTCATAGAGGGTATGTTACTTTCAGCTGCTCCCAAACACTAGTTGGCTTTGGTTTCTTTCATTAAAGACTTTCGTGGATTTTCTGAAACTACAAATTGATTTCAGCAATGAGAAAGGAAGAACGAACAAGAAAAACACAGGAACGCTAGCTTTATATGTAAAATGTATATACACAAATAAAATGCACAATCTTATTTGTTTCAACTATGCAGAATTTTGCAAAAAGGCAGGTTTTATTGGTGAAAAGCTGCTTTTAAGGGTGAAGAGCATAGGTTAAGCAAGGTAGGGTAGGAGTAGGTGGCCATCAAATTCGTAAGTATTTCAGGCCCAGCAATCTAATACCAAAATCTCATGTTTTAGCACAGAACTGAAGCTACTGACAGGAGTGCTCTAATAGCAGTTTCATTGAAGGCTTGCTAAAAAGTCATTTAAATAGGAGGGAAATGGAGACTGCTGTACTGTATGGATGCACAGATACAGAAATAAAACTAGAAATATGCCTGAAAACTGGGCTACACATTCAGGCAGAGAAAGAAAAATGAAAATGGTGCAAGAAAGATCAGAGTTTTGATCCCACCTGCATATAAGATGTAAATGGCACATTAGACAATGACCAAAATACTTCTCCAGGCAAAAGTAGATGCTTAAGTTTTGCTATGGTACAAGGTGGAGGAAAAAAAAAAAAAAGAAAAAAAAATACTCAAGGAACTTCCCTGGGGCCACAATGCCTGGAAAAGGCAGATCCCTGCAATGCAGTCATCAGCCAATCAATGATGTATGCTCTAATCAGATTCTGACAGAAGTAATCTATTTAGACCATCTTTCTGCCAAATAATTAATTCTTCTTAATGCCTGTATCTAGTTCAAAATACCACAAACAATAGTTCTTCCAAATGCTGCACAACACCAATGAACTTCAAATAATTTCTGCTTCCTTCCTATACTGGCCTAACTTTCCTGTCTCTCAGATCATAAATAATTCAGGTACCACTTTGGCACTCTCTTCAGAGCTTATGCTATGTCATATTTGAATCTTCAAGTCTCCCATTTCTGACCACCTTTCCTACTGTCCAGATGCTCTCCATTTTCTCTTTAAGGTTTCTCAGTGGTTTTTGGGTACAGCAAACCCCAAAACTGAAAGGATAAATAGATTTCTGAGTCTCCTGATAATTTCCCTCATCCACAGCAATTTGAGATTACTGTCTCTAAAATAGGAGTACCAGACACCAGCACCACAGATGCTTTGAAAGAGAAGGTGAGCTGCTGTTGATTAGCATTGCCTGAGGTCATCTGGCATTAAAGGAAATACTGACAGGCAGAAAAAGCTGTCCTGCACATCTTCCCCCACCCTCCCCAGCACAGCTGCTGGCACTCTTGTAACTGCTGCACTTGTCTTCCAAAGATTATTTCCACCTTTCTGCAAAAGCCGTTTAGGGGCAAAAGCTCTCCAAGTGCACCAGGAGCACCACCCAGGCTTGCCCCCTGTCCTCAGCTGCTCACTGATCCCCTCTCCTCTGCATGAAAAACGTGTAGGAGCTGCTCATGCTAGGTACCAATTCCCCAGACAGCTCCTCTCACATGGAACAGCAGAGCCAAAACTGGATATTTTACTTAATAATATCCAAAAATTTTACTTAAATATCAAAAAAATGATGTTTTACTGACTCCTAAAGCAGAAAATGTTACCTATACAAATCAAAGGTATCTGCTGGTCTCATTACCAGCACGGCAGATCTCATCAGAGTTGTTAGAGTTTATTGAGGATCTCAGTTCACACTAGAGAATAGGGCAAGGATATAGAAACTGTTTAGAACTGGGAGAAACCACCTTTTCCAAGCATGTGGGATACAGCATATTTAGAATTAACACATTTTTCTTCTGAACTTAAAGTCTCCATTTAAAATTTACATTAGCATCTAACAATTACATTAGCTCTTAGAAGCACATTAAAAACTAGCAGCAGTCAAGATGAACCCAGCTGGTTCTCCAGTCAGAAAACAACAATGCTTCAGTTCCACTGAAGTTCAAATTTTAGCCTTTTTCTTGTAAATATACAATGATAGTAAGCTTGGAGATTTCAAAGATAAATAAAGATAAATAATTACAGTCCTGACAAATACAAGCGCTTCAGACAGAAGCAAAAACTCGGGAAACATGTTTTGGAAACTATTTGTAGCCTTAGAGAAGTTAAGGCTGTTGTCCTCTAGGCCAATTGTCCTTGCAACACTTGAAGTGCAATATTTCAGTAAATGTTGGTTTCTGAGTACACAGCCAATCCTTTCTCTCTGGTTTTAATTCCCTTCTTATTGTCAGTGCTGCTTACTGAGCCGTGGGCTGCTGCAGTACCTCACTGGCTAAAGAATGGCATGTTTACTTTGCATTTCTTTTGGAGTGCTCCTGTAAAGGTCACTCCTTTCTCTACCTGCACTGCCCCACCTTTATTATCACCTCTCTCCTGTCATGCCCTGCAAAGGCTCACTTCAGCCAATTCCTACCCAAGCTACTACAGCCAACAACTCAAAGTTTAATATCCTCTTTGTCTTGCCTTGAATATTGTGCTCCTTCACCTCCTAACCAAACTCCAAATGGCATTGATGCTTTCTCCTGAAATTGCCTGCTGCCAGGCAAGACTCTCTCTAAACACCTAGGAACATTCTCTTTCAGCCCATAAAACCTCCTCTTGCCAGAATACCACACAAAAACATTGACTGGGGGATGAACTGCCTGTCCAGTGGCATGATGTCCAATATCCCTGTTTCCCTGCAGGTCAACCCTAATTTGTGTCCATCTCTGATTGTAAATTCCTTTGAAGAGAATTGGATCTGGTACAAGGAGATCACCACAATGACAGCAACATAAAAGAACATACACACAAACACACACACACATCTACTCAGCTTCACGTTTTCCAGAACTCTTAAAGGCAGGGCTTGCCCTCTTCTACGTCTTGGAAAACCTCACTCCCTGCTGAGACTGGATTGCTAAAAGATAAGTATCTGTCCCCTGACAGCAGGGAGAGTGATTTACCCTTCAGTGAGTCGCAAGACATTCACTTACATAGGTGATAAATGTATGCTAGAGAGAAGCAGCAGGTTAAAACTGGAGTTAAGGGATCTCTCTGTGCCTGGACTTGCCTTGGGCTACCACAGAAACGTAAGGACCTGTCATCAGCTCTACATATCAAGGCACAAAAGCAGAGAACAATCTGTGAACAGCTATTCTCTGAAAAAAAAAAAAAACAAAAAAACCCCGTCAAATAGCTATAGGTGTCTTTTAACTTAGCTGCACTACCACAACAATCAGGAACATTCTGGATCACAAACACGTTATTATCCCAGCATCTGTGTCAAAATTAAAGCAGGATGGATCTGAAAACTTCAGTTATTTCACGTGCTGTGCTCTGCACTAGGAAAAAGAATGACATTGGGCTGCAAGGTGCCACACAGAAAGGAGTCTCCTAAAGCTACAAAAAGTGGTCGAATACACCTCCATGGGCCTGCACAACTCTGTCTGTGAAGGAAGCTCCTCTGTGTGCCTCCAGTTGTCCTGGGTCGCTCAGAAAAGTACCAAGAGTTGATTTTGACGTGCAGACATCACAAATTATTCACAGCACTCAAGATGTGTTATGAAGTTCTGCACTTTGTTTCTTCTGCATTAGTGAGCACTGCATTGTTTTCCTTCTCTTGCAGAGCTCCATGCTGGCTTTTATTACATAACTCGCATCAGCTGGAGAGCTGTACCAAATCACTTGAATTTTCCCTGTTGGACCTTTTGAGAACACACTCACTCCCATCTCCAGGATACTTCAGATATCTTTCACTACTCTGCTCTTGAGATTATCTGCATTCTCTAAACCAGCTGAGGTTAGCCTCCAATCCAATCCAAGAAGTTAAGCAGCTTAGAAAATTTTGTATGAAACAGAACACTTTCAAGATCTCATGCTTGTTTGATATCATGCAGTTACACAGACTAACTACTGAAAACGATGTACATCTTCCACAAATGATAAGCAGTATCACATAAATCTTTAATAAAGTCTCAGGTTGTATGTATACATATTTCACAAAATATGTATTAGAATTATACTTGCGTATGTCTTCCTCAATCTCTTTCATTTATTCTTTTCCTTTGTGTGCTGAATACAGGATGACCAAGAAATACGTATTTTTGCATGTATTTTGTCAGCAGGTAAGAACAGGCTGTAATCTTCCCCTCAGGTATATTCATTTGCAAATACAGCCCAGCAGCAACAAAAACATTTTTTCTTGCAAATCAGGAACAGACTGACTCCAACCAATACCCACCCTTAATAAATCCTAGTGATATACCTAAGCCATGCCATGAGAGATCTTCATCCATTCCACACAGGATTTTGGGCAATATCTGAGCACTCAGCCAGTCTGAGTATCAGCTCATGGCCATATTCCTATGGGCACCAACCAATACCTCAAAGAGGATCTCAGGAATACACCCCTGTGTTGTAGAAGAGATAAACCACCTGCCTGTCACTGTCACATCCCAGGCTTTAGTTGTGTGGAGATGACAGACAGTCACATATTTTTATTGCCAAATGTGGTCAAAGAGACTTTTCTTTATTGCTGTAGTCAGGCTACTCTAACTACTGTATCACACGAAGCTATGACTTCTTCTTGACCCCAATTAGCACATTCATTATTCATCAAAGTACAGTTTTCATTTGCTTCCCTTGGGAACAGCAGAGTATCACTGTGAGGATCTTTCAATACAACTTCACCCCCTTAATACACTGAGGATTTGCTGACAAGTAACAGCCACTTATTCCCCCGAGTCAAGCTCATATTAATAGGACTGCACAGTGAATCATGAGATGGTATTAAACCCTGCCTCCTGCCTGTAGAAATACATCATTCAAGCACCCTACCATGCCAAGTGCTGTGGTTTGATTGCAGAAACCAGCAGAGGGTAGATATCCTAAGTGAGCAGGGTGCCTTGGAGAAACAACCAATTCAAACCCCAAAATAATAAAGACCCTATAGGTCTTTAAAGGGATCAGAGGCAATTTCTGTTCACTATTGACAAGTTTCATATTTTCAAGAGATAAAATACTAAGACTTGAAGGCATTAGATGTAATGTAAGCCATAACTCAGCTCTACTCAAGACACTGGCAATAGTTTAAGTACTAAAGTCTAGCCAAGAGCTACAAGCAAGGAGCATCTAAGGCAGGCAGGATTTGGCTGAAAGCATTAGAAAGCTCAGCTGATAGGAAGTTTGCCTCCAAATCTGAATGGCAGAAAGTTAAGAAAGCTTTTTCAACTTCATTGCTACTTAATGTCTGAAGTCAATTGAGTCTCATAGATATTTGCTAATGCACATGTTGGGAGACACACCTAATCCCATGTTCAACAACTCAGTACCGCTTCTAAACTCAGTGTGGGGTCTTACACACAAAACCTGGCTTTCCCTGGCTTTCCCTGAGGTGGGTCACATCTCTTCTGCCCCAGTCTGAGGGTCTGTGACTGGAGCCAGATCAATGTCAGTGGGATTGCTCTGGTACTCTGCAGGCACCTCTCTGTAAAGAGCTGGTACACAGGAGAATTAATTTGGAAGAACAAAATTCCCTGGATTAAGCTTCAAGAAATCTTCCTGGTAATACAGCAAATAGCTCTCACCTGAAAGAATCACATCATGTGTTTACTTTTCTCCCCTCCCCTAAGACCTATTAAAAATATCCTACTTATTCATTATACATTCCAGTCCTATGTATTCTTCAGCAATCACAGTGGGTACTGAATTCATGGGAATACTTGATTTCTAATGATGTCTCTCACAACTTTCTCAGGACAACATAAAGCTAGGGGGATCATGCTACTGCTCAGAATAACAGAAGAGGAGAGAAAGCACCTAAGATCAGAAAACCAGAACATTGCCATATCAGTGCCTGATGGTAAAAGCCTTTCCTGCCAGCCACTTTTTTTTACTTTTTGTCAACTCCATTTGATATTAGAAGTGAATAGAAAAAGAATGGCCTTTTTAATCTCACCTTCATTTAGGTTTTAATCAGCCTGTGCCAGTGCCTTTGGAAGGGACCAGCAAAGGACAGGGATAAATTTGTGCAAAGAAGTACAACAGAAGAGGATTATTTCTATTTTTATTGAAATCGGTGCTTTAGTGAATTTATTAGTTATTAGGTAGACATTAGTAAGATTTTTATTGCTGCAAGAAATAAGACAAAGAATAAGTAGTCTTCTAAGACCTCAGAAGTTGCCAATTCCCCTGCAGTGAAAGATCAGGGGATCAGACACCAAAAATTGAACACAAACTCTTTGACTGAGAGCATCTTACCTTTTCTCAAAAGTTTTTCAATAGTGATTTGCTCCTAACCAGAAGAAATGAAACATCTGATACCATTTAGTAAAGAGCTAAACCAACAAAATACATATGACTGAACACCAGGAACAAATAAAAATGAGAAATGTAATATTCCTCTGTAAGTTTGAATTTGAGGTGCTCAACAAACATGAACTGTACAGGAGGTACACAAGACAGACCTGACTTTTGCACATCTGGATTATAAATGCAATTATTGGAACATCTCTCTTGCATTGCACCGACAGAAAAGCACTGCATAGCTGCTTCTACAGAACTGTCATTTCAGGATAATTAATGAGGCAACTGGGAGTAATGGATTCTTACAGAAACTATTTTCAAAGGTTTTTATAAGTACCTCCTTTTTTTTCTTATTGATAGGTCTTCTTCACAGCCTCCTTTCTTGGATGCCTGTGTGATCTGGTACTATTGCCTAACACTATTTGTGTTTTTCCACTGATCTATTCGTGGTTAAAGAGCTAAATTTCCTGATTTATCCTCAGCCCTAATTAGCCCTTTAGGATCACACTGAAATACACTGAACACACAAAGAAAACACTGAAATATTTTGTGCTCCACAGCCCTAACTCCTTGTGAAGCTCTGAGAGTAACCAGTGTCCATCCCTCTCACAGATCAGATGCTGCCTGCTGTAACTCAGCTTCCTTAATCAAGCTGGAAATAGCTTTCCCTCTGAGTTTTTATAAAGCAGTTGCAAAGTTAATTTTCTTCTGGAAATGGGCACACATGACTTGTACGATTTTAATGCAAATAAACACTTAAAGATATTCTTGAGCAAAATATACAAGAATACGCCGACAGAAAATGCACATTCACTGTATGATGCATTAATTTCACAGCAAAGCCAAGGCTAACACTCTCAGCAGAAGTCAATGAACCGATCTACTCCAGCAGAAATTCTAATCCTGCTTTTCTCACCCAGGAAAATTCATGTCTGCATGGCATGCCAGAAAAAAAGCCTGGGAATGCTCCATTCCCACACAGGCTTCTGGAGACTCCTGCCTGAGTTGTTTGGTTGCACACAGACACAAATGTTTGTTTACAATGAGCACTTCCCAAGAGACACACCCCATCAAACCTTGTAATAGATATTATAGAAAATAAAAAATAAAACAAACAAACCCATAGTTCTCCCCCCCACCCCGCAGTGGGTTTCTGGAAACATCTTGAAAACAAAGTTCTCTACAAAGAGCAGCACCCCATCATTCACTTCACTCCTTCACTTACAAAACTGTAATTAGAAGCTGCTGTTTGAGTTTCTATTTGTCAAAACTGCAAGAGTAACTCACCACATGCATTGAGGAGCATCTACTGACACTTGAAGGGACAGATCTGAAATCCCTGTTTCGATTCCAGGCAGGCAAAGTATTTCTAGCAAGCCCTTGCATTAAAAAAAAGTGAAGAATCTTCATTCTATGCTAAAAGTTATGGCCATTTTGCAAAATGACATTTTAACAAACACCTGGAACACCACTCCTACCTGTTAGGATGCATAATTTTCCAAATAACCAAGTTTTTTATACACTTTTCATTTGAATTAAGTTTTTTATGTACACAAAAGGGATACTTTAGTTCATAGAATTATATAATGAGTTGGCTTGGAAAGGATCTTAAAGATCATCTGGTTTCAGTGCTCCTGCCCTGGATAGGGACACCTTCCACTAAAAGAGGTTTGCCAGAGCTCCATCAGCCTGACCTTGAAATCTTCCAGGGATGGGGCATCCACAGCATCTCTGGCCAGCCTGTGCCAGTGTCTCACAACCCTCACAGTAAAAAGTTTCTTCCTGTAAACCTACTCTCAGTTTAAAATCATTCCCCTTGTCCTGTTACTCCATGCTCCCATAAAAAAAAAAATCTCTGTCCTTCTCTCCTGTAGGCTCCCTTCAGGCACTGGGAGGCCACAATTAGGGCACCCCAAAGCCTTCTTTTCTCCTGGCTAAACAACCCCAGTTCTCCCAGCCTTTCCTCACAGGAGAGGTGCTTCCTCCCTCTAATTATCTCGGTGCCACCTCTGGATTTGCTCCAGCAGGTCACAGCATGGGTCAGGCTGGAATGGACCACAGTGGGTCAGCTGGGGCCACCTCCCTGTTCCAGCAGGGCTACCCCAGAGCACAGGGCAGAGGAGTGTGTCCAGATGGTTCTGGAATATCCCCAGTGAGGGAGACTCCACAGCCTCTCAGGGCAGGCTGATCCAGAGCTGGATGCAGAACTCCAGCTGGGGTCTCAGCAGAGCAGAGTCCATGGGCAAAGGATTTTGAACCACCTTGTTCCAATGGAAAACCTGCATTCCTAAGCCAGGCTCATGGGATTAACAACATTTCCAAAGCCTCAGAAGTCCTGCTGTCAGAAACAACCCCAGCAAGCTGCAGCTCTAGAACTGTGGGCAGTAGCAGCTCAGGAGCCGTGAAAATATTACAGACTCGTGTTCTCAAACATTTTTAATAGGTGACTTTCTGCAATGATAAAAGCTACAGAAAGTCTAATTTTAGGATCTGTTCATCATTTGTGTCTGGAACATTTTCTTCTACACTTTATTTTGAGGCAAAAACAAATCACATGCTGGGTAGTTGCAATCTTTCAGTGATTTGCCTTAATGCACCCAGATACAGTATCGTGGATACCAGTGTTACATAAAGAAACTTCAAACAGTTGACAGGTACATTAAACCAAAACAAAATCAAAAGCAGATTAGCACACAAGCAGTTTTCCATCAGGGAATCCATTTGTACTGGAGTCAAGCTGTGCAGGGACATCTCCCTGCTCGTACAGGACAACTTCCCTTGCCCCGGGAGCACTGAGGGATGTTCTGCCCCGAGCAGGATCTCAGAGAGCCAAAGCACTTTGAACCTTGCCTTCCCCAGCTGATGCTTTGGTAACAGTTTACTCAAAAATAGTTCAAGATACTTAATGATGTCTCTGTAGTAATAGTTTGTCGGTAGCTGTTTCAGTAATAAATGAAAGTTAATGCACATTTCTAATTTCTGTATTAGCATTCACAACTCAGATGTATTATTTCCATATAAAACATATGGTGAAATCAAATTAGTAGTGAGAAAATCAACTCAAGCCACAGAGAAACTAGAAATTCACCATTAAATAAAAACTGCCGGGGATCATCACTTTTTTAAAATGGAATAGCATATATTCAACCAAAATAAAAGATCAAGTGTGCAAATACTAGACGACTAATTACATAATGTACCTTTCCAAAATTACATAATATGGGTGCAGCTTATTTCCCTGTTTGCTGCTTGAAAAATAGATTGTTTAATAACCCATCAAAGCTATCTGTAAACCACGGCAACAATAGAGCAGATGTTGACTGTTGTCTCGTGCCTCACAGACATAATTAAATACAATGAAACACTCCTGCACCCAAATAATGGAGGACAAACAAATACAGCAATGCTGCTCTATAAACATAATAAACCTCATTTACTGGGCACCTGCCTTATATTAATCTGTGATATTTAAACCAGGGAGGAAAACAGAGAAGAAGGCATTTATTTGCCTGCAGACCACAAAAACTACAAAGCATTCCTCTCAGTATTAAGGAGCTGTAACTTCTGCAATACTGATCCCCACATTGTTGACTTCCACAAAGCTCAGAGGGAATCACCTTTTCTACTGTGACCAAGCCAGGACAGGACAGTTGCATTTTCTGTACAAAAAGGTACCTGAATTTATGACTCTGAATGATCCAAACAGGCTAAAACACATTGTGCCTGCTGTGTAATAGAGTCTTAAGATGCCCATGGAAAACCAGGTTCCCTTTGATTGCAAAACACATTCCCTGCAATTATTTCCTATCCCCTGTCCCAGCCTGCTTTTAAAGAGGCAACGGAAAGCAAAGATTGGGTTCCATAACTATCCAACCAAGTGGTTTTCTGCTAGGACAATGTCCTATAACATTATTCAACCCTAGTTCACATCAAAATTTCAGAGATTTAAAAAAATCCTTCTTTATCTTAATTTCCATAATCAAATGTAGATACATATTTTCTTTCATAATATCAGTATTGTTCCACTATTTGAAAAGGATAATTATGTAAATCAATACAAAATTAAGTACCTCATCCTGCAGTTGCTATTAAGAAACAAAGTTTGCAGGCAGAAAAGCAACTTCAAAAATTATCACTCACATATATTGTAGAGGAACACTGAAGCTTATTTTTGCTAATAAAAACAAAAATTATTTTAAAGTGATAATATTAAATAAGTGTTATTATTTGTTTTTATTCTAGGTAAAGAAGCTAAAACTGCTTTCCTTACTGCAAATGTATTTTGCCTTTATATTTCATTTAGTTATTTCTAAGAAACAAGACAGAATATAATGTGATCTGCATCTCTTTATGGTAATAAAACCATGCTAGTCTCCTTCCATAGACAACACCATAAAGCATAAATCCAAATGGAAAACAAATGGAAGTATAATGCCACTGTGAAGCAAACCAATCAACCCTAAAACAGCTGAGATAGATCTCATCCAGTAGTTCATTCATTCTTTATAGAAAAGAAATGAAAATATTCCTAGGTGTATCAGATTAAAAAAAGAAAAAAAACAACCACCCTCAGCATCTCTGAAAGGTTGTAAAGCACTAAATTCCTTTGATTTATGAGGCAGCGTCCACAGCACTGAGCAAAACAACTCAGCATGCCAGGACCCTTTTCCCTGAAATTCCTTTATTAACAGAGCCCGGCTCTGCGAGTGAACAAAAGCAGTGGTGCGGGGTGTATAAATCATTAATACTCTGCCGTGCAATGGCTGAATTTCCTGTGTGAGCTGGGAAGCCTTCCTGCACAACAGGGATTTTGGGCTTGGAATTGGCTGCTATGAAATGTACTTCATCATCCGCCGTGTTTGACGCTTCCCAATAGCTTTGTACTTTTCCTCTCCTTTTTCTCCCCCAAGCCCAGCAACTGCAATAGAAATTTATTGGATTTTATGTCTGCAAATAAAAGGAAGAGAAAAGCAGGAAAGGAGCAAGCAAGCCCATTTAGAAGCACAATCCTTTTCCCTTCATTTAAAGATAGGTTGTGTGCAAATAAAATCAAGTACTGGCAAATTACTTTGGCGTTTTAATAATTTTTAGTTTACCATGCTAAACTGAAAAAAAAAAAAAAAAAACTGAAAAAGAAAAATAATCCAATCAAAGAGGGTCTACCCCTAAAAAGAAAAAAACCTCGACTATCACAATAAATGTGACCCCTCTCCAAATTAAGTAATTTTCTATTGGAACATTTATTTATTTATTTTAAGAGCAGGCAGGAAGAAGGGCACAGGAACTCCTGAACTCTGCTGTTTCAGTGTTTTTACTTTTGGTGTATCAAAAAGCTTTCCAAAGAACAACAGGCAATTTCACGTGCACATGCCAAGCCTGGTATTCCAAGTGAAACTGGGAGACATGGTATCAAAGGGAAAGGAAAAAATAAACCAAGCCCCTTGGAATGGCAGTTTCTGAATGCTCCTGTATTTTTGCAGCAAGGCATGCTGAACTTGGGTAGGGAATATCAAAACTACTCATCCTGCCTCTGAAGTACGTGCAATACAACAGCTGCAAAGTTGAATGTTTTCCCAAACTTTGAGGTGAAATAGGAAGTAATATTTATGAAACGTTCCGCACTAAAACTTTCCTTTTGGGGCTAGACTTGGGAAAACTAAAGAGCATGACAGACAGAGGAATGCTGAAAAAGCAGTCTCAAACCATATGCTACCCATCAGGGAGAATGACACTCATTACAAAGGTAACTGAGGACCCAATCAGTGTTCCAGCCAGGCCAGAGCACAATTCCAGAGGTATCCAGCCCAATTCCAAAGGCATCCAGCACCAGCACCCCTGACAAACACAGTCATCTCCATCTAAGCCGTAAATATTTAAGGCACTTGGAATGCTGCTTTGCAAAAGTGAGCAAGCTGAGGTCAGAATAGGGAATCCTTCCAGTGGGCCATTTTACACTTCTGCAGCCATCCAGCAGACTCGAGATTACAAGAATAAGCCTGCAATGCATGCAGGAATCCCTCTGCATTACACAAGAATGACATTCTGAACGGGAATAAATGAAGCCCCTGCAGTGCTATTCTGTCAGCTTTTGAAAGTAAATAACTTCACTTCTGACAAGACAGAGACGTTTTTTCCTCCTCCTGCCACAGAGCATTAATTGAGCCATGCAGCCATGTAACATCCCAGAGACAGGACTAATACATGACAAGGAAAAAAAGCTTTCAGAGGGGACACTCATGGAATATACGGGCTGCCTAAGTTCTTTTCACCCCCAAATTTTCACACTAGCCCTGTTTGGGTTAAAAACATCTTCTCAGGGAGAACTTTTAACCTTGTTTTTGCCTCCCTTTACAATGCTTACTTGACCTTATTTCAAAGAAATACTTAAATTTCACACTGCTTCAAGAAAGATTGTGCTTATCATAAGCTTATATTTTAAAACTTATCTTCCTTTGTTTGTAAATTAAGCTTATGCCCATAATCAATATCTGTAATTAACTATTTCATGTATACAAGGCTTGTTGTCCACAAGAGAGATAATGATGATTGCTATAAAACAAAATGTTATGAGAAACAAAACCAAAGAAGACGACTTCAAAACTATGTCATAATTATAATAAATATTACTGCAAGTCAGTGAGGAACTGAGGCAAGGCATATTAGAATTGTAAGTATATACACAAACCACAAATATGAGATGACAGTATAAAATCGATGTACAGTTACAAAAAAATTAATATTCAAGATATTAGAGTTAGGAAGAGCAGCAATTTCTGGTGCATTTTGAAATAAAGGGTTAAAAGGTAAATTTAAAGATGATCTAAGACGAAAGCACTTGCATTCTTATTCATGAGTACCTGAACACCTTAAGTACTTCAATTTTGAAGCACCACAGAATTTCTTTCCATATCTGGAGGAAAAAGTAAAAATCAGTGACTCGCTGTGAACAAAAAAAAAATTCACTGAACACTTCAGTTCTTACTACAGTATCTAATTTTGATTCTGCCTGTGTTCAACACAACGAGAGAGAGCAGGATCAAAACACTGCGAGGTCTCTCCACAGCTGGAGCCTGCTCTAGTGCAAAAGACCAAAGGCCCAACTACAACCAGTCAGGCTAGCACAGACATTAGATATGCTATTTTCTCTAATTAAATGCACTGGGCTGCTGCACTGACAGAGTGGGAGGGGAAGCAAAATGTAAAAGAAGTCAATGGTGCTGCACTAGGCAACTCGGAGGGAAATGAGCAATGCCAGCAAGGAAATGACAGCAGGTTCTCAGGAGAGCTCTTGCACTGCACATCACACTTTAAAACTGATAAATCAATCGCACATGCACCTCTAAAAGGCAGGAAAGCTTGAAGGATTCTTAGAGGGTGTTGACTTCTCCTTTCCACCAACATTATTCTAACTCTATAAAACAAGGTGATAAATTCCAGTGTCACAATTTTTATCACTTTCATTTATAGCACCTATTAAAAACTTCAAAATATTTTGAGCAGGACTAATATTAACATGATCATAGTACTTATTTACCAACTCAGAAATACACACATTGAAAACAAACAAAAAAAAAAAAAGTCAGTCTAGTTTTGAATGGCTAAGGTCAAAAAAAATCTAAAACTGAAATATCTACTGGCTGCCCTGAGAAAAACCCCTGCTTACATAACCACCACACACTTTCCTTGGCATAAAATACCACACCACTTTTTTTTTTTCCCCAGAAAATATCCATCCATATACATACTTAGCAAATATAATGAATGAGGATAACTTACAAATAGCTCACAATGGAATATCCAGGCATCCCTTTTCAGATAAAGCATTTTAAAATGTTCAAAGAGGTCACTTAGAAAAAAAACAATGGTTCTAAGCCAAAAATATTCACCTGCTCCTGTCTCACGGAAGCTCCTTTGCAACTGCTCTTGCTCTTATAGTCCAAAGCAGCAGGTAACCTTCTTAACAGATTCTTCTGGTTTGTTGAGGGGTTTTTGTGTTTGGAGTTGGTTTTCTTTTTTTTGCTTGGGGTTCTTTTCCCCCCTCCTTCTAGTATTTAAAGAGGAGAGTACTTCACTAAAGCACCTCCTCTCGCTTTTGTGAGACTGACCTTGTTTGACAAGGCTGGAGTTAAATGCCCCAAACTAGCTCTTATTCAGAATGAGAGCTGCTACAGCACTTGATCTCTCAGCCACTTCTCATTAGCCTCTGGAAAACAACAGAGCAGCTCTTGGGAGACAAAAGATACGTAAACATGGAAATTGGGCTTCAATCACAGGTGGAGTCACAAATACCAGCCCTCGAGTTTGTTGGTGAATACCAAACGATCTTATGTACCCCGATCAGGATAAACAGCAAGGCATCATTCCTGAAATCCGCATTAACAGCACTCCTGGATGCAACAGCTGCACTCCCACCTTTTGAGGTCTGTTTCATTCAGACACTAAAATTCCCTCGGAGTGCCACAGTGCCCCCTTAGGTACAAATGCTTCCACAGGATATGGTCTGCAGCACAGCAGTTCCTTTTTTGTTTTAACAGAGTGCTGTAATTTGTCTGACATAGCACAGCCTTTTACCATACACATATGAATAAACAAGCACTGTGTTTCTCTCGGGGCAACGAAGCTGGTTAAATGAATCAGAAAACCCTGAAAATATTGCCTACCCTCAGTCCATCAGCTACTGGACAATTATTCAAGGCCCAGCTGTAAGAAAGACAGATGGTGAGTGAGCATTAGTACCGTGGACTTCTTTGCACTCATGCAGTCACAAGCAGAGGTTGTATGTTCTCACATGAAAATTGCCATGAAATAGCAGAGAGAGGAACAAAATCATGCAAAGACTCCAATTTATAAGATAACAGATGCTTAAAATTTTCAAGTACAAAGTCAGATTAACTGATTTTACAGGAGAGCCCCAGAGTGAGCACTACAAATGGACTAGGCAAAGAAAGGCAGTATTCTCATGGTTGGTTTCAAGAGTGTCACCATAAAACATCAGTTATTGAATTCAACTGACATACCTGAACCTTTGAAGGGTCACCAAAGCATTAAATGCCAAAACTGGATACTTAGGACTGTAACTGCAATGGTGGCATTCAGCAATTGATGTGCTTTTGCTCTATTAAAAAAAAGTTAAACTGTATCCGGGAACTGTTTGAATTGTTCATCCATTCAATTCTTTACACAATTTTAGCACAAAGATAATCTGGTCTAATCCTTATTCCATTATTGACACTATTGACTACATCAATTGAAAATGCTACCAAATAAATCAACGTTGAATTAAGCCATGAAGAAACAATGTAATAAAAAGTCTTTCAGACTCCTATAAATCATCAGATCCAGAAGCATGACATAAGTAACTGAGAGGGGAATTCAGCTTTTCTCCATAGCCATAATGCTTAAGGCCCAAATAAAATTACACTAATTTACCATGTAAGCAGTAATGGAATTGCTGAGGTAGAGAAGAAGGTTTTGTTGGTTTCTGCTTTGTTTTCATGGTGGATTCTTTTCATCATTGATATGAGAGCTGTACCATGAACTACTTTGTTAAAGACAGAAAAGGTTGATATTGAAGTTTCAGTTCAATTGTTTTCGATCTGTGAATGTCCACTATGAGCAATTGCTCCATTTAAGAGGAATTACCCTTTGTACAAACCACTTCACTATTTAAAACAAAGCACATCTATCATCATTAAACAGAAAAAAAAAAACCCAAACAATTTTAAAATAATGACAGCAGCATTGTAGACCATGACACAGAATATTTCGTGATGTTTTAAAACAACAGTTTGTTTTGTCACTTTACTCGGAAAACCCCAACAGAATAACTGGGAAAACAGACCACAGGAAAATGTCAGTTATCAGAGCTAAGCCTCCATTAATATACCCCAAATCCCAATTTACCAGCGGTCGACATTTTGCTGCAAAAATTCCTTCAGGCCAGCTTTTGATGTAAACTTGTGGCCAGAAATTGGGTTTTGCATTGATGTGTCATATAAAGGAGAAGAAGAGAAAACACATCCGTGCAGCTGTTTCCAACCCCATGAACTGTTACCAAAAGATAGGGTGCACTGCAAATTCAACTTCCCTTCTCCTGTATCTTTAAATATTGACACTAAGGAAAGTTCTCAGCCAAGTTCATGCACAGTTTCCCAGCTGACCCTGTCCTTACAGTGACGCAGTGAAAACTTCCAAGGCAAAGCCCCACGTTCTCCCTCTGGCCATTGCTGCCACTGACACAGTCACTTTGGTTCTGATGTTCTTTGAAAAGTCACTCTGGATTCCCATAATTAGAACCATCTTATTAAGAAAATGTCCACATAATTTCAGACCATTTCAAACAACTAACTCAGAAGTATTCTTCAGTTTCTGTTGGCTTTTTTAAGTGAATGTCTTATCGAGAGTTAATCTATGACATGACCTAGGCCTCCATCCTTTATTTATTTTCAACTTTATCTTCAAGAGTTAAACTCAAAATAATTTTAGGTAAAGCATCCTCCATGCATAAACTGTTTTAAAAAAATTCAGTTCCTCACTTGGCTCTTAAAACATTACACACATGTGTAAAGTGAAACATATCAGAGCAAATACTCAAGTTTCTAACCCTGGAAAAAGCAGTAGAGCACTTCTGTAGCACACTGTGGAAAACAGTTTATACATTTATCCTAAAGAAACTGGCCAAGCCAAGTCACTTGCACAAATAAACAATGGCCAATTTTAAATGACTACCAAAGCACAGATTTTCCCAAAAGATTCATTCAGCTCCACAGAAAACCAGCACCCTTGTGGCTATGAGGATAAATAAATATTTAGTGACAAAGACTGGCTTGCCCACCTTGAGAAGAATGTAATGCCTTTCACAGTCTTCCAAGAAAGACATATCTCCAATTGTAAAACTTACACGTGACAGAAAACCAACGTAAATACACAAAAATAAGAATAATTCTCTTCATAAGTTCTAAATTGGCAGCAAAGTTTAACAACTGAGAGCTCAGTTGTAATACAGATGTCCGAGTTCATTTTAATTGAGGTGCAAGTGAGCAGATATATCTCAAGTGCAATTTTTAGAGAGAAAAAAAAACTTGGTAACTTCACATAATGTCTATTTACTGCTGGTCACAGGTTGCACAGGGATTCACTAGTTATTAAGTTGCCACATAAAGCTTTTAGGTTACCTGTATTTAAGATCAATATACAACTTGAAAGAGAGAGAAAAACATTTACAGTTCCACTGAAATAGTGATATTTGCACTAAACATAGAAACCAAGTCTTTTTGTTGGTTTGCTCTAAACTATCAGATAGAGGAAAAAGAGGAAAAAAACCCAAGTAGATTGTCATGGTAAAAGTTCATTCATGTTTTCAGAAAAAAAAACGACTTCTTATTCCTTTACTGTTTAAAACCAGAACTATGTTATATTGGCTTTGCAGGTGATGTCAACTCAGTCCTCTCTGCCTGGATAATTTTGAGATAAAGTAGCATTGTTTCTAAAGAAATACTTAACCAAAGGTATAAAACAAGAGATCATATGTGAATTAAAAACATGATTATCTGACTCTCTAGGAATGCAGAATAACTAAAATGCCAACCAGCAATCAAAAGAAGCAACAAGCACAGAATTTTGAACCTGCCACAATTTTCATCACAAATTTAGCAGACTTTTCAACCTATTATATAATTGTGATTAGTACACGCAGGATGATTCTAAACTGACAACAGGATTAAGGAGATGAGAAAGCATACACTTAAAAAAAAATCTTTCAGTGTGGCAGTTAATCCACTTAAAGAGTTAAAAATTATCTGCTAGATATAGCGTTTTGTAAAGTGCACTAGCAATCACTTCTCATCTTTCTCTCAGATGGAATAAATGCAGCTGAATGTTTCAAAGTATTCATTAGAGTTGCACAGTTTCTTAAACCTTAAAGCAGTGCCATGCTATGGATGTGTTTGCATAATGATACTGCAAGATCTCACCGAGGAAGGTTATTAGAGCACCCAACCTCATCTTCACGTTATCCTTTATCAGCTCCTTGTGTGGCCATGTTGACCTCTCACCTGAATTCCCATTTTTCCTTTCAAAAGCCCTATCTTTAACATACAAATTGTTCTTTGACAAACTCAAAACAACAAATGCAGAACAAAACACAGGAGTGCATTTCGTACGCAACCACTAAGTGCACAAGTCACGCTGGATCATTAAAGCTGATCTATAAATGCCATTCCCAAAACAAACCCAGAATACAGACTACCAAGAACGTACATTTTAGTTATGGCATGCAAATTACTGAAATTTAAACACATCATATTTATCCGATGCAAATTTTAATTGCAGACATATGAATCCCTCCCACATGCATGGATAATCTAGGGCGCATGCAAGGATCTGTTATTATGCACTCCTAAGCTGGAAGTGAGAAATGGTTTATACTACACTACAGGAGAAAAAATCCTACAGGAGGGTTTTATCCTGAAAATACTGGAGCTCTCTTCTTTCAGCAGTAACAGAAAAATAAATGTCTTCAAATAAAAATAAGCTTTAAATCTATTTTCTCTCCTATTTAGGAACAAAAAGAAATACCGTACAACATCTTTCATTTTTGTATTTGTGAATGTAGAATAAAGTTAGACTTTCAGGGAAGTCAATATGCACAGAAACTGTTGTAGTAGAAGTTGGAAGAAATGCCCCTATTTGTTACTGTAGGCACAAGAATATTTTTTCCTCCTGAAGTTTCAAGAGAAGTAGCAGAATAGACAGGATTAATCATTTTTGCATGATAACATATTTCTGTCTTGGCTCTACACACTTACTAGATAACTCTGTAATGGTGGATTCAGTTATAAAATAGAGTAGGATACAAAGATGATTCCAAAATACTAGTTAAAAAAAATGTGCTATTATCCAGTTATTTCACATTATAGCAGAGAGGGGGTACCAAATATTAAATAATTTAGGAAGAGAGAGTGGGAAGAAATACTTTAAAAAATCCTCTAAGCAAAAGTGAAATTAAATTTAAAAAAATAAATAAAAATTGAGTAGAAACTGGTATTGTTTTGCTGATACACGAACATTTTTTTTTTAACCCAGTCCAATATACTTCAGCTATAGAAGTATTCTGCACAGATATATCTTTATAAATCATCGTTTTCCCTGTGAACTAAAAATCAGCTTGGCTTTAATCAGCAGCATGTTTTAACACAGACTTAAAATTCCTGTCTTCAAAGAAGGCTTAAACAAAATTGCCATTGGCACATTTACATTAGAAGTATAATTTATGCCTGCAAGTGAATAAAGAGCAGTCCTTTATGGCTGAAACTCTGCTACAGCATCCACGAGAAACGCAGGCACAGTACTGTGTTAAATATCTATAAACATCACCAACAGAGACACTGCAAAAAATATAAAATAAACCAACACCAAAATACCAAAAGATATGCGAAGGCTCGATGCTCTGTTAAAACATATTTCCTACTCACTCTCACATTCTTAAGTGCAGGCACAACACTCGTTCCACACGGTGGGAGACATTTATACAGTCTATTCGCACAAAAAATACCTCCCCGACTGCAAATCCCCCAAACGACGCTGACAAAGCAAGCACCGCGAGGAAAAGGAAAAGTTAAGCAAACTTACCTGCTGTAAGTACATAAAAGTCAAGGCACAGGAGAGCTGGGGACACATGCCCACATTCGGCAGTGCCACGCAGGTTGCACCCGTAAGGGGATGCTGCATGGTGTTGCTCTGAAGTCTACGTAGAACAAGTGAGGGGGCTTGCATGCAAGCACGTTTGCCCTATCTTGTCACTATGGGTTGGTTGTTTCTTATTTTTTTTTTTTCCCTCTCCCTTTAGATTATTTAAATAAGAAACGGTGTTTCTCGAACGCCTTTCCTCTCCCCAGCGCTGAGCCCCTACATTCGTTTGTCAGCTAAGGCAACTTGGTAGGTTTAAACTACGAATTTTTAACAGGGAGGAAAAAAAGAAGACACAGCCTGCAGCCTATTGATGAGCAAATGGAACTTCCTCAATGACAGAGAGCTGAAGCTTGTCTCACAACAGTAGCTGCTGACTAGGAGAGAGAGAGAGAGAGAGAGACTCAGTGAGGCTCAGTCGGCTGGTGCTGATGCTGCACAGCTTCTCATTTGTCAAATGGGTCCTAGGGCAGGGTCTTTACCACTCACCAAAATTCAAATACTGCATTTTAAAAATCCCTGGAGAGGATAGGAAAGGAGAGAAAGTGAGCGCGCTGCATCGCAGGCATCCATGAGATCTGGGCAATTAGTGTCATTGCCCAGCTGGGACTGAGTGCCTGTTATGATTCTGCACGCACACAGACACACTCACACCCTTCCCCCCTCCCAGGACTCACACCTGACTGGAGAGGGGCTTTCCCCTCCTAAGAACACAAGTATGAAGCACAAAGTGGGAAAGGGAAAGAATCTTGGCCAGTCAAGAGGATTCCAGCAAATACACAGCGCTATCAGCAAATGAGCTTTTTTAAAACACAAATTAATTTTATATCTACATTTCATTTGCTCTCCAGCTTCCCAAAGAAGCCTGTAAAAGCATTAGAATGAAACTGTACAGGAGCTGTGTAACCACTGCAGCAGGAACACTGGGAATGAGACAGAATTCTATGGCATACTGTCTCCACTTTACTGGGGGGAGGGGAGCACACTTGGATAAAGACTGTATCTTAAAATTGGTCCAAAGCCCATCTCATCTAAAATTACAAATTTATTTGACAGCTAGTCAATCTATTATCAAGGACTGGCCTATCAGGTTACATGGAAAAATTACATTTACAATTTTCAGAATTTAATGTTTACTTTCTACTTTGAGAACGACACCTCAAAATTAGTATTCCACTCTTGCCAGCTTTTTATTCACCCCCCTCCCCTTTATTTTATGGAGTAATAATTATTCATTAGTAGATCTAGTTAGTCTTTATGTAATAAAGTAGGATGTGACCTGCAAATCAAATAATTTATACTACAGCTTGTCCTTGAGGTCCTATATTACAGGTCTTTTTTTTCCTGAGATACAACTCAAGTATAACAGAAGATATTACTATTTTTAATTAGAATTTGACAAATGAATTAAATATTAATTCTTCAGGAAAGAAGGTCAAACCTCAAAGAACTACCTGAGGTTTTGAAGGGGTTCCTTCTTTTAAAAGGACTCTGAAGAAGATTTGAAAATCACCTATTATATAGGATGCATAATTCCCACAAAAACACATCTGAGACCAAGAGTTTAATGCTAACAACAATAAGTGAATAACCCACATGCAAGAAAAGTCTATTTCATCAACAGCATAACTGGTTTGATATAAGATCTACCTTAAAAAAAAAACAATAGTCCCCGCTTAACTGGAAACAATCAAAACACGTCACTGCAACTCAGGTGCTACATTAAAAAAAATAATTTCTTTTTCATTCTACACGTGCACACACATACCTGCACCCACACAAGCCTCAGAGACCCATTTAGATCCACTAAGTCTTCTTCATGCAAAACTGAACATTTTCCAGCAGAAACAGTTATTATGTAATTTTCTTTCTCAAAAGCAGTCAATGCAACAAAACCAATGTACTCATACTCGGTAATCAACACCAAAACAATCATGCACAAACTTACAATAAAGGAATTGGGTTTGGCTTAGGAAACATCCATGCTTTTGCAGTTTGTCATGGACTCATCTACTAGAACAGCCCAGACTATTCAATCACAAAAAAAAGAAAAAACCACCACCACCAAAAAAAACCTAAAAAAAACCCCAAACCACCAACCAAAAAACCTCTCATGCCACAGAGCAAGAGCGAGTGAGGAGGAGGAGAAATGAACCCTCTCTGTGCCCTTTCTCCTTTTTTCATTCTTTCTCTGTGCCTTAAGCAGTCTCCTGTTCTGACAGGAGTATGTCATGCTTTTCTTCATTCTTTTTATTTTTTTTCTAGCCCAGAAAGGCTGTTATTCTGCAAATGCCCCAAGCTGAGAGAAGTTTCCCCTCAGTTCAGTTTCACATGAAATACCATAAATAATACATGGCACTTTAATGAGACCTTATCAGCATGTTTAATGAAAAACAAATACATTATGTAAGGTAACCAACTCCTTCTACATTATGTCAAAATCAAAGGCAGCATGCTTCCTAGCCAAACAGTTTGGAACTATACAAGCCCATCCAATTTCCCAAAGTGAGGTTCTGGAACATGGTGATGGTCAAGCAAAGCTTCTTCTGTCTATTGCACTATTTTACAGCTAAAAGGACATCCATAAAACAGATTAAATTCTTAAAAGCAGTGTGTTGAACAATTACTTCAAGAGAATTTAGCACTGTCAATGTAGCTAACAGTCATTGTAAAAGTGAGTTTCTCACTGGCCTTTTATCCTTAATTTTCACCCAATTCGAAGTCAGAAAAACATGACTCAGAAATACTATGGATTCCTGAAATTTACATAATTACGTTATTAAAACAAGAACAGCAATATCTTAACTATCCAAATCATCTCTACACAGAGAAACAATAAACATACATAATTCAGTAGTGTAAGAGACCTAAAAAAGAAACACAATTCTTTAGCCTGATATATGCTCCTTCAAGAGATGCAGGGGAAAGTCATTACCAATTTTCATCCCTTCCAAGGATAACTTGTCATTATGTCTAAAAAGAAAAAAGGTAACAAAGTGTGTTTTATTTTTATAAGTATAAAATCAATGTCTCTTCTTTAGAGCCATTTCCTTGTTTACACACACTTTTGTCCCTAACCCAGCCCATTAATCACCCCCACAGTCCCAGTTATGGCTATATATACCCTAAGTGCCACCACAGCTGTGCCAAAGGGACATGAATGCCTGTGCACAGCCTGACCTTCCCTGGCCCTGCACAGGGACAGTGTCCCTGCCCCAGCACCATGCAATCCCACAGAACAGCACAGACCCCAGCGACACCTCGTCTGTAAATTATCAACAACTCCATTTTCCCTTCATTCTGCCACAACCAGAGTGTGCAATTGCACAGGCCACTTCACCTTCAGCACGTGACATTTCCCACCATCACTCAGCCCTCTTGGGTCAGGAACTGAACTCACCCCACACTCAGATGCTGATATTATCAAGTACCAACATTTTACAAAAAGCAACAAAAAAAAAAAAGAGGCCGACCATCTACACTGCCCACATCAGCTTCTGTGGGAGTTCCTAGAAACATTCTAGGAGATAAAACCTTCTTCCACACTAATAATGGCTCCATCTGAGATGCAATGCCTACTACACCACCATGAGAGGCATCACTCCCTCCTCCAGCCTCTCTGGGTTGCCCATGTCGTGGCTTGTGGCACAGGCAGAGAACTCCAGCCAGCCACCTTCTCCCCACATTCATTGAGATCACCATTTGAAAAATGCCACCAGCAAAGCCTGGATCAACCTTGAATATGCAAATAAAAACATGAAAGCAGAGAAGTTCTGAAACAAAGCAAAAAGGACCAACAGCGCTTCTCACACAGCTGACTTACAAATCCAAACTCATTTATATTTGCAATGCATCTGTTTATTTAACGTAACGCCTTCTATTTAAAATCAACCACTCAGTTTGTTGTGGCCTGGTAGTCAACTTCAAACTTGAGTTCAAATTTTGCATTTCCAGACCCTTGACCTGGAAGTTAACCTTTGGAATTACCACAGCAGACTGTCTAACATTCAAACCATTTCCTTCAAGTAAAGGAAGGCTCTGAAACACATCACCTGCACCACCACCACACCATCCTACACCTCAAACTCGTCTCAGCAGTAGTCTGCATTAAGAAGTTCACACATAGAGAAGGCATGCAGTATTCCAAGTATTGAATGCCTCCAGACACCAAGAGTTAGGAAAAAAAAATCACAATATTAGGTGCTCCGTCTGAAGAAGGTTCTTCTCAACTTTATAGAGTGGTTGATGGAGTACAAAAATAATTCAGGCAAGTGGCATATAATCTAATAGTAGAGCAGTCCTTTCTCTAAACACTCCTTATCTAACACCACATTAAAAAATAGCTCCCTGGACTTGAAACCAGGAAAAGCTGCATATTATAAAATTGAATATATCAGTAACATATTTTGATAAATCACTATCAACTATCAATATCTCTGCCTGTATTTCTCATAGTATTCTATTTTCTGTAGATATGTTGTATCTTTTTTTTTAAAAGTGAGGAAATATAACAGAATTTTTTAATACTCTGTATTGTCAAAAAAATCAAATAAAAGGGTTTCCCTCTGTTCTTGTAAACTAAAAGGCAAGATCTCACCATTCTAGTGGTATTTTCTTGTCATGACTATCCCTATTTCTAATATCAGGTTTATGTTAAGATTTCTCTCCTTTAGTAGGTTTTTGCACAAAGATCAGGACGTTACAGGGGCTCATGCTTACCTCAGGCAAGTAAGAATCACTAATTTTCTGTTTCTATTAAGCACAGTGTTACATCCATTGACTCCTCCAGTACTTCATACCCAATCTCCCCAAAGCCTCTGTAGCACAGGGTTAACCTCCTCAGCACCACTCAACACGCATTCATTCGGCATTAACTCTAGATTTTTCACAACAGAAGCAGCCAGGAGCCCTCATTTCCACCAATGCGCTCCAGAGAAGGGGGGAAGGCAACAAAATAAATAAAATGTCCAGCCTTCAGAGAGTTAGGGGCAGTTCGGAGCAGAACGCGTGCGTTCCTCGGCAGGGGTGATCTCCCTGCTCTGGGCGCATTCTGTAGGGAGCCGGGGGATGGAAACAAGGCGGGTGGGAGCCCTACGGGCGGCTCGGGTGCGTGCGGAGCGGGGCCGGGAGCGCTCCCGCTGCGCTCCCGCTCCGCCGTTCCGGGCGCTCCATCTAGCGGAGACACGGCTCACTCCGGGGGACACGGCTCACTCCGGGGGACACGGCTCACTCCGGGGGACACGGCTCACTCCGGGGGACACATGGCTTATTCCGGGGGGGACA
>VXAX01001831.1:572169-589148 GCA_013399835.1 Leptocoma aspasia
ACACGGCTCATTCCAGGGGACACACGGCTCATTCCAGGGGACACACGGCCCACTCCGGGGGATACGGCCGGCATTCCCTGCGGACACCGCTGTCCCCGCAGCCTGCGCCCGGCCCCAGCAGCGGGATCCCGAGCGCCCCAGGCTCCCTCGGGATCCCCGCTCCCTTCTCTGCCTTCCCGTCCGCTCCTTACGCTCCAAGACTCTGTGGGCAGCCACGGGAAAGGAGCGTGGCTGGGGCCTGGAGGAGAAGAAGGTCTGGGGACGCGCTGCTGGGCCGGTGGCACAGGGACAATGGCACGGGGACCATGGCACGGGGACCATGGCACAGGGACCATGGCACAGGGACCATGGCCAGCAGTAAGCGGGGGCTGCGCTGGGCACGGCAGGGGACAATGAGTGCAGCAGCACCGCTTTAGGGAAGTTTAAGATGATGTGCCATTCCGTGGTCAGGAAAAAGAAATAAATAAAAATACCCAAATAGCTTGATTTAAACTGTTACCTCCGAACTCGGGAAGCAGGGACATAGGCAGACCCAAGAAGATGAAATGGAAATCGGTGCAGCAAAAATCCCCTGTCAGTGCCACTCTCACCTCCCGTAGCACAAAGGGAACGCGGACACCACGACATTTCATTTAGAGAAGCGCAGGGTGCTCACACCCCCCACTGTGGCATTACTGTCACAACACCAAATCAACTTCTACCAACAGGCACTTAGAGCGATGCTTTAGGTCTGACACATTGGTGCAAGCCTGCATCACAAAAGGACCCCTTGAACACAGATGTCCAGCTGAATAATTAGCATTTAGGTTATTCTTTATATCACAATCTTAGACAACAAGTGTGCCATGTCTTGCCCTATAAGGTTTTTCCACAATTCCAGATGAGAAGACATGACAATATTATCCTTAGAAAACTAACTCAGTGAAATTTTAAAACTCAGGATATTTTTTTTAAGTATTCTAAAAAAATTAAGGAATATTAGCCACAGAAAACGGTGTACACCTTGTTAAGCTCCAGTCCATAGAATGGGAGGGTTACAAACTACTCAGAAGTGTACAGCTGGACCTGAAGTGACAAAGCCTACTTTTCCCTGCTGCCACTTGTGGCAGTTTGTCAAGTATCAGACAGGAGAAAGAGAGAGTATTTGACAGTAAAGATATACTGTGCCTGTTTCACCTAAATTTGTTTTTGTACAAAAATTTGTTTTCTTATTTTATATAGACACAAGTTACTTGCAGTACTGCACTCTCTATTTTGTTCACATATACAACACTTATTTTAAACTAAAATTTTCACAAAAATTCATTAATCCACAGAAGTTTGCCCCATTTGTTTTTTGGTTTTGTTTTTTGTTTTTTGGGGTTTTTTTTTGCTCCATAATTTGTACCACCACATCTCACACTGCTGCTGTTATAAATTCACAAGGAAAGAATTTAACTTTGAGGAGAAAATAAGCTGCAGGAGCATATAACTTTAGAGATTGTTTCCATGTAATAGTAATAAAAGTCAAAATAACCAAAGTAGCATCAAATGTAATTGTAAGAATACATAGGGCAGCATAAAGACATCTTGATCAAGAAGTTTTTTTATGAAATATTATTTATCTCCTAAAAATTAAAAGGATGTCAAATCTCAGAAGAAGAGTAAGTGATAGATTAATTATGCTATTATGTAAAGGTTGCCTCTTTTTTCTGTAGGAATTGAATTAACTGGACATCAGCACAGCTTCCTTCCAGAGTGAAACCACTTTTATTATTCTGTCCACATCTGGACATCCCTTCATATATTCTGAATCTAAGTTCACCATACTCAGTGCTCAATGCTGGACTCCCTTTAATGTATAACAGATAAATATTAACATGCTCATGTATTGAACCAAGAAATCCTCCCTGCCTCCACTTCCCCTGTCCTTTGCTTACTGTCCACTCCCCAGAGTATGGGATCCCTCCAGGGAAATGAAGGATTCCTCTGCAGCTCCCTCCAGGACTTTGTTTATCATCATCTACCAGCAAAACTCAAAATATTGCTCATCATTTTGGCCCTACCATAACGTGGGCTAAGTCACTTCCAAATTTAGCTCAATGACCCCTTCATCTCTAGTCCTTTCTTTTGGCTTTCAATCTGAATTTTAACTAAAACTTCACGTTCTTATGACCAAGCCTGACAGGTTCTAGTTAAATAGCCAGCTTCACCCAAAGAGATAAAGATATGACTCAGAAGAACTAAAACAGAAGGGTTTGTAGCTTTAAGCTTCAGTTTGTACTGAAGCACTACCAAGGCTTTCCAAGGTAGGCACCTGCACGCTCTCCAAAACCCTTTTCCAGTAGAAAGGTATCTGATGTCATGACCCAATCTCATTCCTGTGCCAGAATCTAGGAGGAAAAGGTTGGTTTCTTTTGGGGTTTGTTTTTTTTTTTTTTAACTTTGGAATTTTGGCTCTCTAACCCTTACAGAATGACAAGCTTAGGCATGGAAGGAATTTTGTGTATGAAATTGATACAAAGCTGCCTATAAAGGGTTACCTATCAGCAAAAAGCTTAAATATCAAATCTTGGAAGTGTCTTCACTGGAATAATAGTTAGGAGCAAAATTAAATGCGAGGACTCAGCAGTAATCTCCACAGGGCAACTTCAGGATCCCACAGATAAACAAAACAGCAGAAAAACTAACACCAGCCTAACTAAAACCAGCAGCTAGACTACAAATAACAAGCAGTAAAATATCTGTAGCATTGCTTCATCCTCCATTTACCATGAGCCAACCTGGCTGGAAGTGGAGGAAGCCAGAGCACTTGGTGAGTGCAGTCCTGGGCTCTCTGAACACAGAACACCTGCAGTGCTGCAGGGAAGGCAGCAGCAACATTCTTCTCAACAATTTAGTGATGCATTTCAAGTTAAACTACATTGTCAGTTTATCATTGGATCTAATTTTATCATTTTCTACAATAAAATGATACTAAAAGAAGGGCAGTTGTGGGACTGGATAATCACTTACACCTGATACACACCACTGATCTTCAAAAAATTTCTCTTGACCTAAAGTTAAGGTGTGCTTTCATATACTCCTCATTCTTACTTAAATATTTCAGCACCTAGTGCTGAAAAGTCAATATGATTTCCAAGACTGAAATATTATGGAACGACATTGATTTGAAACAAGCAAACTTTAACAATCTTATTTACCTAAATCTTGCCAAATTCGATTGCCATAAAATACTTAGTCAAGGAGCTAGACAGCCTTGCTGCATAATTCATCAGTCATTTTAATCCTGTTGATGAGTATCAGGTTCTCTACAGAAATGCTTTTAAAGAGTGCTTAAGAAAAATCATTGTTAGTTAGGGAATTATGAGATGTATTACTAACAGATAAAACAATCCAGCAAAACCCACCCTATGGCCTCTGTAATGGCAAATGATATTTGTCACTCTCACTTTTCAGCCTTCTGATGTTTTCATTCTTGTGATAGAGTTTCTCACGCTGTTTTTTGTAAACATGCACATACTTTTCCAACTGTCTTTTTGGTTTTCATTCCTTCTCCTAGAAAGAAAAAAGTTTGATAGACTTTGTCATTGACCAGTGTCGTTGGAGAGGTGGTAGCTTCACCTTCCAATCGATGGTCGTTTCCAAAACCCTATATAATGAGAAAACCAAAATAAAGTTACTCTCTTCTTTGCCTTCTCTCGAGTGTGGCTGCGTTTGTCTCTGCGTTTCGTGTTGCTCAATAAAGTAACAGATATTCATATAAAGAAAACTTATACCCCTGAAGTCATAGACAAATTGCAAATGCTAATACTTCACACAGAAATCTGAGTTAATAGGTTCTCCCCAGCATTTACCTTCACTGAAAAATGGTACACACAAAGAAGAATTTGCTCAGTTCTGAGGTTGCTCTAGATCTCACTTACTTGCAAGCTGAAAGCAAAAAAACTGATCAACAAAATGGAGTTGTTCACAGTCCTGATTACTGGAGAAACTTATAGTTTTTTACTCTTCATATCACCTACCCCTAAATGATTTTATATATCAATAATCACAAAAGCAAATTACATATTTTACTAAGACTGTGAACTAAATAATAAAGCCTACAAAAAAACAGAACTAAGTTTATCTGTGTATTTCGAATTTAAACATCCTGACCATTTCCCATACAGAGCTCAACCCTCCCTCAGTCAGCTGAGAATATGCATTGGCAAAACAACACTGAAATGACTGAATCACAAAATAAGAAATCTTTGGTTCCTTGCTTTCATTCGTTCTTTTTTGTTCTCTAGCATTCATCCCTGCTCCAACTAAACCTTGGAATTGTGAGCCAGGGGCAGAACAATCAGGGGCTCCTGCAGGACCTGCACACGTAGCCCCATCTGCATTGGGGTGGGAGAGATGCTCAGAAGAGGCAAAATCATGAGATTTCAACCCATTAATTTCTGGGAGTTATTTAATAGTTGTTGGTCAAATCTGAGCAGGTATTCAGACTGACTTGAAAGGGCCAAAGTCATGTTCATGAAAAATGTCCATTTTCTCTGGCCACCTATCAAAGGCTGCTAGAATCTCTTGAGAATACTGCCTTTCCTGCATTTTGAGAAGAAAGTACAGGGAAATGGCCTAAACTGAAGCATTTAATTCCAAAGAGTTTAAATGTATCAATTTAACCTTGAGGATGAATCTCACATTTCTGGACACTACCTGATAAATGTTGCAAATCCCTCTCTATTGGGGTGATGTGGAAAAAGGCATCTGCACCTCCCCAGCTCACCCTGTCCAGCTCTGGGTCTCAGGGTGATGCTGATGCCTCAGGTTTTAACTTTTATATATTTCAGATTCTGTGCTGCTTTAGTGTGTGGGTCTGGGCTTCATATCAGGGGATGGTGAGCTCTCCTCACAGAGCAGGGAGACAAAACAATTCCTTCTCCAGCTGGGGACCAAGGACAAATGATCCAGATCTCAGGCCCAAGAGCACAAACAACGTGGGCTGAGGAGAGAAAAACAAGAAGGATGGGACTTGATGGGCTAAAGCTGGAATTGGACAATGAACTCCAATGTGCAAATGGAGCAGAACTGATAAAAGTGCCAGAGCCCGTGCCCGGTGTCCATTTTGGGACCATTTTGGTTCATCTTGGGTGCAGCCCTGGCTGGGCTCTTGTGCTGCCCAAGGTGGATCCATGGAGGAAATCCTTTTAATAAACCCCTGCTTTATTCTTTAGCTCTGTCTGGTCCCTGTTCCAGGTCAGCCTTCTCAAGGCATCAGTGCCTCTCCCTTGGCAGTGCTTGTCACACCCCACTTGTGTCCAAACGTGGGATTTCCCTGGGTTTGAGGGTCAGAGGAGCCAGCATCTCCTCAGGTGTGCCAGTGCTCCCTTGGTTACACAGCATTTTTGGTGTGCCATCAGTGCCCTGAATGAATGCTGGTTTCTGCATCTCCTCAGTCAAACTAAACCCAGCTTTACTTATGTCCCATGTAACTTTAATTTAGGTGCCAGTAACTGTCCACATCGTATGCCTGGAGAAAAAACAATAGTTTAAATTTAGGGATTTCTGGGTTTCAGAACAAGAAAAATTCAAGTGCTCAAGTCCTCAACCTTACACATAATTTCTGTGTAGCTTTATTGTTAAATAATGACTATGTGGCTTTCTGAAAGAAAGTTTACAAACACAAGTTTCCTACTGGCAGTGAGGAAGTTCAGTGCAGGGAATAATGGGCTTTTGTGGGGGATGAACATTTTAATTTATTATTGTCTTTATCTGTTGTTATTGTAAATGTAGTATTTGCTAATATAATTTAAATAATTCAGAGACACCATCTGAAAAATTAAAATTACAGATAAATTTAATACAACAAATTTACCGATCCCAAGTAATCAAATGATTGATTGGTTTAGTGCACCCCCACAAAAAAAAAAAAGCTGATATGCACTCTGCAAACTTTCTTCACTGGAAGTTTAAAATATTAAGTAGCACAAACATATTTTAGCAGGGTTTCCACACTTGCTACAATGCAGAGAGTTGTAGTGGGGACTGGAGAGGGATGAGGTCAGTGACAGGAAGGAAAATGTGATTACCTAATTCCCATTCTGCTGCCAACTCTGACCTTTGGATTCCATTTTCAATCCAGCTATCATGTTACCAAAATAATATACTACAGGATGGATACTGTTTTGCTAATATGATATGTAGATTCCTAATAGGAGTTTTATCCTTACAACTAAATTGCAGTTATGCCAATTATGATATATTTTTATGTGCATGTGGCACACTATTTCAGAACAGGCTGCAGCATTTTTTTGCCTTGACATACAAAGAGCCTGAAGAAAAAAAAGATCAAAAATTCAAGCTGAATTCCATGTCTGTTCTTGCAACTTGAGTTGGTTTTGTACAGCAAATTCCAAGTGGTCATCTTCCATTAATAGATTCTTACTAATAAAGTGTCAAAATCTTAAGAAAATTCTTGAAGAGGGTGTAAAATGACATTCAGACAAACAATACAGGAGCAAGATACATGGACTGAGATTTGATTTGATACAAATATTTAATTTGTAGGAAAAACATTCCAAATGGCAGCTGTGTGAAGCAAGCCATGCTACCTTCACCAGAAATGTGAATTTTGATAAAAACAAAACGATAGTTCTTTCCAAAAGTAAGCTGTGAAAAATTGATTTCTGCAGCATGGTATGAAAAGTTGGGCCTTCTAACCCCTGGTAATGATAATGAGAAGGAAAACAGTGAGATGAGACAGAATCTCACATTAATTGCATGTGGAAGTCATGTTTTTTAAGCTGCCTAATTTACTGTGAAACTGGAGGGACACAAGGAGCTGAAGAGAGGCAAAATCCATCAAACCTGCTTAAAATTTGCTTTTAAGTGACTCTTTACAAAAATATTCTTTATAGGATGAAGGAGATAAAGTAACAGCATTGAGGCCAGGTGGAAGCCCCAGGAGAGGTCACCTGGGCACAGCTCAGGGGCAGCTGCACTAAAATTCCCCCAGTGGTGATCCCATCATCGGGGCTTCTGCTGTGAGCAGCTTTTGTTTGTTATTGATACTTGCATTCAGAGGCACTGGAGAGAAAAAGATTTGTTTGTCAACGACAGCTTCTGATCGTTCTGCAAGGAAGTCATAAGGAAAAAATGGCAGTTATCTCCAGGTACAAGTGATCTCAAAAATGTGATATCCTTCAATTAAATATGCAATCTTACTCCTTGCTTTCATCTTCAAGCACTAGAAAATTTTAAAACACTAGAAAATACACTAAAGGATAATTTCTCCTTCCACTGAAATGTGTGCCCCTTGTATTTTCAAAAATTAACCCTGTGATTAGTCATAATTCTCTGAAATTATGAAGAAAAAACCCCACAAACATCCTAATTCAAACAAATAACTGTGAAGAAAATATTTTGATTATCCAAGCAGGACCTTGACTGGATTTACTGGGGATAATTGCCTCTAAGAAAACATTCTAAGCCAGAACTGATTAGAAAGTGGGAAAATTCTTCATAAGCCAGTACCCACACACTCACTGTGTCATCTAAGTGCCCCACCTACTGAATTCCTGAAAGAATTCCTCATGTCAAGGAATGTAAAGAGAAAAAGGTTTTGCAAAGCAAGATAACTGACTCTTAAACACAAAATTTACAGAGGCATTAGAAATTTGGAGGTTATTTTCAGATTTTGCTTAGATGAATAAAATTTAGGGGCAAATTCCCTTGAAATTTATAGATCAGAGAAGTGGGTATACTAAAATCCAGTTGATAAAGGAAGAATTAATCATGAATTGCACATAGCATGCATAGGATTTGTGGCAGAAGCCTGCTACTCTGTTGAGTCTTTTTCAAGAAAAACATCCTCAGAAATCTCAGGCTGAAACACAAAATCACCTCAATCTTTTTCTTTCTCCAAACAGGTGTGAAATGCAGCTCAGCTGAAAACTGCAGTTCTGACTTGCAAGTGAATTAAGCTTCACAGAATGATAAATAAAACGTTCAGTAATGTGCTTTTGGTGTGACCGAATAAGGCATCTGGTTAAAATTGAGAACTATAGGAGAACATTAAATCACTTTAAAAACATGCATGAACTTCAGAATGATGCTGTCATCACATTATTTATATTCTAGACAGACCAAAGAGCTATTATATTTCAGGTCTTTCATGGCAAAACAAAAGCTTTACACAAGTAATATTAAGTATTTAGATGCTTTCATGTAGGATTTATTAGTTCATATTTTGTCCTGTCTCTATATTTCTCTCAATTTCAACTGCATTTTTTTTTTTTTTGTCATTTTAGCTTTATACTGTTTGGTACATTTGTTTTGTTATCTATTATCTGATGAACAATCTGAATTCATGCAGAGCTGGATATGGCTGAGAGAACTTACCCTTCCTAGATTATCAAACTAAACAAAATCAGGAACCAAATAAACATAGTAGAAAAAACCCTGAGTTTTGTACTATTTAGACAAAAAATATCTTTACACTTTACACAAAAAATATCTTTACTGTTTATCTGAATTAACCATGTTATAGAACAGCTGGCAGCAGAGGAAGTTATTTCACAAAGCAAGACATAAACTGTCTTTTGAAAGATTTTTTTCAGTCATCTTCCTTTACAAAGACATATAAACCTTCACCATAAAACTAAATGTGTAAAAGAACATATTTAATTAGAAATGAACATCAGAAATTAAATGGGCACCAAAAAATAATTAATTTTTTCTATAATCACCACAATTTGTTCTCGCATCTAAGTTTTAAAACACAGGCTTCACTGAGCTCATCTCCTTGATCAGGGCAGTGCTGCTCTTTCTGGGTTTCCTATGATTGGGATTTTTTAGAGCATTAGCCCAAAAATGCTGCTGTTAGGCTTTACTGCATCTACCAAGGCACAAACATTTCTCATACTTGCTCAGCCTGAAATTTTCCACTTGTCCTTAAGTTTTGTTCTCTTGTTCCACCAACTATTCTGAGTATAGCCATCAAACCTTTTGCATAGTAACCTTTTTATTTTGCTTCAGAGCAGCTAAACATACAAGGCCATTAAAATGTCAGAGAATCAACAGCTCCAGCTCAAATCTTTCTCCTTTCATGGTGATCTCTGTACCAACTTAACACGTTTGCCTTATAACCAGATTTGTGTATGATTTCAAGTTCTGTCTAAGCAAAGCAAACAAAAAAAGCCTGTCATCAACTAAACATCCACCTGCAAAGCGGCTCTGATTTAAGGCATATTTGTAGGTAAACACATATAAGTTATATTGTAAGATTTGCATAGCCAAGATTGATTCAAGATACAGAAGAAATGAAATGGTTCAGCTGTGGCTGTTTCCGTGTGGTGTCAGGGATTTTCTGGCACCAAGGCACAGGGAATGGGGTTTGCTGGTGGCTGTCACACACCTCTGGGCAGGACTTCAGGTGATGCTCAGGGATTTCACAAGCTGTTGTTCTGATCATGTGAAAAGGGTTTTGATGACCAAGGATGGAGCAGTAAGTACAGAGGGAGTAACACAACCCCAAGGCTGTCCAGGAAAACTGGAGTGTTTTCTTTGGACCAGATTTCACAGAACTCCTCAAACAGAGCTCAATCATCTGACCCAAAAGAACTTTGAGAATTCCTCTCTGTGAGAAGTGGGAAATAACCTGCTCAAAATGTTCCAGTGAGCCAGAACGCAGAACTGAATTAACTCCTATTCCAAAGTTTGATGAGAGGGTAGATCAAAAAGATAAAGTATAAACCCAGCAAAGATTATACACCACCATCTCGTAATAGGTGTAAAAATGCACATATATTGATTCAGTAGATGATTATTCAAGCATACAGTAATTAATCTTTATTGTGATAGAAGCAACAGAGAGGAAAGACAAAATCTGAAGCTACTTTAAACTTAGCCTATCAAATTCTTTCAGGACACATCAAAGATTTTATGTTCAGTCTGTTGGCTCAAATACTCTCACAGTAAATTATGTTTCAGGAGTTTGTTTCCCCTTGAAACAGAAGGTAAGTTTTCCAATCCTTGTTATACATTAATTGCACCTTATGTATTTTCATAACTAGCCAGCTATAGGAAAATTACCTTACTAGCTTTTACAATAAATGTAAAATTCTTTACTGGAGAAACCACCCACATGTAAAAGCCGTGAACACAAATGCTGACAATCAGTCTGACATCCAATCTGTTTCCAACCCACAGCCACAGAAATAGAGCACTGCACATTCCAAAAAAAGACCACTAACATTTTCGCCAGTTTAAAGTACATTAAAACTTCTTTTATTACTCAGAAGCTTTGCCCCTGCTTGGTTCATCCTTCCTCCAACTCATTCACATGTACAATTAAAAGATAATCACCTAAAGTTTTTGTACTGTGGTTTCAAAAGGATGATAAGGCAGCAGACTGTCACTGAAATTCAAGGCGTTGAGTTCTTAATAATTTTCTTTAATAGCCATAACTGTAATTTGAGTACATTAATGACAGCAATTGAGCCATATGAATTATGTGTTGATTTCCAAATAATCAGTAATAAAAAATTTTAGGATATTGTATCTCTCAGATAAGAGAGAAATGAAAGCAAAAGGAAAGGCAAAACATTTAAACAACATGAACATTATAAAGCATGAATACTATAAAGCACCAACGTCTATTAGGATTCAAAACATCTTTGTGATACAGCATATAAAAAGGGGTTTAATGAAACAGTAATAAGATGTTTGAATAATTTGTCCTATGAACTGCAAATCACAAAACACCAGGAAGATTTATTACTCAGAGAATACAGGAGCATTCTGGGAGTGATAAATTCTCAAGGGGTTGGAAGAAAAAAACCCTTAAAATAAGATTTTAACCATTACTCAAAGCAATACAAAAACTAGTACTACTGAAAATGCACTCAAAGTGCTGCAGTCTGGTAAGGAAGAGGATGAACACATTATCCAGGGGGGAGGCTGGGGAACAACTGGCTGGAAAGGAGCTTTAGGGAAAAGGCCATGGAAGAGCAGGAGGAGGAGTGAACACGGGATAACAACGTGCCCTTGCAGCAAAGCACACGTGCAGCACCCCAGGATGTGTCAGGGGGGCCCTGGGGAGCAGATCCCAAGGGATGGGACCCTTCCCCTCCAAGCCAGCAGTGGGGTCTGTGCTCCCCAGTGTGAGCAGACGCACAGGGAGGGGGCAGCCAGCCCAGCCCAGGACCAGAGCAGGGGTCAGGAATGGGGGATTGGACCTGCAGGAGAGCCTGGGACAGCTGGGGCTGCTCAGCCAGAGAAAGAAAGGGCTCAAGGGATCTCCCAAATGCACATAAACTCCTGAAGGGAGCATGGAAAGATGCAGCCAGACACTTGTCAGGGCTGGCCAGGCAAATTAGAAGGGGCAATGGGACTGACTAATGTTGCATCCTATTTAAATATCAGAGAACCTGTTTCCTGGGAGGAGAATCTACCAAACAGTGGAACAGTGTTCCCATACTGGCTGTGAGTTCACGGAGAAACCCCAAACGTGGTCCCTGTGTGCCTTCCCCTACAGCTGATCCTGCTTTGTGCAGTGGGTGGATCCAGCAATCTCCAGAGGGCCCCTCCAGCCTGTGCCATTCTGTGATTCCATAACACCAAAACCCCAAGCCTTTTCCTGAGTGTTGGAGTAATCAGCCACTTACCCTTCATCCCCTACTGAACAAATGTCAAATTATTCAAGCCTCTGTGGTATATTGCTTTTAAATCTTTAAAAGTTCAGTTACAGCTCCTCCCTCTGATAATCAGAACCTTCAGCTGTCTATGTTACAAAGTAATTAAAAATATTTGAAAGCATCAAGAAAAAATAAAAGGAAAATCCCTTTTGAGTTTATATGGTAAGGTTTAGGGAGTGAAGTCTTTGAAGCACTGAAGGGTAAAAAGGTGAAGTGAAAAAATTTAGACCATCTATAATAAGGAGAAAGAGAATGAAGAAAGAATGAATGAACTCAAAGGTAATACTGCCAAGCTAAAATGTTTTAGTCAAGACACACTTGGAAATTCAAAATCCAATGATAAGGAGTTCATTCTAGGATAAGGCATCTGAAGATTTAACTCTGAAATAACTATAAAGCTCTATGCATATGGATCTCTTATGACATAAAAACCTTAAATTGCACAATGCCAATTCTATGCTCCTGTCAAAATATTTATAATTTATTAAAAATTGTAAAACTCCGCTGCTCCTAAAAAGTAAATTATATTTATGATTAAATATTGCTATTTCTTGTTCTCAGCAATGATTACTGAACCTAAAAAATGGACCTGAAGGTTTTAATAAGAACTCAGAGAGCAATAATCCTCTTTTGTCCAGACCAACTCTAGACACAACTTTGCTCTTACTCATAATTCCTCATGCTGTGACAGTGGTATCTTTTTAGCAGCTTTAGCATGTACTGAATGCATGACCAACATAGGACACTGAAATTTAAAGGGGGAAAAATCCTTTCGTTCCAAGACAGATGCTCACTTCTGAAGTCTTTTCAACCTCCTCCTACCCACTGTGTTTCATTTCAGAATGCAGCACTGTCACACAAAAAAGAAGCCTTGCTCTGTCCATGGGGTAGCAGAGGGAACGTGTGTTCATCAAAACCCTTTATTGTCTGCCCTAAATTGGTCCTTTCCAGCCATGTTTGACAGTTGAATCATAAACACAATATTCTGTGAGCTTTTTTTAAGCTTTGGAAAGTAATGTCCTAAATCTACAGCTCACCTCAAATGTCTCTCTCTGATTAATATATATTTAAAGAGTTTTCCCTGAATTAATTAGCACTTTTATTTCATATTTACTACTGTGCTACTTTCACTTAAAACCAAAAAAATAAAAAAAGATTTTGCCTGTTCACAAGATTTCTGCTTCACACAGATTCTTCCACATTACTGAACATTCAGTCTTGAAAACAGAAGAAATTAAAATTGTCCAGTGCCACAGTGTTTATCCCCCCTGCCCAGTCCACACACCTGCAGCTATTTGCATTTGATAACACACCTTTAATGCATAGAGAGCTAATTAGTGGCTAACCAGAAAGGCTCCCAGTTCCCAGGGGCAGTGTGCAGTTTCCAGTGGCCCCAGCACCACTGCAGGTCACTCAAACTATTGCAGATCCTCTTTTTATTGCTTTAGATTGGTTAGGCCCACTGTGAGAAGCCTGAGCACTGATAGCATGGCTAGAAATTATTCCTACTAAAATAGGGATACTAAATTTAAAAAGAAATGGTCAATCAATATTTGGATGTATATATAGATCTATTATTCAGGTGTAACAGAATGGTATCAATAATCACATACAAGACATTGGTTTAAATCCTAAAAATTAAACTTCCCAAATGCTTTGAACCTGCCTGTGTGGAATGTCATTGCAAAGAGAACACATCGAGAATTTGGCTACTGAGCAGATGTGACTTGGGAAAAGTTAGAGAAATTACTGAAGTTGCACTATTAAAAGAGAAATAAAAATACTAAAATAAGCGCTTTAGCATGTATAGAAAGTAAACACTTATTTTCATAGTCTTATGTGTTGTTCTGGTTTTACTTCTCTCTGGTTTCTTTTGCCTCCTTCCTTGATCTCTCCCTTTTTCTGGTCCAATCTGCCCAAATGCACATACATAAGCATTTGCATCCATCCATATCTATCTATCTATCTATCTATCTATCTATCTATCTATCTATCTATCTATGGATATATATGTGGATATATATATATATATAATATTTAAGTGTGCATGGAACTGCCCGAGTTCTCTCTGCTCTCATTCTCAGCTTTCCCAATGGCAGCCAAGGACCCTGCTATGAAGAAAGGCAAAGGGAAGAGAGAGAAACCCTTTCCCTCCAGCCCCCAAACAACGCTGCTTGCCCAGCTTTCCTCCCTCTGTGGCTGACAGGCTGCAGGCACAGGTGCCAAGCTGAGGCAGTGATTTTGCAGTGATGGCATCTGGCTCCTTGGCACACACCACTGATATTTGTGTTGGCTCCTCTGCTGTGCCTCTGGGGCTGTTAATGGGTTAAGTTGGTGATGGGATGTTGTCTGAGCCTTTTTTTTTTTTAAACTCAACTCTGATTCTGCTCAGTTCCTGTCAGAATAAAGCTGCTCTTCATCCTCCTGAAATCTTTGTGCTGGCATATGTAATGATGTAATTTTGGACGGTCCTGTTGTGCTAATGGATGATTTGGATAGGGCAAACCACTTCTTTGTATATTTTACACTTAAAAAATTATGTCTGCCAAAACTTATTAACACAAATACTTTATTCAAGGACACTGTTTTTTATTGTGATCCTAGAAAAAAATAAAAAAGGGCTAAAACTGTGAAAGTACCATAACCATGATAAAAAGGAAGCATTGTCAAAATCTGATTCTACTTCATCATAACTCCTTGTGTTAAAAAAAAAAACCCAAAATATAGTATCCTTCTCTATATATTGCAGGAAGTGTTGATGCAAATTTTACAGTTTAAAGTAAAAAATCAGTGAGCTGCTTGAACACATCACAAAAGGTAACTCCAACGGGCTTATCTCACAACAACATGGTTTCTAGTCTAGAAATATCAGTTTATATGACAGTAATTACTAAAACAGATGGGCAAGGAGCCAAAAAGAGGCATCACATCCACAGTGGGCTGAATGCAACTGGGAGCTATGGAGCAGAAAGGAGCTGTGCCAGATTGTGTGGCAGCTGAGAGTCTCATCGGTGACCATTTGCTGTGCAATCTCAGACACATCGAAAAAATTATGCATTCCCCATTGATTTCATGCTAAAATGGTAGAGAAAAAAAAAAAAAAAAAACAAAACCAAAAAGCCTCTGTCTGAACTTGAACACAGTACCTGCTGGCAAGTTCCTTCCTTTGAGTACTCAGGATTTTCTTCCTTGAACTTCCACATTCCTATCTGCCACTCACAAGACTGGCTGCACATTTTAGATCCACACTGTCAGGTGTTACATGAGTGGCAGTCAAAACAACAACAGAGGTCTGCAGACAGAATTAACCAATAGGTTCAAAATATTCCTAAAACTTGCCAAAAAAAATCCCATCACATATATATTCCCTTCAGAAATCTATTTAAAAGTAGTGGTTAACTATAGGCAAGCAGCACTTTGATAAAATGAAAAGAAATATCTCGACTCAAAAGCCAAATTATCTCTAAAATGACTAAAGAAATGCAGAGCAAACCCAGAATTACTTAACTGAATCCTGTTACCATCTGACCTCTGTTTTTTGGTTTTTTTTCCCCACAAAGTAGTTCACGCAAAACTTTGATTTAAATCTTTCAGCTGACTAGTCAACCATAGTACATTTTAGAAAATGCATTTTTCTAATTAATATTAGAATTGGCTATCATTATGAAGAATACTAAAAATCCAGCTGAGCTGATTGAGATCAATATTCATATGAATTGTCCTCTAACAGCAATTAATAGTTTGCAATTGCTAAGACTAGAACAGAAACAATAAAGCATTATCTTCAGTCCAATCTGATATCTATCTGAGATTTAGAGCAACTTTTAATAAAGAAATCTTTTGGATATAAAGGCATTGGCACTTCCTTCTGAATCTCTCACCGGGCTGTTCAGGCGGGCAGCCTCGCAATTAATCTTAGCAGTTCATTCATTTCCCAAACATCCTTGCCTGTTGACTCCTACAGAAAAGTGCTCATCCACTCACTTGGTTACACTAATTACACAGAGCAGATAAAGCCAAGGAAACCTGCGAGACACCAGAGACTCCATTAGTTTCCTGTGTAAATTCCAGATTTTTTGTGTGCAAACAGAAGGAGGCAGAATGTTGGCACTGGTGGGTCCCTGATCTCCTGGGCGAGTTCAGGTGGAGCCACAGCCCCTCTGAGCTGGGACAGCCACCCCTGCACACCTGCACAAGGCTCACCCAGAGAGCTCCAGTGCTTGATCTGCCTCTCAGCATTTTGGGGCAAGAAGGAGGCTGTAAAACACTGCAAACTTCCAGCAGATTTTCCCACCTGCAGCATTTCTACGTGTTAAACTACATCGGGCTACCTCGGATTAGCAACTCCACAAAGAAGCAAAGAAGGTGTGAAAAGGACAGTGGGGCAAAGAAAGAGTAGGGGTGAAAAAGGACAAGGCAAAGGGAGAAGAGTAAATTATTGACAGTGTAGAATAGTTTTGGTTTACCTGGACTTCTTTACATTGACCTCTGACTGCAACTATATTTCCTCTTGCTTTTTTCCTTCACAACACCTAAAAAGCAGCCCAGAGATGAACTAAATAATTATTGTGCACACTTCACTTTTGTCTCAGTTCCAACAAAACTTGATACCGTTCCAGAGTCCAGATTTTTCTTGAAGAAAGTGATCTTAAATTCTCACAACTTAGCAAACATGTATGATATATTATACACTTTGCCCAAATTAAAAAATGTCCCCTGCATGTGCCAATGTACTGCCTGCATGAGGCACGGTATTTATTCTGCATAAATTGAAAGCAAGCTACTTTTTAAAGGTGGGGCAACAGAGGTCTGAGGGAAAGCTGTCAGTGTGAGCAGAAAAGTCCCACTCTCACTTGAATCACTGCATGCAGACAAATATTTCAATATTTGTGTACATGTAAACTTGGCACTGTTTCACAGAATATCAATGTTGTCAATTTAAAAATGTCAAATTAGAAATTTGGACAAGAATTTGGAGAATAATTTGCATATACATATGCAAATATGTATGTATATATATGTGTATACATACACATATATATGTGTATGTATACACATATATATACACACACATGTATACCTGCCTAAAGGAAAAAATCCCTTGCACCAATCAGTGGCTTACAGGAGAGCAAAATAGTGAAAATCCTTCTTTGCTGCCTTCAGTCAGTTAAAAGAAATTAAAATAAAATATTGTTAAAAAGCAAGAATTAATCTTCAGCTGACAACAAAAAGCTCATCAGTACAATGAATTTTTCATTAGCCTAAGAAGGGAAAAAACATATATGCACATATTCAAAGAAATATATATATATATAT
>VXAX01001831.1:589348-607979 GCA_013399835.1 Leptocoma aspasia
ATAGAATTCAGTAAATCCACAATTAAGTTTGGTTATGTTTAGGGGACAAAAAAGTGATAATCAGTCTGTATTTTCTCTAATTCTCTAATAATTCAAAAGAAGAGATTAAAAGGAGTTAACTGAATATTTCACGTAACTGCAAAATCAAAGTGACAAAACAATTTGGAAGCTCTGCTCTGGCTCTTAAAGGATGCACCCAGTAAAAGAGGAGAGACATCTCTCATACTGGGACATCAAATTCTTACCTGAGGAAAATCCCAATTTAAGTGAAGCAAAGATTGTGTGAGTGCTTATTGATTCTGTGTGTTAAGGAAACAATTTCCAAGAGAGAAAAATTCTGTTAAGGAACTGAAAATGGAAGTATTATATAACAGAAACCCCACAGTCCCTGAATGTACAGAGGAGTTTTAATTGAAGTTTTAATTGAAACTTGAAGTGGGACTTGCTCCATGAGAAAATATGCGAGAATGAGCCATTATGAAAACTACTTTATAGCAAAAATGTGCTAATATCAGTTGTTATAAAAGATCTGCTTGGCAGCTTCCACAGGCCACAGCTTTAGGAAAATCCTTAAGAATAGCACAGCTCCTGAAGGGAAGCAGACACGAAGCCAGGGAGCAGCACAGGCTCTGTCACTGTCCCAAACTGAGGTGAGCAGCTTCTGCTGGAAATGTTGTGTCACAGGGTGGCACTGGTAGGGGAAGGCAGAAATCCCAGAGAGCCTAGTGTTGGGATGGATGAAAGTTTGACAAGAGAGTCTCACAGATGTGTGTGCTTGGCAGAAAGATTTTTGAATGTAGAAACTGAGAAAGGAATAGAGATGGAAGGAAGTTTTGATATAGAAGAATAACAAAGGTAGAAAGGACCTGAGCCAGTTTTACTGGGGAACTAAGAAGGCAAAGGGTGTGTTAGTTAAGAGAGGTTTTTATGGCTTAGAACAAAGGATGAGCCCACCTCAAACAGAAGATGTTTTTACCAAGCAGAAAAATACAAGAAGTAAGTAGACATGCTGATGTTGTAAGTAGAAAAAAGGTCTCAGAATTTTCCACTGCAAGAAAACTGAAAAACCACTTCTGGCTTAAACTGTAACACACTGACCTTTTGTGATTGGAGAACAGTGACATGAATATTGTAATGTTAGTAGTTAGGATAGGTTATAGGTAATGGCAAAGGTATTGATTGGTTGTTAGGTATTAAGATGCTCAGTAAAGAACAGTATATAATGTATAGTAACCAGAACTAAGACAACTTCAGGCATGCCTGTAGCTTGTGCTGATGGCTGTAGGCTGGGCTCTGTCACCCACGACCCGTGATCGCTGCCTGGATACAATAAACAGCATTTTAAAGAGCCCTCTGGAGTCCTGCACCTCCTTTTAGGCTCTTACTACCTTGAAAGGTTCATTGAGCAGTTTGGAGTCTGTTGTGTCTCCTAGGATGGCTGAAGAGAGGGGCAGGAGGAAGCAGATCCATGCTAAGGACAGCATTAACAACAGTGTCTGTTTAGATCGTTCACCTTTCCTTCACAATAATTGTGACACGCTAAACAACATCCAAGTCCCAGCTATAAAGCAAATAATCATAGAAATGACCACACAGAAATGCTTTTGCTTGGTTCATTTGGGTTAGTTGGTTATTTTTATTTAGAACAGTCATTTGGCTTTCTCTTTTTCAGTTCTGAACTCCTCTTGGGTCTTTGCTCGCCTGTTCTCCTTCTATGAACTTGGATAAATTGTATGGTACTGATTAAGTTCACTAAATCTTAGAAATTCTATTATTAGGAATATTTTTTAATTTTCTAATCTACCTGGCTAATTACAATCTGAAAACCATACATGGTTTTTATTAAAAGATGAAGAAATACTATTCTACTGAAAGCCATTGCTATTCTGGTTTTGTCCAAAAGCACCATCACACCAAGAAAACCAGGAACAAGGTAATTATTTGCATGTAAACCTCATAAAAAGGCAATAATCTAGATTGAATATCCACAGCTTAATTTATAAAAGTTATTAAAATATTAAAATGTAATTAAAATGAAAATATTTAAATGTAATCACTGGGCACTTATAAGACAGTCCACAAATGTATGCAAATTACTGGGGTTTTATTTATTTATAAATAAATATGTTCACATACACCAATGTAATCTAAAAAGATATTAAAACAACATGAAGTAATCTCAGCACAATAATTTTATGCGTTGGCTCAACACAACTTTTTGTTCATAACACCAGTAAAAAGGCAGGAAAAATAATCTCTATATTTTTCACCTGTAAACAAATATACTTAAAGAAAGCGCATTACATTTTCATCCATTCGATTAAACATATATAAATAAAAGTATAAAAATAAAAAGAATAAAAATAAAATAAAANCTGTGAACGGTGGGATAAAATGTTTGTACTTCCACTCATGTACTGGAAATGTGTTTCTGTGGCTCCCAGAAGGAGGGGTTTGAAAGTGAGTGATGCTGCAGAACTTGGAGCACATGGGAAAAGGTCACAGTGGCAGAGGGGCTGACCCTGCTGGAATCAAGTCTATCAACAAACAAGTGTGTGACTGAACGGCATTTCACTGAATAATACCTGCAAATGGGACTCCAGCAAAGCTCCAAGATCTTGCACATAAGCAGAAATGCAAAGAGACATTTCCAAGAGCCAGGGCAAACGCTGGGGATGACTTTCCCTGGCTTTCACCAGGCACTGCCATTAGAGTGCTTTAGCTTCCATTAAGTTGTCACTTCCCTGTGCTGCCAGCTTTCCGAGGGGGACAATCCGTTCTGACAGAAGCATGGCCTGTCACATGCACTCACACTCACTGGGAATGAACAGGAAAACCCCCAGAGCTGATGGATTTATTAGAGATTGGAGCTGGCACCTATATTGCTTACATGTACAAAGCAAGGTAATTAATAAGCTCTAACCTGTCCACCTTAAGCACCTCATATTTAGCTGAATAAGCTGAATTCAAGGCACACAAATGTAAAACATACAAAACTGTTCTGTCATTGGATTTTGAACGTTACATTTGTTTAATTAGCCCTCATTGAGTACGACAATTTTGTAACAACAACATCTAGTTCATACATATTTTTAATACGTAAGAATTGCCACACTGGCCAAGAGAAAAGGTTGATCTAGTCCAGAATCACAGGGGCAAACATTTAGGGAGGTAACATAAGATATGCCATGTGAGCAGGACCCTTGTCTGCAAAATATAACCCTGCAGCCAGTGACTCCTGAGCTTCCTGAGCCAGAACTTCTACACAGCCTCTGGATCCATCCTGCTTGATCCCAAATAAATTCTAAGGGCCACAATCCTGCTCCATGTGAAAAAAAAGTACTGTGCTATGCTAATATTGAACTTGCTGGCTGACAATATTGCTGAGTACTAATTCTTATACTGCAAAACATTCCATTTTCTTTGAAGCATTGATGATTGTCTAGGCCTCTCTTTTCACTTGTCTGTCATCATTCCAAGCTCAAGAACCCTAATCTATTGAAGATCTCACCCAACAGAAGACATTTGGTAATTCTCACCTTCTCTCTTTCTACCTATCGGACACATATGTGGTCAGAAATATGCTTGGTGTACAAAACATGAATGAAAGAAGGATTTCCGCATTAAAGATCTCCACATAATTCCAGTTTTCTATCACATCAGTCTTTAATACATCCGTCAGTCTTTAATACATTCATTGCACTTTATATTTTCTTGATAACAGTTAACAAGTTATTAATTACATTTTATCCTTGGCCAGATCCAATGAAGGAACTTTGTACAACCTGAAGACAAATTATTTCATTTAGTTTGCTGGTTTGGGCTGGGAAGGAGTTAATTTTCTCCACAGTAGATAGGATGGGGCTGTGGCTTGGAGGTGTGCTGCAAACACAAGGAATCTCTGATAAGACAGGGAAGTTTTTGTCACTGCTGAGCAGAGCTGACACAGGGACAAAGCTGCTTCTGCTCCTCACCCCACCAGCTGGGAGTGCACAAGGGAGGGGACACAGCCAGGACAGCTGACCCCAGCTGGCCCCAGGGACGTTCCAGAATATCTGGTGTCACACTCAGCACCTAAAGCTGGAGCAGAGGGCGAGGGGGATGTTTGGAGTGGTGCTGTTTGTCCCCCCAAGCCACTGTTCAACGTGGTGGAGCCAGGCTGTCCTGGGGTGATGAACACCTGCCTGCCATGGGCAGTGGGAATGAACTCCTGCTTTTGCTTTATCTGTTAAGTTCTTTATCTCAGCACCTGAGCTTTGGGGTTTTTTACTGATCCTCCTCCCTCCCAGGGTGGGCAGCAGTGGGGGCTCTCTGTGAGCAGCTCTGTGGTGCTTAGTCAGGGGTTAAACCACAACCCTTAAGTTCTATTTCACCTCTTTACCATCTTGGAGAAATGAAACACTGAAGAGAGTGAATGTGATTTTCTGAAGCACGAGTCAATTAGAGAAGATACAATTGCACGTAGAATCCTCACAGAAGTAAGATGCAACGTGGCTTCTTCTTATAAATCCTTACAGAGGATTTTGTCCTTTCTCTCTCTCTCCTAGTGCATCCACACTCATCTTCCCTGCTGGAACTCAGCCACTGTCCTTCTGGATTACAGATCTTCTGGAGGTTGTTCTACTGGGCTGCAGCAGGAGGCACGTGGGCCATGAAGGGTGGCAGGAAAAAGCACATGGTGTCAAAAGGGAGGAAGCTGGGACAGAAGAGACACTGTTATGCTTGTTTGTGGTGGCAAGAGCCAGAGCAGAGGCAGAGCCAGCTGGCTGAGAGGAGAGGATGACAGCCATCAGTTTAACTGGGAACAGCCAGGCAGTCCTGAGCACCACCACAGCACAGACTTGGCCCAGCAGTGAGGACAGAACAGAGTCCATTAAGCATTTTGAAGGACAAAATCTAGGTTAGAAAAAGGTTAGGCAATATGAGGATGTGTAAGAAAAATACACAAGGGAGACTACAGGTGGGTATGTGAGAGGCTGGAGAGAAAAACAGAAGAGATGCAGAGGGAAGGTGGTAAAAAGATAAAAAAAAAGAGAAAATATTGATTAAATAACTACTCAGCAATATATGTCTCTTAACATAAAGTAGAAGGACTCCATCACAGTCACAATAAACTGTCTCTAGCTGGTTTTGCATATTAATATTCTTTGTTGTACAGTTATTGGATACTTCTGCTTTCACCTTTAACATTCCAAGTGAAAGGACACATAATTCTGTTGTGATGATAACTGAGAGCAGGCATGACTGTTACAAAGGTCAATTGCTCAGCAGGTTTAGCACAATCTTTATCGACTTCTAATTATTACTTTTAGCTTTACCACATTTTGCTTCCTTAATTACAATTCTGACATATTTTAAGATTTATTTAAGATGCTGAGGTGCAGAGGCTCATAGATAAATCTTGGTGATTTGCTTGCATACAATGTGAAATGATATGCTGGATCTAACCTCATGCAATACTTGGGCTGAAATAAAATACTAAAAATTGATTATTGTCAAAATTCAAATCATTTAGAATGAACAAAAAGTGAAGAAGATGTATTATTTTCTTATAAAAAGACATTCTAACCTAGCTGGTGCCACTGAACAATCAAAATTGCGCTTCTGTTATTACATATACTTTAATCTAAATGATGCTGGCCTTCTAATTTCCAGTGCCCGTTAATTCTTTTCACCTATAAATTGCCTTCACAGGTTTAGAGTCTTGTATTCTCCAAAAAATCAGTCTTAGAAGGCTTTTAGGATAATTCTGCTTGATGAAAGAGTCTTTTGAAAAAAACTGAACCAGAACCGCTCTGAGCTTTCTACACCTATGTCTCAAGGTAAACAGAACACTTTACATAAAGCACAGAAAAATTTCACCTGTTTACTTCCCTGCTATTGTTATTATTAGGACTTTGGGATAACTGGAAAAAACCAAGAGTGAGTGATGTCTCATCTGGCCAGATAGTTGAGCTACTTGGAATCAGCATCAGAGAAAAATCAGTCAAGTTTTCATAAAAAGTAAATATGAAGTACAGAAATATTCAGCTGAAAAAAAGAGTTCTGACAAACTCGATCAAGTAGCAAGCAGCAAACTGCTTCTTTTTTTCCATATTTGTTCTAAAGTGCTTGTTACATTCTTTAACGTGCCTAATAGCTGCATTGAAAATACAATTTATTTATTAACATTCTTTGACAGGCTCTCCCCACCCCAACCCCAACCAAAAAAAACCCCTCAAAACTTTCAACTAAGCTCATCAATTACTCTTAACTCTCTAAATAGTTGGCAATGTTTACACAACATCCTTTCAGAGTTATTCAGCTCGATCTTGCAGCTCATTAAAAGGATCTCTATTTATTTGCTGTGTGTTACAGTTCTTCACTTTGGCACAACACGCAAAAAGGAAGCCAATTTTACTTTTCCCTGTGGTGTTAATTGGTAGAGCATGCTGCCTGCCTCTTCATTAATTATGTCAATGTGTATGAAACTTTCATTTTCATGGCAGTGTATTAACAAAGCTTTGCAACGAGGCGGACAAAAAGCCAGCAAACTCCAGTTTATAAAAAGTGGGTAATGAAAGCTAGCAGTGGCCAGAATATAATATTTATTTCAAAAAGCAGCTTTTTTCCTCCTTATCCCTTTCAGAAAACATCTACAGCAAGCACTTACTGAACTAAACAAGATCAACTTTGCTGCTGAAAGTAAATAAATCTCCATATAACACACAGATAATGGATCTGGAAACACTATAACTTCACAGAGCACAAAGAATGAGAGAAGGACCTTTAGCCCAGCTGAAATGGTTTTGCTCCTAAAACCATTTCTAGATAATTTACTGATCTCATCCCATCAAGTGTACAGAAATCACTCACTGCTTGATAGCTCACTAAACACTGGGGCTTTGTACAAAGACAAAACTACCACTAGCACAGCAAAACCAGGCACTGACCATATGAAATTCCTCTGGATGCCTTTAGCCTGTTTCTGTTTACTAGCTGCAAGGCTTGGTAAAAGACTAATACTGAGCTTTTCTCACTACATTTTCTTTTCCTAAAAAAAAAAAAAAAAAAAAAAAAAAAACAACAAAGAAAAGAATTTTTTTGATCAGCTCTCCATGACTTCAGATAGAGCACGCTGAATTTCACTGCACTGACTGCCTGGAGACAGAGACTAAAGCAACAAATAAAGTCTATGATAAGCTACTTCAGCTCATTCTGGAAATTCTGAAATGCAAAACATTAAAATAGAGCAGTGCTCTATTGTAGAAGATATGAAGCATTACAAACTGTAAATGAAATACCTTAAGAAGTCACCATCTTACGTTCACATAATTGCAGCTCACAGTCTTGGAAATTACACCTCGAGAAGCTTTCATGCCACCACTGAGGCTGTAAATGCTACAGACAGAAGTACTCGTTTCCCACCCCAGGTATCTTCTGACTGGTAAAAAACACGTTTCTCACTAGCTAATATCTCTATTTGAAGGATTAAATAAACCCCAAACAAACCCTAAAAAACCAGAAAACCCCGCAAAACACACAAAACCCTCACAAACCACTGAAAGTACATTCCAATCCTTGATCTAAGCCCTTTCACTCTGTACTTCTCTCCCTACATATCTGTGATGGCTTTAAACTAATTCTTTGTGGTAAGATTAAGTAATAAAAAGAGGAAAAAGCATTGAAAAAATGTTTCCTACAGTAAACCTAAACCCTAAAACAACAAACAAAGAAATTTATCTGTACATTGAAAGCATTTATCCTTCAAGTGACTGTAGCCAGGGTGGGAGACAAGAGGGACTCACTCAGAGAAGCACAGAGCTCACGGTCTGTTCTGTCAGAGGCTTTTGCCCCTGGTGGAAGAAGCAAAGCTCCAGTCAGCAGACCTATCAGCCTGAGGTCTGTGCTCCTCTTTCCTTACTTTCCTTATACTTTATCCTATCAGCCAGGTGCAGAAGGCTTGCAGGTGCCTTTTTTGTTGTTTTTGTTGTTTGTTTGTTTGTTTTGTTTGTTTTGTTTGTTTGTTTGTTTTTGGGGTTTTTTGTTTTGTTTTGTTTTGTTTTGTTTCTACTTTCCCAGTATCTATTATATGTTATTTCTCTCAGGTTAGAAGAATGCCAGTACCCAGGCTGCATCTGCCTGTGGATTTACATGGCCCAGCACTACAGGACACTCCAAACCACCAATATAGTCATACTATTAACACAGACATTTCTTTATGTACCTCCCTCTGTGCTCCAGTGTCCTCAGAAATGCTGTAAAGCATGAAGCAAACCCACTGTTTGCCTGTGTGGATAGAATAGTGGAGCCTCAGTGAACTGACAAATTTGGTCTCCATGTATTTATTCTTTCTTGTTCTCCATTTTCTCCTCCTTTACAGGTTTGACCTCTCCATCTTTCCTTCTCGTAGCAGCACTCTCTGAACATCACAAACTCCCTGCTGTCATTGTCTTCTCACTTAGTTTCTCTTCATCTTTCACTCCCTTTTCATCATTTGCTGACTTCTCTCATACCCATAAAGCCTCTTAAACCCATTCCTGGCTTCAATTCTCCTCCTCCTCCTCCAGTTCAACCCTCTCAGGATCCTCCTTCTCCTTTCACTTGGATCCTGCTCAGTGCTGCAGATGCTCCACTGCTGGACAGGGCTGTGCTCTCCTGTTCCCAGCAAACCTGTCTCTAGGCATTTCTTCTTTCCTCCCTGTCTGTTTGTTAAGTTCCTCTCCTCTGTGAGCTCCTAAGTAATTTATAAACACCATGTTTCTTTGCTCTTCCTGCCAGAAAACCTCCACTGAAATTTTATGTTTATTCTACTCTAATAACTCCTTGCTCCCAGACAGTTTGGAAAAGCTATGACAAGGTTATATCATGAAATATTTTCTACATTATTACTCCTTATCTTCATCAGGAAGTAGTTTTGCAAAGACACACAAAAAATTAACCTTGGACTATAAGAACAAAATGGAACAGCCATGCTGTAACTGAAACGAGACTAAAAGAAATACTCTGGAGAATTCTTCACCCTACCTGCATTTCTTCTATTGCCTCAATATCATTTTAGGAATGAGTTTTAAAAATAGGTCCTAAAACATGGCACTTTCTCCTATTTCTCCCTAGAAGTAGCTGATCTATCAGGAGTGTATATATTTTATAGTGTTAGCTATTTCTCTTGAATTTCCTGTGCAGTTCTTATTTGCTGTTTCTGTATAAAATACTGAATTAAACATTGTGTATTTATAATTTCTTGGATAATTGTCTAGGTTGATATTAATTGAAGCTGTAAAAATTACATGCAAGTTTAAGAATTGCATACCTAATAGAATGCATGTGTGTGGAAAAGGGAAACTCTTAAAAAATAGATTTATGGTCATTTTAGCCAGTATTCATCAAAACTGAAAGCTTATATAACATAGGTAGCTAATTGATATTTTTTTCTCTTCCATATGTATTATTTTTTCTCTGTCACACAGATAAAATGTTCTTTGTCAGCAGCTACACTTCCCTGTCAGATTTTATACCTCAGTGGCAATGTTTTATGTTCAGCAGCTGGCACATAAGTATTCTCATGCACTTACTGCATTTCTACACTTCTCAGTTCTGCAGGGTTAGGCTTTGTTTCCTTATCTTCTATCCCAACTTAAACCAAACAAAAAGATGCTTAAAAAAAAAAAATTCAGTAGAGATTACCTATTCCCACATACCATCAGCCTTACAGCATTACCAAACTTTTTTCAGTCACATACAGTGGCACCAAACGTCTACAACTGTATTCTCCAGAGCTTGTAAGAAAAAAAAAAAAAAAGAAAACAAAAAACTCCTTTGATTTGCACATATAACAAAAATAGATAAGGTATTTCTGAATCAACTGGTGTTCAAAATAGAGCATAGGCTTTGGGAAAAAAAAAAAAAACAAACTCTAAAATTCTCATAAATGCAGAAGTAGCTCTCCAGAAAGTTGTACCAATGCTTCATTTCTATCCGTACCAAAATATTGCAAGGTCAGTTTGTCCAGAGCTGCTGTCTGGGTGTTGGCTGTTACATTTTTGTTGCTTCAGCTGAAGAAAGCTGTCAACTCCTCATCTCCCTCGGGAAATGTGGATCACTTGGGAGCAATTACCCCTTGCCAGCTCTGGGCAGGTCGGTCTAATTGCTCTGCTGAAGTCTCTGCATCTTTCCCTGGTCACTCCACTTGCCAAGCCGCTGGTCATGTACAGGGAGTTTCTCTGCCTTTGCAGTGGATAAACGCTCCCGAGCTCTCCTTGTCACTGGACACGCTGCCCAACAGAAGGCAAGAGATCGGAATAAAACTGCTCTAGGTGAGGCAGTTGCTTAAATATCCAAAACCTGCATTATCCCTTCCAGACCCAATTCTTGGCTCTAGGGAAATGCTAAAAGCTCCCACTGATGGACTATATTATTTTTGCCACATACATGGTTTTCAATTATAATTGTTAACACAAATGGCTCGCTTGCAGGCAGTTTGTCAGTGATCAGTTTGTTGTGGCTCAGTCACCTTGATATTTTCTCCTTCTGGGCTCTTTCTATCTCCAAGTTTCAGTCTGCTGTGTTGTGTTTGTGTCTGATCAGGGACACAAAGGGCTGCCCCACACTGCCCCAGTTCCACGGGCCAGCACTGGGCACAGACACTCCACATCCCAGTCAGGAATGCAGCCAGGGCTGGTTCCAGCTGTGGCACTGGACAGCTGGACAGGACTCAGGCTGGGTTCATATTGGTCCTGTCAGAAAGCAGCAGGCTGCAATCAAACCCAGAGCAGAGCTGCAGATCCACCAAGGCTGAGTGAAAGCACAGCCTCAGTAATAAACGTGCAGCCATTCAGGTTCATGCACAACACGCCGAAACAATTTTCCTTCCTACAGATATAAGAAAGGTTTAAATAGTGAGATACACCCTGTTCAATACATGAGAAAGACGAGTGCTACCTCAGCACGAGGAAAAGAACATTTCTTCTAGGACATTTGAATTATTGTGCCAGCATTACACATTTTAAATTGCACAGATCACTTCTTCCTCTCTTACATCCACGCCTGTTTTCCTTCCAAATGATGCCTTCAATGGCACATAACTGGGATGCATCTGGCACGCTCTGCTGGGCCCCCACAGGTCTCAGAGCCCAGAGCAATACCCTGCATTTGGACATATGTGCACCAAGTTGCACTGTGCCACATCCCCTCCTCAACTGTGACCATAAAATTTTATTTCCAACTTGGAGGGAAAGAGAGCAAAGTCCTCTGGATTTTGGGAGTGAGCCAACAGGAAGTGCTGAAAGAATAAAGAGTGTCTGCAAGTGTTCCCTAGGGACATAGCAGTGGATGCTATGACATGCTGCTGAGTTGGGATGCTGGTTCTGGTGCCAAAAACTCATATATCTCCTTGCTTCAGTAGTTATTAATCAATTAATACACTGTATTAAACAACCAGATCACTAAACAAGCTTTTTACCTTTTAGTTTCTAAAGCAAAAGAAGCACATGTAACAAAGCAAATAAATGCTGCTTTATTTGAAAACCGATCACTTCAAGTTATTTTTATTTATTCCAAAGCATGTTAGCAATAGACAAAATAAAGCAAGGTAATCAAGCAGTGGGGCATACTTTCTCAAGAACATGTAATAATCATCACACACCAGGCAGTGTGTGTGAGATAGGTTAGGAAGTAACAGAGAAATAGAACAGATTTGGAGTGATAGTTTGGCTGCCCCTCTCACTGCTCCAGCTCCCAAGAAGGGCTGCACCTCCAGCTTCTGTCTAAACTGTTCCTGTACACTTGTGGCACTAGAGATTTCACTGTCTTTCTAAAGAAGTTCTTCCAGTTCTCAAATGCTTTTTCAATTAGGAAGTTTTTCCTGCTGCACAGTGAGCCCACTGCACAGGGAATACAGAGAAAAACTTGATTACTTTCTCACAGCTTCTTTTTATGTACATGAGGACTATTATCAAGTCCTTGCTCAGGCTTCTCTTCCCCAGCTTTTCCCTGTAGGTCACATTTTCCACAGCTCTCATGCTTTATATTGCTTTCCCCAGTACCTCCACTTTGTTCTTGAAGCATTCCCAGAATTTTGCCTTGCAGCTGAAACCTTACAAGTGCCAATTTTTTTCAAGAGTACTATTTCAGAGGCCTTCCTGATGTTTACTCTGTTTTTGTATAAAAACTACAGCATGTATCTGCCTTTTTTGCAATAGCAGGATATCTTTAATATGTCCTACATTTGATTTACTAGAAACCAAAATCACAGTACTGCACATTACCCGTGCAGTCATGATGCATTTACATTTTCCCAGGTAAATATTTCTAAGTGTAGACCTTTTAATTTGCTCTAAATTGCGTTCTTTTCAGTCTCCCACTCATCAAGGGAATTTTTAATTCTAAAGGTGTGCTTGCAGGTTCTTTCAGATTGACACTCTCAGGTAATTTTTTAAATATGTTTTGTGTTCCACCATTCATGTCAATAATGAAAACAGTTAGCTGTAGTCCTAAACCAGCCTTTTCTAAAATTGTCCCAAAACTATTAATCTACTTTGACAGAAAGCCATTTACATCTGTTCTTAGAGTATGGCATTTTGTTGAGGGTTTGTTCTACTGTTGTTTTGTTTGGGTTGTTTGTAGGAGGTTTCTTTTTTTGTTTTGGGTGGGGTGTTGTTGTTGTTGTTGTGTGGCTTTTTTTTTGTTTGTTTTTTTTTGTTTGTTTGTTTTTTGGGTTTTTTTGTGTTTGTTTTTTTTTTTTTTTTGGGTGGGGGTGTGCTGGGTTTTTTTAGGCAGTTGTTTCACATCCATGTACAATAGAGTTTTTCAAGCTATCTTTCTGAAGAAGGAACACCACTCTTGCTTACTGGACCTTTTCAGGCAGAATCTTGCTGCTGAAATACCTCTGGAGTGACTCTGAAAAGCCAGGTCTGAGCTTACTGTGCCAAGCTCCAAACCAGATCCAAGCTGGAAAGCAGACTAGCACAGAGCTGTATCTGATCTATTAAAGCCTGCTGCCAAAACAGAGAGAAAAAAAACAGTTGTATATGTGCTTTTCACAGTAGAATTCCAAATTAGTTTTGAGTAGGGGAAGGTGGCTCTGGCTATCCCAATAATCTCACTTTTACCCCAGAAAGGTTGTTTATGCTTTTCTCAATGAAGACAGAAATGTGGAACTGCATTAGCCCTCCTTAGCCAGCAATAGTAGGTTTGCCTTGCCAAATACATACTGTGACATAGGTTTAAAAGAAAATTTTTTAAAATCCACTGAAATTCATACCCAAAGTCAAAAAAGAATGGGGAAGCTCTACCCTTGTCAAGCCAGGTGAAACAAAAGCTGTGATTTGACAGAATAGCATCCACATCTGCAAAGAACTGAAGTAAACTATTGTTCAATGAGAAAAGAATAAAAAAAAATCCCATATTCTGAGTACTTTGACTAGTTTTATAAAGAAAGATGGAACCCATGAAGGACTCAGAGAGGAGGTGTAGGGGAGCTGCAGCAGAACATATCAGCTCCAAGATGAACAATATAAAGTGTAAGGAAAGTAAGGAAAGAAAAGCTACAGTGGAACACAACAAAAAAACATTTACAGGCAGCTGAACACAGCTTGGCTGGCCAGGGTGAGGGTGAGCTCCCACAAAGGATTTCATCACCAGGCAAGATTAAAAATAGTTAACATCAGATGAGAACAAAATTTCAGGGTATTTTTTGCTCTCAGGAACAGTTTCTGTACGTAGTGTTTGTAGATTAATGTTCCTGATACCTTGTCTTTTTTCTTCTCCACACAGATCCTCAATTGTTACAGTAATAAAAATGAATCGTACTTACATCTTGAAATGTTAAGTGCAGTGCTAAATCAAGAGGTGTATTCCTTGTGGGTTCTTAGGATATATAAAAAGTAACATGTCTAAAAAGCAGCTGCACATACCTTGATGATTTATTTTCATGCTACATATTGAAATGCAATGTTCTCTGGTGATTCTGTTCCTTGTATTTTAAGTCCACATAACATTTCTTGGTCACTCGAGTTGATGATAGAGTTAAAAATGCTATGTTCTCTCTGCTCTTGGCAAAATTCCAATCCAGAGTGAGTCCATGGCTCACTGATACAATGAAAATTGCTTTCTAAAACTCAGAGTGCTTCTTCATAAATGACATTTTAAAAAAATGCAGAAACAAAAATAAATACATCCAATCTTAATGCTGCATTGAAAAGATTATCTCCTATTGCTCAATAAATGTATGCCTTGAAGTGTCCTTCTGAAATAAAGTTCATGTGAGAAAAATGAAAATTGCAGTCTGTCGTTGCTGCAAAACTCCAAATTCATACTGCTAATGGCAAACAAAAACAACCCAGTAATTATTATATACCAATCACAGCTGAAGAGAAACTCTATTTCCCTGCATGTATAAAAAGTGCTGTCATTCTCTTTTTCTTTTTTCATAAACTTGGTTCCTGAGGATCCTCTATTTGACTCCAAGAAACGTGATGTTGAAAGGTGGAGTTTAAAGCAGGTTTCTCTAATTTCTGAGTGTCTTAAAACTTTTAGATCTATGAGGGGGCCACAGGGCAACTCCTCATGGATTAATCTTGTCTAGGGAAAGAGTAGAGACAAAACAATTATATCAGCCAAGAGTAACTATGAGAATAACAGTTGAAAAAGCAAAACTGTGCACAGCTAAACAATACTTGGTGGGTATGCAGAAGACTGAGTTTAGCAAGGCAAAGCCACAGAACTGTTTGATTATTCTTTTGTTTAATAGATAGATAGGTAAGAGGGGAAGGTAATGAAGAAAATAAAAAGAGGAATACATTGCAAGCCTTTTGCTGATGAATAAAGAATGTCATTAAGATTGATGGGGTCATCTAAGACACTGTTATCAGCTGTGCTAAAGCACATACACCTCTTGGTGTTTCCATAAAGCCTCTGAAATCACAGGGCTGAAGGAGGAGATGATGATGTGCCACAAAGGGCTGAATTGGCTCCAAAAGGCCATCAAACCATGTGAACTATCCACGGAGCAGTGCAAGAGCAAGAAGGAATGAATTAGCATTCCCCATCAGGCTGATTTCTCCAAACACTCCACGCTGAATTCCCGTCTCTGCCCGGTAAGTGTATTATTAAAGTTTATAAATCCTGACTTGCAGAAACTGTTGTGCTTTTCACTTAATGCATTCAGCTGTACTGAGGCTCACTATTGAGGGCTTTCTAAGAGGTTTCTTTTCTGCCAGGAGCCTCGGAATGCAGTCATTGAAAAGCACACGGGAAATGCAGTGGGCATGTGTTTGTCACTCTCGGCAAATCCGTGCTCTGTGGCAGACATGATTTGGAGATCACCTTTGAAAGCTTATCTCAGGGAGGGATAAGGCAGCATTCACATGGCTTCATCTCCAGCACAACACGGCCAGACACAAAGTACAGGAGCGCGTGATTGACAGAGAGATGTTCCATTACCGCTTTCTACAGCAGTCATTCCTACCCCTGCCCTCCCCCCAGTATAAGCTCTTGTAAATGCATTTATTTTCACTCACTCAAAACAAGAAAGTCCCAGTGTAAAGATGTTTAAGTTCAGCTTTAAATACAAATGAGTGCTAAAATCCTTCCTCCACCGAATGCGTAAAAAGAGATGAAGCACGTTGTAACTTATCTGCCACATGGTATTTTGAGAGGATAAAGTGAAACAGCTTCTACAATTATTATTTAGAGCGTTATTAGCAAATTTATATTTAGGAGATTTGACTTTTCAGAATGGATTAACTCTTTTCCAGGAATACCATGCTATTAGCACAGAACTGTAAATACACAGCATGGTGTGTTATCTTGAAAGGAGGACAAATTAATATTTACTACAACCTACTAAATATTTTATTGAGTACAAAAGGTCCACTGACTTAAAACACTCCATTACAATCTCAGAAGAATCTCCACTTAACAGAAAATGTTCTGATGTCAAGCCACAGCCACCACCAGTTAAAATGTTACCATGACAACCAGCAGCAACTTAGGGTAGTGCAATGCATAACTCGGATCCAACGCTTAGCTCTCTGCTCATCTACTGCAAAAAAATTATTTTTCACAAGCAGAAATCCTAGAAGCCTGAGTATATTTCTAAGCAAGCCCCTCGAGCAGGAGGTAATGCCTGAGAAATCTCAGAAATGACTCTGCACTGACCTGCTGCTCCCAGCGATGCTGGCACACCCCAAAGCACTCACCCAGACTGGAGCTGGGCGTTTGGAGTCCTCACAGGACTCCACTGCCTAACCTCGAACCAGTTCTAATTCACACACTAATTCCTGAAGGTGCATATTTAATTCATTCTCCTTCAGATGTGCTCCTTTTTGCTTCCAAGTGTGAAATCCCAATTCAGATCCTGCTCTCAGGTCACATCTTGGCTCTCGTGCTTCGTGTTGGTCTCTAAGCACAAGTGAATCTCCTCAAGACTAACACAATAATCTGTAATGCAGAAACTGGCTTGAGAATGTTTTGCCTATGAAAAATCAAATAATGCTCATCTTAGAATGGTATCCTTCAGGGCAAAAAAAGAACAAAAAAAAAAGTTGCAATTATAAAGCATTATACTCTGTCCTTCTCATTCAGGGGGACACTGAATAAAAACATGTCAATGGTATAATGAGTTACAATCTTTATCAATTCCCTTTACTGTGTTACAAACCCAAATGCATACCTTTTGGAAAATCATGGAAATAAAATTGTAAATCTCAGTTGAGAAGTACTTTATTGTCCAGAAAGAGTTATTCAGACTATTTTTTTCCCTGTTAAAGCATAGCAGTATATTATTTTTGTACAAATTTACTTTATGGACTTCTAATACATCATTTCAAGGGGACGGTTGAGCAGATTCTTATAAAATAACTGATTTAGGGGATGCCTTCCAAATAATTAATGTGACTTCATCCTCATGATTACAGTTTTCAAGAAGGCAAGCAAGGTGAAAATCTTTAACCCTTTATGCAGTAACAACTGCCATATTGAAATAGCATCCCTTACATGCTGCACCAATTTTTTCTTTATTCTCAAGATATATCTCATTATTTTTACCAAATTGCTATCAGATTTCTTAAATGACAGAACAGAAAAATGTTTAAATGCTCAATGAATTCTGAATTATTAAAGATAAAAGGGTACTTTGGTATATTTATTATCGTGTTGAAGGAAATCATCATCACTGATGTCTGGATTAAGTTCTTATCTTTTTAAATGGCCTCTTCAGTGCTGAGGTAAACTCAAAGATGCATTGCTACAAATCTCCAGAAATGAGTTTTTTGGTGTTGTTTTGTTTGGTTGGTTGGGTTTTTTAACTACTTTTTAATGTTATTAAGTTTAATTTCACTGTGCAGAAGATCCCCTTTGAATAAAATAATGAAAAGGTTGCATTTGAATGAGAGCTACAACATGTTCGTTCCCCCTAACATATGACTTCTTATTTAAATAATCTTATTTTAGAATTATTTTCTAGTCCCTGTAATCAAGTTATTCCTGCTGAAAGCGCAAGGACAAATAAGGATATTAAAACACACACTGACAAGGGGGAAAATTAACAAAATACTGATGCTCATTTTACTGGAAAAAAACGGGAGACAATTCTTTAGCCAGTGGTCACCCCTGTAGCTCCCTCAACTTAAATGCCATTCCATTTAATTATCCTTGTGAGCAAGACATGATACAAATTATTCAGTCCTTCAGTTCTGCCTCATGGCTGCGTGACATATTTTGCTGACACGGAACATTGCCAATCTTCTACACTAAAAAAAAAAAAATNAAGTCCCGGGAGATATCTTTCCTTGGTTACAGGGATTGTGCCTTCTTTGCCACCATCTCATCATGAAATGTGGGTTCCACGGCTGTGCAGCAAACAGGCCAGGCCAGTTCCATGGTGTTAGCGTGAGGCAGGAAAACACAGAATCCAGCATGGCTTGNGTTCAGGGATCACATAATCCAGGGAAATGCACAGGATGGAATTCAGGGTGATTTCTACGAGTCTGTGCGAACGGTAACTATGCACCTAATTTTTAAATAACACTCTTATAAACCCTCTAGCAAACAGCTAATTCTCCTGATGCCTTTTCTGTGTTACCCTGCTGATTCCTAAACCTTGTACTTCCGTGGGAGCTTATCAGCTCACTAACCCTGGGCCTTCTGCACTGCCCTCTCCCATCTCCTGATGGGGCTGGGAAATCTGCTTTCCTCACTGCTTGGACAGCCAAGGCTGTGTTCATGAAATAAATTGTAAAGAGTGGTCAGCTGAGGGGTGTGGTTTAATTTAAGAGCCCATTTTTGCCTCCTCTGCACGACACACTCAAATTCAGGGCAGTGATAATTCCTTTAACCCTTTCACTGACAGTGTGGATGGGGCATACAATGGATTTAAGTGTAGAAAGATGAGAACAGCCAAGACAAGAGACTTGGCAGCTTCCTGAATATTACGAACGTCCCCGAGATGATGAATCAGAATTCTTTGACTCTATATATCAGAAGGCTTAAATATTATTTTATTAAGATGACTCCATAATTTAGAGAATTGGGCTATTATCTGCCCAGCCCAGAGCATAGAAGCTGCTGCTTCCAGCTCTGTACAAGGAATGCCAGAACAGCTTACACAATCAGAGATAACAACTTTTCACCTCATAGGCTGAAAGGAAGAAAA
>VXAX01001831.1:608007-665240 GCA_013399835.1 Leptocoma aspasia
TTTTCCAAACACTATACCCACAATTTTAGAAACATTTTAACCCTATACTATCAATGGCACTGCTGCCCATCTCCCTGGGATCAGAACATCAGCTCTGCAGGAGGAGCAGCAGGGTTCTGCCTCCTGTCCCTGCCTCCTCCAGGGCACTCCAGGGCCTGGCAGGCACTGCCCCTGGGCTCAGGCCAAACACTTGCCACGCTACACCATAAGAAATAAGGCTGTCTCACTATTATTTTTTTTCTATTATTATTTTATTATTATTTTATTGGCGCAACCCATCCGATTTCCCTCTCACTAACCAGCTGGACAAGAGCACAATGTGAAATGATGAATTTAAGAGGAGAAACGCCTCAAAATGTAATTTTAAAATTACCATCTTCAAAGACATTCTAAGACAAGGTCTTCTACTTATGTTTTCCAGTTTGGTGAAGGACTTAGATAAAAACTCATCAGCCTTATTTTGACAAAAGGAAAAAAAACATTTTCAGAAAGTCTGGAAAAAATCAATATTCTATTTCCAAACTTATTTTTTAAAGAAGAATGAAAAGTAGAGAAAAAAAAAAATCATTCCTCCCTCTGAGTTAAGGTGAAATGTCTCTTATTTGCATCCTAATTTTGTCCCACAGTAACAAATACAATGCTGGAATTATCTTTTAGCAGATACAGTAGGAAAAACAACATAATCTCCAGAGAAAAGTCCCATGAGGTTTTATAAATTTCAGATTTTCATTAGGTTTCTCTCAGCTGCTTTTACATCCACCAAGATTCTGAGGTGGGAAGCACAAAGCGACCAGAAAGACAGCAGAGTTTCTCCATGTGATGTTCCATAAAGTTTCTGTCATGGTGAAAAGAGCCAGGATTGAAGAAACAAGGGCTGCCTTTTGTCCCCCACTGCCAACGACACATTTTTTATGGATTGTAAGGCATTTAAATAGTTAGAAGGCTGTAAGAATCCACCTCCTTGGCAGCTACAAATTCTTTCTGATGAGAAAGATGAGGCATCAGAAAGTCTGCCTGGTAAATCATGCAGAGTTTCCAAATAAGCTCTCCCCTCCCATGGATTTTTTCTGCAGGAGATGATGATCAGGCCATATGTTACTATGACAGATTTGGTATTTCATAACTGAAACCCATATAGCTCCTACATTAATATTTCTTCAAAACAGGGCAATTTTTAATAAAACCCAAAACCTACTTTGATGTCTACATCCTAGAAAAATCATGACTGAGGCACTGTCCCCAAAAGCAGTTCTATATTCAATTACTTTTGTAAATACATCCCCTTTTATTATTTTTAGGTTTTAAAAGACAACTAAATGCTGCATTTAATAGTAAGCATGTGCCCTACTGAAGGGAACACAAACTATAATGATATGCCTAGCTTAAAAGCAAATCTAATCTACTTGCTTATTAAATTTAAATGTGTTTAAGGCTGATATGGTTTGAAAATGATATGTAAAATAACAGCTTCCATGGCTATAAATGTCAAGTCTAAAAATTATATGCAATATAACATACAAAATAAATGCTGCTTCATCTTTACATTTCAGTGTGATCAATTCATTAAATGAGGTATTACAAGCTATGAGAAAATTTTACAACTCCTGAGACATAATTCGTCACAGTGTATTACAGTGCAGCAAGGAAATACTTTAGAGGTTTTGTCATCAATGGATTAAAATTCTTATTAGAAAGAAGGTGGGGGAAAGTAGTTTTCTGCTGTACCATGACCAAAATTACTCATCACAGCATATATTAAACACCTACGTGACCCTTTTTCATGAGATAGTCTCTGTATTAAATGTTTGGTTTATTTTTTTCCCTTGGAAAATAAAGCAAGGAAAAGACAGGTGATGTATTTTATAGGGCCAAGACGTAAGGACACAAAGGACACAGAGCTTCCCTGTTGGTTTGCAACACCAAACCCAAATAGTCTCTGTTGGCTTATTTGGTTTTTTTTTTCCTCTTCCTTTTTAACTGTGATAGAGGGATGGTTTTTCCCACCTGCTGTGTCTTCCAGAAATAACATGGCCACGGATTTTCAGCCACTGGTTAGGGGGGAGCCAAGAGCATGATGCCAAGGAGCAACGTGACTGTATTCCCCCAATAAAATCCCTCTGAACATTTTATCCATACAGCAAACCCCACTGCTGAAAACCCTGTAAACCTCGAGAACCATTCCACACTTTGAATCTCCACAGCTCCCTATTCCAGAAAATCCTCCCAAAACCTGACTGCAGCTCAGGGAAACTGCTCATTTGAGCCCTCTCAGTAATCAGGAGAGAGACACAAGGAAAATTCCCCAAGATGTGACTCAGACCACCTAAATCAAACCCTTACTCTGAATTTCCTCCTGAAGACACATCTCTGTCTCTGCTGAGTGCACAGGGAGTGGCAGGACTCCGGTATGTACACGACCTGCTCCTGTCTCCAACCCTAACTTCCCAACAGCTCTGCTCCCAAAAGAGAGACCACTAACACATGCTTTGGCTGCAACTCTGTTAACGACGAGCCCGTCAAATTTATTTTCTTCCTCTGGTTAAGTTGAGGAAGTTATAAAACGGTCAACATCTCAGAGATTGCTAGAAAAATTCTCTTTTCACTGAGGTGAATGCCTGCTACGGGTAAATAAAAATATGCTCTACATTGATGGCTCTTAATTATTGTCCCCAAGGTTTTGTACACCACCGTTCAAAAGTCTTGCGTATTCTTGCAAAAGTATATTTTTAACTTCTAAAATTTATTCAGACTTTGTTATTTATAATTAAATTCTGTTTCAAAATCCAACCTGATTAAGAACATTCAAGCTTAGGGCCTTTCAATAAGGCAACAAGACAACATCAATTTTCTCACACAAACATTTACAACAGCTAAAAGGATAAATGTTACTTCTTTTGTTATTTCTCTCTAAAATAAGAATAATATTCATAGTTTTGACTGAAATAGTTTTATTTTTAAATACCATTATAATTTCCAAGATACACGCCTGCCTTATCACTTTCCCAATCTGACAAATATTTAACACACTTGTCTTTCCCTGACATATAATTTGTTATTATCATGTGACAGAAAAACACACATCACCCCAGATGTTCTCAAGGTGCAGCAGAATCTGGTAATGGTTTTGCAGGCCAGTGTCTAGCCATGAATTTGTGCTCCCACAAACCCATCCATATTACCAGGGGAATTATTAGGTGGCTGTATCTTCCCAGGCACTCAGAGCAAGATAACCCTAATCTAGTCTTATCACTTGCACACAAAAGCATTGGATCCAATAGGCTCCCGTGTAATCCATCTCTGTCACCAGCATTAAGGAAATTACCTGTCAGAAATATCATGGCCAAGATTCTGTGATTAAATGCAAACTTAGAAAATGCTCAAGGGTATAGTAAAAAAAGCTGCATAAAATTGCTTTCAGTTTAGTTTTCCTTATGTTAACGTCGTGTCCACAAGCATTTGAAGAACATAAAGAATCAAGTAATTTATCAGCCATGCACTGCGTTGCCAAAGGAAACAAAATATATTTTTAAATTTGTCATAATTCCGTAAAGTCGACTTTCATTATTAAGATGGTAAAACTTTAAAAAGATAAATCTTTAAAGATCTTTGAAGAACCAAAAAGCACATCAGGTTCTTTTTTATTTTTATTTTGTTCCCCGAAGAGGGAAATAGTTATTGCTGATGTAATATAGAAATGTCTAAACCCTCAGATCCACAATTTGAATACTATTATTTTCCTTCAAAGCTTTTTTTCTTTGCAAACTTTACCATTTAAGGATTACTGGTTACAAGTTTGCATGGCTGACATCACAGTCCTACACCTCAGGTCACTCAGGTCCAATCCACAATCAACAACATCCATCAACAACTTTGGTCTTTTCCTTAGGCATCTTTCTATAAAGAGGACAGAGCAATCATCATGTATATAATGCACTATTAACTGTGAATATCCTGGCTCTGTGTCAAAGAAGGGAACACAAAGTAAAAATAAAAGCAACTTGACCCATAATTCTACAGCTAAACAGTTTTGAAGTATTCATTGAAGAATCCTCTATTCTAAAATGCCCAATGTACTCTAAAGGAATCAAAGGAGGTGGAAAAGTGACAGTATGAATATTTAGCAATGTGGATGAATATCCCCAGTACGTGAGAGGCACTGACACACTGAAGAGAGTCTAACAAAGGGCCATTAAGATGATGAAGGCGCTGGCACGTGTCTCTTGGGAGGGAAGGCTGAGAGACCTGGGCTGGCTCAGCCTCAGGAAGAGCAGGTTCAGGGGAATGTCAACGTACACAAATGCTTGAAGGGAGGGCAAGAAGACTGAGCCAGGGTGTTCCCAGGGTGCTGGGACAGGAGCACAGGCAGTGAGCACCAAGTGGCAGCCAGGGGGTTCCCTCAGAACACCTGGAACTGCTCCTCTGGGAGGGTGATGAGCCCTGGCAGTCACCTGGGGATGCTCCAGGTGGGATGTCTCCACCTTGGAGACACCCAAAAGCCATCTGGGCACTGTCCTGGGCAGCCAGCTCTGGGTGTCCCTGCCCAGCAGTGGGGTGGCACCAGAGCAGATGCAGAGGTCCCTTCTAACCACAACCACTCCATGATTCTATTTCCCTTTTACATCCTGCTTATCCAAGCCCCTCTGAAGGGCAGCCCTGTCTGGCACTACTCATGGTGCTTCCTCACTCCCTCTCCACACTGCTATTAAAGTATTGCCTCTGAGTCAAACCCTGAGGCACGTGGCCACTAAGGAGCCACCACGTGAACTCTGGACCAGCCATCCCAGCCCTGTAAATCCAGCAGCGAGCTGATTTATCATCTATTTATACATTCCAACTTGCACCAATATGGCTGTAAGAATGATAGGGTAGAATGGGTTGAAAACCTTGATAAAATGGAAGAGTTGAACATCCACTACTCTTCCCTTCTCTTCACAAGACCAGATTTAATTTCCTCAAGGGGGCTTCATCTGGGCTATGGTTGATCACAAAAGAAAAAAAATCACACCTTTAACCTAGGAGAATGTTTGCCATGTACCAATTAACTTTACTGCAATTCTAACTCCATTCAGCTGGATGGAAGCTTCCAAGCACAAGGTCCTACACCCAAGCAGGAAAACTAAGGAGGACAAACAAACTGGAACCAAAAGGAGAAAATACTCAAATTCCAAGAACCTCTTCTTGTAAACCTGGAAACGCACTTCCACCTTCACAAGAAATTTCACTGAGAAATCCTTGATTCTGCCCTGCCACAAGTGATTAACCTAAATCCAGCCAGGTGTGGTTGAGAAGGCAACAGTGAGTAGTAGCTTAGAGCCTGGCAGTTTGTTCATTAAGGTTCCTACACTGCACCAAATATATGATGAAAATTTACAGTGAAGATGAAGGTTTCTCTTTGATGTGGTGGTTGCACACCTATGCAGCTGTCTGTACTACCAGGATTTTGAAAGTACACAGTAAAAGCATTCATACATAGGAAGCTTGATTTGAGAAATGGAGATTTACTGGATTATGGAAGGAGAAAGAAGTGACAGAGCAGCAGTCTCAGAAAACTAACATTGACATGTTGATTATAACACTGCTGATCTTCTGATTAAGATGAAAGGCTGAAATTCTACAGATGCAATGGGGGGTGTACTCTGTCAACTTTTTTCACTTGAGGCATCATAAAGTATCAGATCTACAAGATGAGGGTTGGGGGTAAAAGTTATATCATGTCAATGTGAAGTAACACGACTACAAAGATTCCTTTCCGTGACAGGAGAGAGAATAAATGGGACATACAAAATGGATGTCCCTTTTCTCACCTTTGTCCAAGGCCAACCTGGTGTTGCACTGAAGCTCTCCAACCAGCAGAAGAGTTGCAGCTCTTCTCCTAAAGCAGGCAGACACTGGGAAAAGACAGTTTGCAGCAGTTTGCTGCAGGATGCATCCCATCCTTTGTGAAGACAGGACTAAAAATCCATCTAAAGGGCTTGAAATTCTGACCAGCAAAGGAAAGAAAGAAGATAATGCATTTTCTTGGCCACAAGACCTATCGTGGAATTTATACTTACTTTTAATCTCAGTTAAAAGAACTAGTAACAAGACTCAAAGAGTGAATAGGATTTGGACAACCTCATTTGCACTTATACAACAGTGATTGAAGTAATGAAGCTGATTAAGTCAGAGAATCACTGTTGTCACACAACATTTACAGCTCAGAATCCATCAGCAGAAGCCAAAATCGCACATAAAATTATTTTGAACCTTGCACATAAATTATGTCAGATGAAAGAAATGGTTGCAAAAAATAAAAGTGGACCCGTGCTCCATGTGGCACTTTTATTAGTTACTTTATCACCCCCCATATGTGCTGCCAAGGAAAATTATAATAGGCCACCACTAATAACTACAAAAGAAGACTATGAATTCTTATTGATATTCTTATTAACCGTGCTAGCAAACTCAACATAACTGGGTCATGATCATAGAGAAGCTCTGTGTTCAAAAAGGATGCTGTACAGGACAGAAGCAAAACAAATACAGCACTGCTTTAAAAGCAGGAACAAAGTACAGTAAGTACAGCTGCAAATTCAACCTCAAAAGCACATATTGACTAATGGAGATTATACCCAAAGTGAGCTGGATAACAATTGTTTCCTGGCAGGCCAGTGTGTAAAGCAAGATCCTTTCTTGGAATAACTCTCAGATTAATAGATTCAATATTGTTTCCCTTTTATTGGAGAGTGAATTCCATTAAACACCCTGCATTACTTCAGTAGCAGAACATATATTTGCAAATGAATGCAAAGGCTCTGGATGAGGAACAATACATGTTCTGGTCCACCACCACCTATGAGCATAACTTTCTTTTAATTATCATATTTATTTCTTCTTTACCCTGTTGGCTGTCATGGACTGGAGCTGGTGCTCTGGAACGATCTCACCACAAGTGGGATTTATGAACACTCACAATGCACAGAGCTCACCAGGCAGGCTGTGCTGAACCTTCAGAGAGCAGAGTCCTACAAAGAGATTAATGACCCAGCACAGTGACAGTGACTATTGCCACCACCCATCATCATCACCACCTGTTAGCAGCCACTTCACGGAAAGAAAAACGTGTTAGAATCTGAGTGACTTAACAAATGTAATAAAATGAAACAACTGGGCAGCAGAGGTACAAATTCCAGGAGTTCTGACTCCCAGCTGTGCACACTCAGTCCTCCTGAGACAGCACTGCCTCTCTGTGCCTTCAGGGCTGCATTACTGCATCAGGGGGGTTAGGGGAAAAGATGGGAGTTGGGTGGGAAAAAGGGAAAAGGAAGGGGAAGAGAAAAGGGAAAAAAAAAAAAGGAAAGGGGGGAAAAAGTGAAAAGGGAAAAAAAGAGAAAAGGGGAAAAAAGGGAAAAGGAAGCCAGAATACATTTTTAAAATAATCTTTCACCAATATAATAAAACCAGAGTCCTCTTTAGGCTGTGTGAAAAAGATGAACCTGAAGGGAGTTGTGATGTGGTGTTTTTGCTGGATCAGAGTGTACCAATTGCCAACAGGAAAGCTTCATGGGAGACAAACCTTCTTCCACTGATATTCAAAACTACCAGTGACCCACTACTTTGTATTTAATAGCTACATACTTGTATTTGAGGCCATTGAGTCAATAATACCTAAGTTAAAAACATGTTCTTGATCTGTTTTCACACCACACTCTCCATCTTAGAATCCAAGAACAGAGCATTAAACAGTAATGGCAAACATCTGTCATCCCTGTTTTCCTATCCACTCTTCACCTTTGTCCTCAGTAAAAATTGAGTGTATAAAGCAGGCAAAGTTGGGAAGGCAGAGCAGAGAACCTCAGGGAAATATGCTATCAGCAGAATCCTTCTGTAGACCTTGCATTGTGTAATACACATGAAAAATAATTGTATCACAGAACTGTTAAATAACCATATTGGATTTGCAAAACAAGATGCATTTTCCCAGCTCACTGAGAGCCTGTAGCATTTTGGAAATTAGCATACATCTGCTCCGAGGTATTCTGCATAAAATATTACAAAATGCATTTGATAGAAACAGATAATTCCTTTTAGTAAGGTATAAAGTTAAAATGGACTGCGCTTTACATGATTCAGTGAGCAAACTGGCATTCAGAGCTTAAGGAATAACTAAGCACCACTTTCTTAGTCAATTCTGCCACCTAGCTCATCTTGGGAAAGCTCAGCCTGCTATATTGAACTCCTGAAAAGCAATTTTTGTCCTGTTTAGAATTGAAATTCACAAATAATTCACCCAGCACACCTAAATCACTTCATTAAACACAAGTAACATGGCATATTAAAAAGAAGAGTCATTTACACTAGAGGTACTAAAAGAAAGTTTCTGTGCATAGAAAATCTGTCACTTATAAATGAACTTTAATTCTGATTGATTCAACATACACCAAACCATTTTGCTTCATTTAATCCCTTAACCACAGTTAATGTTCTAAAATATTCCAAGGGATTTTAATTTTCAAAGTATGGAAGAAAACAAACCATCCTTTATCCACTCTAAATCAACTATGTAATACTGGTTCTTAGATGCTAATATTCTCATGTCAGACTGTCCTTTTCTTGCCAATGACTTTTAGCAGAACAAAATTTGTGCTGGGACAGACTTTCAAATCTGAATATAACCCAGCATGGTATTTGATAAGCAAGCATTGTAATATATAAACTCTTTTAAAAAAGCACATGCAAAGTATGCCACAGGAAACTTGTGGTGATTTAAACAACTGCACATTTTTAATGTAGTTAAAAAAAAAAAAAACCTCCCAAAAACCAAGCTGAAAACATGAGGGTTTGATTTTAAGTTCTCTGAGCAATGAGGCTGAAAAAGAAGGTGAGCAAGCATAGCTGAGAACCACAAAGCTGCCAGCAGAAAGAGACAAACTATTGTTTTATGGGGTTTTCCAAGCAGTGAATTCTGACACCCAAACAACACAAACCCATGTGTGGCAGAGCTGCCTGAATACCTCCAGACTCAGGAGTATTTTAATCTGGAGATGCCAGTTACTGCTGAGGAAAGGTTTGTGAGAGCTGACACAATCTGCAGGGTTGATCGTGGCACCCTCTGTGCTCTTGGATTTTTTTGTGAAGGATCTTGTGTGATCATTTTTTGTGATCATTTTTGTGTGGAGGATCTGAGGCTCGGGCTCTTTTACTGGCTCCAGTTAACACGTTTTGCTTTACCATCACAAACAGATGAACAGCTGTCATTATCTTTGATGCTTTTGCATTTGTGCTGCAGCTACAGTAACAGGCCTTTCCTTGCTGCCAGTAATCTTAATTTATTGACTGGAAAACACTAACTCTCTCACAGAGTAGATCTTTCCTTTAACATGCAGGCTGAATTTGGAAGTAATTATTTTCAAGTTATCTTTCCAAGGAATTACAAAGGGATAGATTCCTGCTAAGGGAAAAGGATAAAGAAATATCCAAAAAAGGGTAGAGAAATACCAAAATTCCCCAGTAATATGTTTTTGTCTTAGAGCTTCAAAATACCTTATAAAAACTGCAAACAAAGAAATCACCCTACTCCAAATGAGACGAGATCTAAAGAATAAGACCTATGACTTAAAGAACAACTGAAAACATACCCCCTGATTTGATTCCAAACCTAGACTTTTTCAAAGCAAAGTATTAACTCCAAGGATATGGCAAAAAATACCCATATTAACAAGGATCACTTGTGTCCATACTTGTAAAAATAATGCTACTAATTTTCTGAAATAAAGAATAGCAAGAGTAAACACAGTAAATAAACATAGAATAATTAAGATATTATTCCCATAATCTCATTTTTAATTTTTACCATTCAGCTTCAAGAATTAATAACAAGAACAGGTATTAGACAGAAGCAAAAGTCTGTGGAAGCTCCTTGGAGAATAGCAGAAACACAAAGTTTGACACATGAAGGTGAGGTAGAAGTCAGGATTTCCAGAAAACATTTTCTCCTTCATTAAAGAAGTAATGCCCTTCTCCTTTCTGCATTCTCTTCACTCCCCAGTGCTCATTCCAAAGGGGAATTTGGGGACAGGATGCAGTTGCAGCAGCTGCAGCTCTTTGTGTGTGCAGACCTTCTGCGTCATTTCCATTCTTTCAGCAGGGAGATTCAAGGAAAACTGCAACACTTCCTACTCCTCTCTTTCAACAGACATTTCCCTACGTTCTCCCTGGAACACTTGCTGTCCTCCTGCTATATTTTCTATTCTTAAATCTGACATACCCTTTCTCATTCTGCTTTTATTCCCTCCTTGCTTTCTTCCTCATCCTGTCCATCCCTTCCCCTCCCCTTCCCCAGTGCCATATTACAGCTCTCCTTTAGTCTGCACCTTTCTCTACTCATTCAATCTCTTCTTTATTCACCTGTCAGCCAGAGATGGATTATTTTAAATGCTCCCTCAACCTTTGCTGCTTTCCAGACAGGCTGACAGACTTAGATCTAAACCAGCTTCAGAGCTTTCTGAGTATGATAGTGATAGGGATGGAACAGAGAGAGAGCTGAAAACATGTGACAGTCCTGTTGTTGTCACAGATCCTTAACAAGTGGACACAGGAAGTTTTGCACTTCCTTAAGGTTCAAACCCCCTTGTACACAACTTCTGTGTTCTCAGTTCATTGATTTGGTTTATTTTGGAATCAATCATGACACTCTTCTTTATGGAATAGTTAAAAAAAAAAAAGTTGCTTTGTTTTTAGAAAATAAAAACCTCGTTATTTTCTTAATTTATTCTGGCTTTCTTTGCTTGGCCAGCAAGGGAGAGGTGTCTGGTTTTATTTTAGAAACTCAGAGTAGCTCTGCTCAGAGGAACATCCACCATTTGTTAATGGGATAAACTGCAACAAGCAGCAGTATAACCATTAGAATGGTGCAAACATATTTTTCTACAGTCAAATGTTCAAGTTGCTGCTGACTGGTCTATTGCCCAGCTTGCACAGCACACTTGTTCCTCTGCAATAACAGTAAAAATAAGCAAAACAGAATGTCTGGCAGGGAACAGAACAGAATAGTTCAGTGGGAAGGAACCTGCAATGATCATCTAGTTCAACTGCCTGACTACTTCAGGGATGACTGAAAGTTCAAAAAAAAATCTTATTAAGGGCATTATCTTAAATCCAGAATGCAGCAGAAGCAATTTTGATGCTGGTTCTTAGCAACTGTTAAACTAATTTCTCAGTCTAAACACTGGCCTAAAACATTCTAAAAGAGAAAACTGAAGGTTTAATTTATTTTAAAGTAATTTAATGTAGACACAGCCAAGGTTCTAAAACAAATCAGAGAAAAAAAGAGTAAAAAAAAAACCTCACAACATCATTACTGAAATGTTAGAAATTCCAAGTTTTCATAATAAAGCTTTTCTGTACCTTAATATTGACATTTCATTTTCTCCAAACATTAATGAATCTCACTATATCAAAACTTTAGTCAGAAGCAATTTGTACACACAAACTGGGTTCCTCTCCCAAATACTTTTACAAATCATTCTCAAGATTCTATTTCTGCAAGTACACATAGAAGATATTATCATTGTTTCAAAAATGTCCAGCACTGATGACTTGACTGAGCTTTTTGTACCTAAAATAAATGATTCATAGTCACTAAAATGATCCAAGACCAATGCATCAGATAAAGAGTAACAACATCAGAAAACACCTGCAAGCAATGATAAACCTGGATGCTCACACACCTATGTCTAAGTATAAATTTTGCCTCACATCACACACACACATTCCCTGCCTACCCAGGACATGTAAGAGATGAAGTGCAGAGCATTTCCCCTATTTTTAAAAAAAGCTTAACACACATTTTGTATGCATTTACCTAAGAATTTGAGCATAGTTTATATAGTTTAGGATAAAACCTACTATCCTCTATCAGGAAAGAATAAGATCACACAGTCTGTGCATGTAAACACAAGCTCAGCTTTCACATGGCCTTTGAAGGCAAGCAGGGCTTTCCCAGACAAAGCAGCAAAATTCTCAGATATCACTTTTCTACAAGCACACATATACACAGCCCTCTGCTTCTCATTAGATTTTTACCTTGAGCCAGGCAAATGCATATCCATAATAACCCAAGCCTTCCAATCAAACCTAGAGAGCTCTTTTGGCAGGGCTGAGCTCTCTGGTGAGCAGACCACTGAAGTTGTAAGAGAGATACACACACACCAGTTATAGCAAATGTCAGTGCCACTGGGAGAACCTGTCTGCCTGCTGTGCTGCTGGAACAAGGAAACCTTTAGAAGTTCACCACCCAAATACAAACAAACCCAGCTCTGGAAACCATGGGACCTATTAACCTACTTAAATAAAAAGTCATCTCTTTTCTTTCCAGGCAATAGGTACATCACAAAACAGCAGCATGGCTTTAACATTGGAAAACCAAGGCAATGATCTATCGACTCATATTGGCAGCAGTGAAACATCAACGTGGTTTATTCCTCTGCTGCTTCCAGCTTTGCTCTGTAGGAAGCTTATGGCTTATACTGAGTCTTCAGAAAATAAAATTTATATGTAATTCTATAAAAAAACCTAAACAGTTTCTATGTTTTACTTTTTAAGCTGTTTTATCATACAGAATAATGGTAGCATCCCTTTGAGAAAAAGGTGTCTTAGGTTGGAAATGCAAGATGTGGCTGGGGGTGTGAATTCTATTTCCATCTGTCAGAGCTGGGGCAGTTATCTTCTGTTCATTGGGCAGTTTTCTTTATCTCTTCCACAACCAATCCTCCCTCCAGGAGATATCTGCTGTTCATGGGCCATTAATTATTAATTATCTTCTGTTAATGGGCCACTGAGTGTCACTGCATGGCTGATAAAATTCCATCATCCCACTGGGAGAGGCTCTGCCCAGGGGGAGGAGCCAAGCATTCCTACCTGGATACAATCTGAGGCTGGGAACACCACAGGAGCCTTTTCCCACTGCATTCCCAGAGGAGCAGCTTTCTTCTCCTCTGCATTCCCAGAGGAAGAGCAGGCCCAGCTCCACCAGCCCTGGAGCTTCAGAGGAAAACTCCAGCCTTGTCCAGGATCCCTGCTGCAGCAGAGCCACATCTGTCACTGCAGGAGGAGCAGCCACCATGGAGTGGCACTGCCACCACCACCCTGACCCACAGGCTGCCAGCTCCTGCTCTGACTCTGTCAGTCTTTTTCTATATTACTGCATTTTTTTAATTTTTATTTTTCCTAATAACTGCTATTCCTACTCCCATATCTTTGCCTTAATTAATTAAGAGCCCCTTAATTTCAAAATTATAATAATTTGGAAGGAGGGGGTGTACATTTGCCATTTCAAAAGAGGTTCCTGCCTCTTTTTTTTAGAAGACACCTGTCTTTCCAAACCAAGACAACAGGACATTAAAAATTTATCAGAGTGTGTAAGTCCTTGGGTTTTGTAGGACACTGGCTCTGGAAGGAACAGAAAATTGGAGTGCCTTTTAAGCACAGAACTATAAAGTATTGTATAATAAGTGATAGAGTCCTATAAAAAGTGGATTTGTGTATGCAAGAGAACCCCAGATCTGCAGGGCAGGGTTAGCTCCTTCCACTGACTGTCACAGGTACCAAACCTAAGGGACATTTTCCAGAATCACCTCATTGTCCATCACCAGCCAAAACATCTCAGCTAAGTTTGGACCTTGCTGCTAGGAAATATTCAAAGAGATGCTGTGCTTTAAACAAATCCTTACAATTGCTTTGGAGAGAAAAAAACAGTTATAGGCAATTTCAGAACAGAAACCAAAGCAAAAGAAAAAAAGCTTTTAAGTAATTTTAAGGTATTGTTTTATCTCATTGTTTGCCTGCCAAACCCTGAGAGAACTGGGGTTTTACTTATTAAAAAAAAAATCCTTTGAATTCCTAAGCCTACATGCACTAACTAAAAGAAAAATTAATGTGTATCATTAGATGCAAACACTAAATAAGCATCATTATTCAATATGCAGATAATAAAAATCCAGCTTTGACAATGTTTTTCATGAAATAATGTAGACATCTATATTAAGTTATATAATTCATTAATATCAAAGTTTATGTCATTGTTCTATAAGTGAAAACATGACATAAAACCTGAGTCACTGTTACGTCACATTCAGCCATGGCGAGTGAAAGAAAGGTGTTGTCACCTACTTAAATTTCATGCAAGCTTTGAAAATAAAAATTTCCTGTAAATGGCGTTGGCTTGAATAATGGGATAGAAAGAAGTCTAACCTTCACAGGGAATATGGCTTATTATGTTGAAATGCTGATGAATTTCACATAAAATACTGATTAAATTTAATTTCTTTCAGTGGTACTTCACTGAGACAAGAGTGTTGAGGGGACTTCTAGATGAGTCTGTCTTTCAGAGAACATAAATATATGCTCTGTGCTTAAAATACACCTCTTTTTGTTAAAGGAGCAAAAAAGAGGACTTAAATTTTAATACAGGATAGGGCAAAGGGTAAAGGTTTATCCCCACAACATTTTCCTCCAAATAGGAATGTTTCTAAAAATACACATCCTTAATGGAGAAGCATAAATAGTAAATTTGTGTTCTTACTCCAGATCAGGTGCCTGACATTGATGGTAAATGCAGAATTCTTTTGATCCAGCTGCCATCAGCTGCCACCTGATCCCAGTCTGGCACAGGTGCTGCAGATCCCTGCTTTTTTGGGCTCATCCATTCAGCACAACTCTACCACCCCTAGCAAAAACACAATGTACAAGTACTCTGACTATACCATCCAGCAGTTTTTGCATCAAATTCCTTTTGATTCCATATTATAACACTGTGCACGGGATACAACCTTCTATTTACCCTAAATTCATTTTCAAATTGAAATGCTATCTTGTACTACACATGTTCCCAGTGACTGAGTTTGTCCTAGGAATGTATTTAATGACTAAGCATACGGTCCTGCTTCCCCTTCCCCGAGCTCCTCAGAGCTGCCTGTCACACTGCACATATGCATGAGGAAAAGCTCTGCAACGGGTGACACTCCTGAAAAGATGATCAGATCAGTTTCCTTTCATTAACCCAGATGAGTTTCCTTTCATTAACCTGCTCTGATGAGGATAATGCTGCCCATGTCATTTTGGTTATATGCTCCTAATGACACTGAAGCCTCTGAATATTTAGTGAATAATCAACTATAATAATACTGAATGCAAGGACGTGGTTTGCATTCCTCTGGTTGCAGTCAGGTCTAAACAAGCTGTATCACTGCATGACCTAAAATGCACACACACTTTGCCAGAATAATTCCTTCTGCAGGTAAAGCACAAACGCACTTTGCATTTTTGAACTATGAACCAAGTGACAACAGACCGAGATTTCTCCTGCTGTCTAAAAAGTCAAGATATTTTGACTTTGAACAAAAGATACCTGTAGCATTAAACATTTTAATATGCATTTTATTTTTGAGGTCTGGTGACTTTCACTGGAAAGCTATTGTGCTGTTTTTCCTCCTGTGCAGCCTTGAACCAGAGATCACATTCAATATTCTCAGAAATCATCCTGAAATAAAGAACCCACATATGTTTAGAAATCCATACCACCACCACTAGTGTATATATATTTTTTTTTCAGTGTGCACGTTTTTCTTGTGAAACAAACTGCTTGCTGTTCAAATTATCTTACACAATAGTGGCTCTTTTATATATTTAATAGCACTTGCCAGCACAGCTGGAATAAACACTTAATGCATTTCAGAACCACAAAGCTTATCCTTGAATCTATTCCTAATTCATCACCAGTGGGTCAGACATTGTGGTGTGTGTTAAAATGACCTCGGTGTGAGATGTAAAAGCTGTGCATATCAGCAATACAAGATTTGATTCTTTTATTTTTATACTTTATCTCTCTTTTGTTTTTTGTTTTTTTTTTTTAATCCTATTCTCCATGGCTTCATTGGTGTTTGGGGAAATCACCACCAGAGACTGCCAAGACAGAATCTGTTAGATTAGAGGAGATGAAGCAGCATTGCTCACCACCAGTTCAGTGACTCAGTGCTCAAGGTTAATGACTCCTGCTTTGGGACCAAATCAGGTTCTCTCCCTCTTTGCCCTTAAGTTTCTGGAAGGCAGATTGTTTCAAACAGATTAAGGAGGGTGAAGCAGCAGGATGTGGAATCTGTTTGATGGCTTTTGTTTTTAACATAAAGCTAAACCTCTGCTAAACATAAAGCTGCACCTTTGCTTTGCATAAACCTTTCCAGACCAACATCAGAGCATTAAAATGATGATCCTAAAAGATACCAGTGTTTCCCTTTTGGATGTGAACTCTCCCTGTATAGCAAGGTGTGCCAGAAATAGGCAGAATTTCCCAGAGCTCAAGTTTCTTCATCTGGTCTGTCTGCAAGTAAAATGTGATAAACACCCTTCAGTCATGCACTGCCAAACACGGGGACATAACACATGAGTAATTGTACTTTGTCTCATCAAATAAAAGAGTCCCGAAATGCTGTCTCCAGATTTGTCTAAGGCTTGGAAAGTTTGGAGAAGGAGAAATAAGGCAATGATATAATGGGACTTCCCTGTGAGTCTTCTACCTGCGCTGGGCTGTTTCGATCACTTCTGCTTAAATAATGCATCATGAACTTGTTTTCCACATTTATCAAATGGATTTTGAACTACAGGAGCTTTTGATATCCACATTATTCTATGACCGTGAATTAGACAGTTAAAATTATGCAGTATCCCCTTTTTCAAATGATATGAACTTATTTTAAATTATAAACCTTGTCCCCTACCTCTCAAAAGAAAACCTGTGGTCTGCTCTGCACGATCTGTTAAAGAGGAGACATCTCAAACCCACAGTGCAAGGCAGCAAGAGGCATCCCTGGATTACTGACTTGGGGTCCAGTGGCTGTACCTTAGGAAAGAACAAGCACTGCTCTTACTTTTAGAAGACTACATAAAGCCTTCTATCCCAAATTCTTAGTTCTGAATTTACCACAGACATCAAATTCTCCTAATTCCTCTCTAAGCTCTAGGGGTAGGACGTGGGACGCTTTTGTGTATACTGACATTAAACACAACTGACACTGCTCATCACACCCATTTCTGTGTGCTCTGAGCAGCATAGCTCTGATTATGCATTGTTCAATGCATGCAGGTACCTAACTGGATTTTGCAGATTAAAGCAAAAACTTGAGACACTTAATGAAAGTAGAAGTAGACAAGTGAATAATTTTGCAGCTATTTTATCTGCACTGCAGTGATGTGATCACTGATAGACAATGCAATGCTACGAAGTCACTCAATCCAAATAGAGCAAAACACAAGTCAAAAGACTTAATTAAATTATATTGCTTCAGTTATACTGCCACAGAGTACAACTTCCATCCACATTGTGTGTGATGTAGCATCCTTGGACATGTATCTATAAATAAGGTAACAGCAAGAGTAAGGTGATATTCCTATAGCATTCCTATCTCAAATGTCTTTTGCTTCTTCTTGACAGTAACCCATCAGAGAGTAATTCATTACTTTGGTGTGGATTGCATTTCCCCTCTTGTTAATTAACCTGGTGATACTGTAATGTATTCATGAAGTGATACCATTAGTTTGGTTACTGAATTACATCTGATAAAAAAATTACTGATTTTTCTCTGACATCATCATGATGTCACATTTTACCATGCTGGTTGACTATTAGAGTGAAAAATCTAGAAACTGCCATCAATACAAAATTGCTGTTTCTTAGCTTTGGTGACTTTGAGACTTATAAAAGTATAACAGGCCCTGGCAAAAAGTAAAAACAGAATTCTATACCTGAATTGGTTAAAAAAAAACCCCACAAACCCAACCAACAAACAAGCCTCACAAACAAAAAAACCCTTATACACACTAGATTCAAAACCCAGAAATGCAGCCCTCAATTTCTATTCAAAATATTAGTTACCATGGTCAGTGGAAAAAAAAGATAATTCTGCAAGGGTAGAATTGAGTATTGTGCTATATTTTCTCTTCACAGAATGCTCTTTATTCTCATACTTTTTTCCATTCCCATTTTTATGTATTTATCTGCATTGCTGGTCAGTTGAAATAACTATCAACTGTTATGTCTCTGGACTATAGGCACTGCTGCTTTATGCAAGATATAAACTGCTCTAGAAATGCACATTAATTACTAGAGGGAAATTTAGTGATCTTTTATCTGATGTAATTAAATCTAGCTAGCAGCGTGCATTTAACACAGAAATTATCCTTACCTCAAAGCTTTCTTTGCACAGCCTAATCAACAAGGAATCTGTGTCAATGTGAATGACCTGGAGTGGCTCCCGCAGTCTAAAAGGCTTTGTTAGATTTAACAGCAGTCCTTACTGACACTAAACTTCATTTTTTTGCCAAAATGGTTACTGGAGTGCCTTGCTGTGGGCCGGGGCAGAGCTGAACTGGCCAGCCCTTGCTGTCCCTGGCACGTGAAATTCAAGAGCCAGCCTTGGTGTTCAAACCAATATTTCAAAATAGCGAACATTTGTTCAACCTCTCAGAAGGTGAAGGTTTGTAGCTAATGAGGGAGAGCCTGAGCCCTTTCCTGGGCACCTTTAGTGTGACCCTCCTGCCTTGGGAGCACAGGCAGCACCAGCAATCACCTCCTTGGCCCAGCCTGCTGTACAGCCAAACATCCTGCCAACTATATGTGTGATGGAAACCTGAGTTTCACCTCCCTGTCCTTTTGTCAGTGCAGGACTGAACTTCTGAATGATTTCAAGAGAAAAAATCAACAGCAGCTTAACTTAATACAGGACACACTTGTCATCTCTTAACCAGTATTTCCCATAAATTAATGAAAACACAGTTTTTTCACTTGCTAATTAAATTTCATTAATCTGCATATCATTCAGTAAATTGTTTGAGGCCAAACCAGAGGTTACAGAAATTTACTCCGCTATCACGAAGTTAAAAATGGTGAATAATGCTTCAAAATTAAATGCAATATATTCAATACGCGGCCACACCTCTGAAACTGAGTATCCTAGAACTGCAAGGCTCATGCTACTAGAAACAACTACTTGAAAATACTGACCCTGATTTCTCCTGGACATTTAATAGTGAGAGAAATACTAATGGATAAATTACCCAGTGATACTTAAGAAAGTAAGAACAAACTTTATAATTCAGACTTTTAAAAGACACCTGCATCCTAATTACCATACTCACACTGGATTATTTTTTAATTCAAATAAAACTTGAATTGTTACTATAATTTTTAAAAATATTATTTTCTGTTTGTTTGTTTTTTTCTCTAAGCTGCATATGAATTCATCCTTAGAGAAAGATGCTGGAGAAGGAATGCTGCTTACCACATGCTTCTGACAGGCCCCAGTGTATGAGTGAGTTTTTACCACTTCACCTGTGGAATCAGCCACTCAGTTTTTGCAGCAATACTCAGTTGCTTTTTGTTTGGATATGAAGGTGTAAATCTATCAGCAAGGTACCATACTTAGCGTGTCTTGCCAGTGACAAAAGAAAGGAAAAACACCTATAAATCATAATTTATCACTGAATCCATACCAAACCCTCGAAATTTAGGAGCACGTGGATGGGTCACAGCTCACAGGCATCAAAAAGGAAAGTAAACCCAGGATTTACTTAAATTCTGTATGTCAGAAGCTTAACATTGCATTTATCTTACTTTGAATTATACTGCCTTTGCAGTCCTACTGCAGAAATTATTTCAGGTCTGTAGGGGTCTGTCTGCATAGAGAAAATCAGAGTCACTGCACACCTGAAAATATAAGTGCATCCTTAATTGTAATCAAGTGTAGCAAATATGGGTTTCAGGAGAAAACCATTTAGCTGGAGAACACTGATGTTCCAAAGCAAGAGTATTGTACTGATAAATAACTAAATAAGGCAACAAACAAAGGTAAACCTAGAGAAAGGGAAATAGTGAAAGACAGATAAATTCTCTGCATTCACCTGGATTAGCTGTTCAAGTATTTCCTGTCCCTTGGGTAGATGCCAACACAAGTTCCACAAAAAGGCTTCCCCATCCAGATCAAACATGAATTTGAACCAAACTCAGCTCCTTTTTTTTCAGTACATTCCAAACTTGGGCAATAAATTGTCCTAGTACCAAAACTTATCATGAAAGTCCATTCCATTCACCCTGGAATCCCATCACCAGCAGCTCTGCAGGTGATGAATTTTGCAGGATTTACATCTGGAGGCTGATAAGGGTCTGCTCCTTGCGTCCTGTTCCATGGTCACAGGGATATTCCCTCCACGGTGCAGCTGGAGAGGGCAGTGGCTGAGGAAACCCTGAATTGTTAAGGGTTTGACAACCTGTCATTCAGCTGAATATTTCAGTCTTGTGCTTATTTTTACCCCACAAATAAGCTTACCAATGTCCAGGAGCCTCGTACGACTTTGCAACACTGCAGAAATTGTTTCAGCAGAAGTAAAGTGACTAAATCTGAGGGTGTTTGCTGACAAAAGCACAGAACAATATAGGGCTCTTTTATCTCAAGGAATTACAGATTCAGTTGTCTACCTTGTTTTCTCTTTCCTCATATTTTTTCAAGTAGCCAAATAGATGAACAGTCCGGGATTTTTCACTCTTTTCCCCCAGCACACAGCACGTTACAGAGCATACAATAACTGGGTTTTTTTCACTAACTAGTAGATTTCTCTGTAGAGTTCCTCAGAATAAATTAAGCCAAACCTCAGAGGCTGCTTCTATGATGAAAATTTTCAGCAGTCCTCCCAGGGCAAAGCAGTTGCCTTCATGCATCAGAGTAACACAGCATGGCCAGGAAAGGGCCTGTTGTAAGGGGTAAAATAAAGCATAAAATAAAGTGTAAAACACCTAAGGATGCCATAGAGCTTCGGCTATAGGTCTTGGTGGGGGCTGCAGGCCAGGAGAACCCCCTGGGATGCTCCCCTCAGCTGTCTTGCTAATGAGTACATTCAGCATTGCTCACACCACAAAGCACCTGGCTCCCCAAAAGCTGACAGAGGAAGAAACTGCAATTAAGTCTGTGATTTAGTGGTCTTCCTATGGCTTTTCTTTGATAAATCTGAAACTATACCCAACTATGGAACAAATAAACAAAACACACAAAAAAATCAGAAGTTATTCTCCTCTGAAGTTATTTCTCCCTGTGTACATCACCAATGTTCACATGCCTTCTGCTGCAGAACAATGATGGAAGTTCCTAATTCATGTTTCATTCTTCATACTGATTTATTTTAAATAAGGATCTCTCTTTCATCCTAGTTACTTCTGTAGTACTGGCTGATTTTTAAATACAGTTATCACTGCCTTGGCTAGGGTCACATCCTGTGTATCACAGCTGTCAAAATGAGTGAAACATCTCTGATTGCCGTTCTTTGATTAAACAAAAGAATTGTTTTCACTTTCATTACGAAAAGAAATTCCTTTGCTAATTCAAAAAAAAAGCAGATTTGGCTAAATTGAAGGAAAGAGTCTGAAAAAGGCTTTGAAGCATCTGGAGGGATTTACTGGCACAGGTCCCGTGCTCGTTTTAGGAAGTGGTTCTTGTAAACAAGGGGGGAACAGGTGATGAGCCCCAAAATAGTGACCAGTGCAGAACATAGGTGAAAAAAATAGGAAAAAGAGTTTGCTTCTTGCTTTGTTGCATCCACTGCAGGGGGAGCAGGAGAGGAAGGAGGTGCTGGCTGTGCAGGTGTTAAGTGCCACCCAGATTTCAGGTATTCCCTGGAATGCTACCAGGGCTGTGCTCCTCAGCCCAGCTCCCTGAGCACGCCCTGACCTCAGAAAGCACAACTGCATGCACAGGTGCACAATCAGCAGTGTCCAAGGCATTCCTTACATTTAACATTAATATTCCAAGACTCCTGCCTGCCTGCTGGAAGGATGGACCCCAGGCAGGAATTTGCAAAAACAGGTAGTGCCTGGGGTCGAAGTCATTTCACTTGCTGATTATTCCACTGGTAGTATTTTTCCTCTTGAGCAAAATTTCAAACTATTCAGCCCTGACACATTTTTAAAAATGCAGCAATGGAGAGAACCATTGCTGTCTGTGGGCAACCTTCCCCTGCCTGTCATGATCAGCAAGTGAACATGAACTTCTAGAAATAACAAAAATAACTCTGTTTAATTGTTGGGAAGCAATTTTTCTGACCCATGTAAAGATAGCATGTTTTAGTTCCCTAAAGATGTCAGTCTCCTTTGTACAAAGGTAGAGAAGCTGATGTTTTGTTTGTTTCAGAAAGAGAAAAAACCTGGATGTCTTTTAAGTTAGTACATATATATGTATTTATATATAAACATATACATATGTGTACACACACACAACTGTCTCCCTGATCATATCTATATATGGATATATATCTCTATATCTCAATCATCCTTGATTGTATTTTCTAGCAAATTAGATTCCTCCCCCTTCTGTAGCCCTGTATATCATAGCTGATTTTAGTAGTTTTATAAAGTTTATAAAAAAGTTTATCAAGTTTATAAAATAAAGTCCTGCAACTTCAATGCATGAAAGAACATTATTGTGAATAATTTCTTCCCTAATTCAGTTTTGTTTGATGTGTAGGAGAAAGCAGTGTCACTGCAGGCTGGTGCCTGGGGATGTACTGACAACTGGAGAGGTCCAGCCCTACAGTGGACTCATCATGTCCCTACATGAAATATCCCAGGTTTTCACAGGACAGAACCCTGACAAATACAGCAGGAATATTCATGGTTATCATGCATCTGCTCCACTAAAATTTGAATGGAAAATAATTGGTATTTAAAGGTTCAAAGGTCTTAAAGAAGAAAAAATATCTGGAATGTTTTAAGCACTAGGTAGGGAAGCAACACCGTTTTACTTTTAAAAGTTTTAAAAGAGAAAACCAGTAATGTTCTCATGTCTAATGCTATAAATTTACAAATCTAGAACTGTAACTCTAGAAATCAGTAAACTTCCCTTACCTCCTTGCTTTCAGAAGGAAAACAGATGTATTTTCTTCCTATCTAGTTTTGTTCTGTCTTATTTTACCATAAATTAATGATGTTTTCCCACTAACAGCTACTTGATTATCCATGAGAAAGGCAACTTTATACTATTTGCCCAGTGAAAGATGCTGGAAAGCACTTCAGTAAATACCAGGTTGCATAAAAGTTCTGCATTTTTACTGAGTGTTGCTCAAAACCAAAGTCTTGGAATGTAAATAATATAATTATCTTTTATTTTAAAAATTCAACAATACATTATGTACTAATATTTAAATGAAAAGCTCTGCATTCTAGGGCTCAATGAAATTGCAAGTTCTGTAAATCAGTACTCTGCCACAACTAATTAAGAAATTTTCTTCAGATTGGCAAAGGTTGGAAAAGAAATACTTGGCTGTCCTTAAAGAGGGGCCTTCAAGAAAATGTTCAGCTAATCAGAATTGATTTTCAGGACATGCACATAGAGATCATTAGGGGAAAAAAAGGAGCAAAAGAAGTAAAAGTCAAAAATCTCAGTTCTTGTAATTTGGCTGAACTTAAGTGGCTGATAATACAGAACAAAAATGTAGCCAGCCTTCTATTCAGTTTTGAAATACCTGCAAAGGGCAACCTGAAACTGAAAAATGGAGTAAGTGCAATGAGACCTTTAGAATAATTATGTGTTGTTAATTGAAGAATGTTAATCATGTCATATTAGAAGGGAGAGAGGGTTAAATTGGTAAAATTTCAATTCACTTAGGCCTTATCTCTTGTTGGAATGAACCAGATGATTAATCCTTAATATTCTTCAGGGATACAGAGAACATCAGCAATTAAATTAACAACTACAAAGTTTATGCTCAGAGATTCAAAAATGAAAGACAGAAACACTTTAATTTTTCACAAGTTGTTACCTTAATTATCTCTTATTGCTTCTGTCTCTTTTCCCTCATTACAAAAACACACCCCTCAGTGTTCCTGGATCCTTTAATTTGCTGTAGCTCAGCAACTGTGTAAGGAACGTCATCAGAGCTGCAAAAGTCATAAATCTTACTTTGTGCATGCTCATTGCAAATAAATCCTTCTGCTTTACCCTGTCCCTGTGTTCCAACTGCAAGTGATGACAAATTCTTGTTTCCTTACAAACAGCAGTGCCCATCAAAAGTTGCTGGCAGAAAAGGAAGGCTTGCTTAGCACAGAGAGTGAAGTTTCTTTAAAGAAAATATAAAAGTACGGATACCTAAGCCAACCTAATAGTTATTATGCAGTGCTGCCGGCACTAGGAAGGTAAAGGGATAAGTTCTCATCCTAAAAACCTAACTTTACAGTCATGAAAATAAGAGTGCAGTTCCAGATAATTCATGAAAATTATGTGTCACTAAGAGATTACAGACTGATGATTAAATGCTCTCTGCTTACAGAAGAAAACAACAGACAAAAAGGAGGACTTGAGAATGTGTTTGGGATTCTTTCTTAAGAGTTACATTAGAAGATGTGGAATCTTGTTATCAATACTGGCCTGCTTCATATATTGAATGATTTCAAATGTAATTGCTGGGAAAGTAAATGCTCCCACAAGCTGAATGCAAAAATCCATGCCCACGAAACACAGGGAGTTGACATTGTTATCACCAGGCATGCTTTCAAAATTATCAAAGTTTTAAAGTAAAATGTCACATCCCTGAAGGGTGCCCTTAGAACAAATTATTAACAAAGCTCTATTGATCCTCACCCAAACAGCAAAATCTCAATAAATCTCCCTTGGACCTTTGCTGAAGCTGGAAAATGCATTACACCCCCCTACTGACCACAATTTTTATTATCACTATTGTGTTTGCAGGGCAGTCAATTTTATACAGCATTACAAACTGCCAAGTGCTAAAGTGATTTCCTCTATTACTGAGGTCCATGTATTAAATTTAGTGAGGCACAATATCAGGCTTCAAATATTGCAGGGTTTAGAATTGAATGCAGCTGAGCCTAATGTTATCAACCTGACAAAAAACACTGACATATTAAGTAGCAAATCATTTATTCATATTTGGGACTGGTTTTGTTTTTCTGTTCAGCTGTATGGTTTTAGATTAGCCACAGTATTTCAAAATGGGACTGTTACTGTGAAGTCCAAAGACACTGTGGAATAGATATTTCATACACTTATTATGCACAGTAGATCAGAGGAATATGCCTCACTGACCTGCTATCACATAGAAATACATGTGAATTAATAAATTACTTTGGATAATGCAGGTTTAGGCTGCAAATACCTTAACCCTTTAGAATGACCAGTGATAAGCATTTCAGGTACTTTTTATTATAGTCAAATACAAAGCCTTAACGCTCAGATAAAGTTTCATTTTGTGCTCCTTTTTTAGCCTGATCATTCTTTTCCCTCCAGTATGAAATATTTAAAGCTAGTGGATTTCTGAGCTTGTAAACACTATTTGAAACCTAGTTCTTTCTGAAATATGCCTGTTGTAATGTGCACCTGGAAGAACTGATGTATCCAGAAAAATCCAATACTTGTCCCTGTTATTAATGATTGCATACATTAATGGAAATAAAGCTTTCTATATGTTTTTGTCAATGGAAAACAAATTATTCTGTAACAAACTGAGAAGAGCTATCTGATATTCTGCTTGCTTGAAATAATCCCAATGATATTCTGTGGTAAAAGCTGAAGCCACAATGCTCTGAGTAAAAAAAAAAAAAAAAAATCTGCATTGATACCTGTTATTATACAGAATGCTAGCTTGCTACCTTTTATAAATGACTTTACATACTGACAGGTCTGTGATCTAATTGTGCAATTATTAAACTGCAAACACTGCCATTAAAAATTGCTCACAGTGGATCTCTGGACAGAACTATCCATCCTCATGCAAAAACTCCAGGGAACATTCCTGTAACTTTCTCCCTGAAAATCTGTCTTCAATGTGCAATACACCCCAGCTGTGAAGATAGAAATAAATGCCATTGACAGATTTGCATAACATTCTAAATGTGACAGAAATCTCCAAAAGAAAGGATAGAATTCCCCTCCTTTTTAAACCTTTCCTAAAGGTTAAATCACACATCTGGGTTCACTGGGAAGAGCCCAACAGCCTGCAGTCTTTTACTTTGGGTATCTCACTGCTGTAGCTAATTTTGCCCTAACAACCAGTTGGATACTGAACTGTCCAAATCAATCACTAAACAGTTCAGTATTGTGCTTTATACTGTCACGAGGCTTCTACACCTGTCTCATAGGAGACAGCAGGACAAAAATATTGCTACCCTGAACTTTATTATGGACTTGGAAAGCCAATGTTCTACTGGAGGGCCTAATTCAAGCCCTGAATTTTGTGTCATTTTCCTCCCATGCGTCTTCCCCTCAATCCTTCCCAGACAATTCCTGTAACACTAGTTGGCTGCAAGCAAACAAATAAGCAAACAGATGAACGCTGAAAAACAAGCATTAAATATTTAAACTTGGGAGTATTGCCCTTTTGGAGTTAGACCCCAGGTGCTTTAGTTGCAAGCCCTTTCCTTAAAAGATAAAGCATTTAACATAAGCTGACTCAGACATCTCAGTCTCATACGCTGCCAGGGCTCCTCCTTGTCACCAAAAGAGATCAGATATTATTTTGCTAATTGGACTGAAAAATGCTCTTGGCATTCAGAGACTTCCCACATATTCACTACGGACTCCTTGGACCATGTGAGTCCCTGAACTGGCTTTATGGAAGTTTCTCTGTGTTCTGAACTCTCATCATAAGTTGGACTCCTCTCATTCAACACCAACATTTAATTGTTAATAATTCTGTCTATTCACTTCCATTGCAGAAATTCCACAGGAGTAGTGCACAGCAGCACCCTTCATAGTTCTATGGGTAAAGCTAATGACACTACTCCTTTCATTGCTGAAATGTTAATTAGCCCATAAGTCTGACACTTGGTAATGAAATATTTATTTTCCTGGAGTCTACATGTAACTTAAAAATTACAAATGGATCTAGATGTATTACTGAATATAAAAATCATTATCCTTAACCAGGTTGCAATCTACAAGGGAGAAACAATATATTATTACAAAGCACTTCCTAATTCCCATGCGTGCGTACCATCCATTTTTCACTTTTTGCATTTTGAATTTTGGAAGAGAAGTCTCTGTTGCTTGCAAGAGTTCTTTAAAACATAAAAATAGCCATTCCACAAAGTTTACATGCTTTAATTTCAACCTTAAATTACGTTACAGTGCATTTCATTTAGAGTCATCAAGGATATAACCAATTCAAAAATATTTTTCCCCATTTGTGACCTGAGCTTCTCAGAGAGTAGTTTGGCATCCTGACAAAAAAACTGGATATGAATACCAAAATAATGGAATTATCATGTTGGACTCAAAGCACTGGGGATGACTCTGAGAAGCTGAAAAGGATGGGAGTAATCACCCAGCAGAATCTCAAAATCTGAGATGAAAATGACTACAAGAAGGGTGGAAGAATTGATCTGCTGGCTAAGGAGCAGAAAATGTGGAGCAAGGATCAGGATACGCCCTGAATTTGCAAATACCTTAACCCTTTAGAATGACCAGTGAAAAGCATTTCAGGTCTTTTTTATTATAGTCAAATACAAAGCCTTAATGCTCAGATAAAGTTTCATTTTGTGCTCCTTTTTTAGCCTGATCATTCTTTTCCCTGCAGTATGAAATATTTAAAGCTAGTGGATTTCTGAGCTTGTAAATAGTATTTGAAAACTAGTTCTTTCTGAAATATGCCACTTGTAATGTACACCTGGAAGCAATGATGTATCCAGAATAATCCAATACTTGTCCCTATTATTATACTGGTGGAAAAGGTGTTCCTGCCTCACACCTAGACACAGCACCACATGGCTTCTGGGAGGACAATAAACTCCACCACAGCCAGAGCCAGTACACAGATTTAAGCTCTTTATCTGAAATTCTTCCTGAAGAGAGATGAGGGAGACTTAAAGAAATCAATGATAAACTCCTCCAGTATGATTTCCAAAGGGGGTGTCCAGGAATCACCTCTCATGTTATGCAAGTATCTTTTGCTCAACACTTTCGGGTTCTTTAGGGCCCCACACGTGGTTTCAAAAACCAGCAATTCACAATAAATCATCAGGGGTGAAAACAATTTGATAAGTAAGTGATACTGTGCTGTGATCAGGTGACACTGACAAATCATTCTCAGGCCTATCCTACAACTCCTTGGCTATTCTTGGCTATTCAGCCCAGCATTTTTTCCAACAGACAGTCATAATTCAGTGATAAACTACTAAGCAAAACAACTGTAATTTCTACAGTTGCCCTAATGAAATCCCAATAAATTTTACTATTTGAGACTATTCTGTTGAAGAGCAGCTCATCTGAAAAGTAATAGCATGGTGGCATTTACATGAAACAGTTCCAAATGAATAGAACTGTTAACATATATAAAAATCTATATGAAAACAAGATTCCCATACAGCAAATCATGTCCAAAACTCATCCCACAGACCTATCTCACTGTGGAAAAGGGTGGGTTTGAATTGAACAAAGTCAGTGCAACAAGACTGAAAGGACTGGTTAAAATAACACCAGCACATGTGAAGCTGTGTGTGCTGAGTTTTCTAGAAGGAAACCTGCACTAAAATACTTAGCCAGTTAAATAATGTGCATCTAATAAAAACAGAAACAAGATTGCTTGGTCATATCCAGCTTATTTTACAGTGATAACATTATTAAATTTGTTCCCTGATGAGACATACCTCTAAAGTAAATTGGAGTCACTTCATTTTAAAGATGACTGAATCATATTACTTCAGTAGTATCATAGAAAAAAAAATCTTCAGTGTGTAAAACACTGCTGCAAAACATGAGTAAACATTAATTTCTCCAAGTCCAACAGAATAAGACATGAACAGGCTTGCTTTTCAGCAGGAAAGATTCCAATTGAACATGTGGCTCACTTGTGTGTGGTTTTTATAGCTAAGAGATAAATTTGGCTTGTCTGTTTATAATTGCTTTTTATAAACCAATTTAAATTAAGAATTTGTTCACTGGCTGTGAACATCCATATATTAACTTAAAACAGGATTGTTATCTTTGCTTTCACTGTGCAGTTTTACATTAATAGCATATGATAACCTTCCAAAATAAGAGTGAATGCTTAACACACACATTAATAATGAACAGTAAGAAACAGAAGTGCACGAGGAACTTTTACAAGTGCCAGTAACGCATCCCTGCATCACACCACAGGATTCCTCACACGTGAGTTGTAGCATGAGATGTTTTATGCCACCTCATCTAGGCCTGTATGTATTATTAAATTACCTTCCTAGTCTTTACAAGACTTAATTCCACATTCCTCATTTGTTTCCAGCACCTTTTTCCTATAGCATTTGTAATTTTGTCTTCATGTTGGATCAGCTTTCTTCCCTTGCCTGAGAGTAACCTCATCTACTTGTCCTACTTCTCACGAGGAATTATCCACTGTACAAATCAAAATTTGCATCCTATTATTATTATTATTATCCTGTTACTGCCCATAGAGTCATCAAACATATTGTCAGACATGCAGGAAAAAAAAAGTTACCACAACATTCTGACTCTTAACCATCCAATTCAAAGAATTGCAGGCAAGTCCCACCAGGAGGGTAAAACAGACCTTTTTCTAAAGCAAGTTTTTAATTGTCTTTCAGCCAAAATGACACCCCAAAAAATAAAGTTTTTTTTTTATGAATGGTCCCTGGTGGAATTAATTTTTCTTATCTGAGAGGGTGGTGCCATCTATATCTACAACCAAAGCATAGCAAAGTAAAGACATTATTATTAACAGCATTACCGAGTTACTCCAGATTCTGTGACAGCAAATAGGGTTCGGAACACACAAAGGCAAAAATAAGTTCACCCTGTGGGTTGCTTTAGAAGTTGAACCTCAGTGGTGTCAAGAGGACACAATTTCTTCACATTTAACTGAAAAGGACAGTGACTGTTCTGATCTTAAATATTCTCCTTGCATTTCAGCCCTTGACCTCTCTCTCCTTCATTTTCCTTCCTTTTCAGTGGCATTTATTGTTTTCTCCTTCTTCCTCCAGAGTTCCTGTTGTTCCTGGGCTGCTGCATTTCCAGACAAGGTTGGAGTGTGAAGGTACAACTGGACAAACAATCATGGCCATTGTGAGTGCTCCTCACAAAATAAAGTTCCCTCCGTTTTCTCAGCACTTCCACTGGATAAAGAGCACGGGAAGCAAGTAAAAATTACAGCTGGGCTTTGCATTTATAAGTAGGAGTTTCTCGTGGCTAAGAATTGAATACCTGAAAGAAAAAAGTGGTACTATATTCCAGTTACAACTTAATGGGGGAGAATGGGATCTGTTGGCTATGTTCCCACGTGGTGTAATTTATCTCAGATTCTTCTACAAATTCATAGCATTGATTTGGGATATTTTCAGAAAAACTCACAAGCTAAAAAAGTGCAATTGCTGAAAACGGTAAGGCTAAAACCTTTCTTCAAGTTATGTGTTTCAGTTATTTTTATACACGTGTGGAGTAAAAAATAACTGCTTTAAAAAAAAAAACTTATTTTTCTTATGTCACAGTTTTAAACCACTTTTGTAAGCTCTAGTCAGTATTCATCCTGTGGTAAAAACTAGAGTTGCTAATTTTTCAATCAGCAGTACAATCAACATTGCCACCTTAACATTAGCAGTGAAGTTACTCTTCAAACTGGTTGTATGAGAATCAATATATTAAACATTTCCATATTCCAATGTATATGCTTACCTGTGTTCACTTTTGGAGGGAAAAAAATCATCTACACAACATTTCACCCTAAAGAATGTTGACAATTTTAAAATTCAGATTTTTTTCAATTAAAAAAAACATGCATTTGTTTTAAAAATCATGATTAAAACAAACTAAAGCTCAAATGGTCTCTGAATAAAAGTTTTTTAAATCTCAAATTAAGGTAACTGTAAATATTTGGTTTGATGTAATCGAAAGCCAGCTTTTGGCTTTGAAAAAGTCACTTTTTAATCAAATCACATCTCACCAAACATAGTTTTGGTCTTCACTTCCTACTCCATAACAACAGATGCTCTACAAAAGCTCCAAGTGGAATACGTAGAAACAACGTTTCCCTTGGCTTTTGCTTTAATGTTAGTTGAGAAAGCACAAATTAACTTCACTTTAACTGCAGCCACCAACCAGCTGCTTCACTGGAATTTCAATAGAAACAAAATTCTGAAAGCCCAAAGGACAGAGTTTCATTCATTGCTACAAATATTGTTAATAAAAGGAAGATTACATTGTCATGATGATTACACCACTCAAAACATAAAATCTACATCATTTTACTCATCGAATGACGACAGTTGAAGCATTTTTTTTCTGATTTTCCAGTTAATACTGCTGTGAATCAACGTCTCAGCAAGGCAGACAGACTTTCCAAAGAGCACACACCAGTTCCAAAAGCAGAGACCTCAGTTTTAGCCAGTGTGCTCACTGCATCCCATCTCAGCACAGACCTACTGAGAGCCCCACCTTTGCAACACACAGGCAGGAATCGACTGAAATACAAACACTCCAATCTCAACAATCCCTTTGAGCTTAGACTGTGTTTTCTAATCTAAAACCACTGCTGGCTGGGCAATTTTCATTTTTGCAAAATGACAATTGGTACTTCATTTCAGGTATGGGTTAACATGAAGTTCCCAACTTTATAAAATGCATCCATCTCTAACACCAACTGGTGTCTAACGTTAGAGAGGAATGTTCACACACTGGAAAATAAATGGTTTTTGCATTTCAAGGTGACAAGTACAATGTCAGACACAATCAATCGATCACTGCATAATTATTATTGCAAATGATCCATATCCATGCTGCAAACCTTAAGGGGAATTTAATGAAGCAGGAAGCACATCAATAATAAGATCTACTTCAGTCTCTCTTAAATCTCACAATTCACAAATATGTTGTCACATTTTATCCTTCCTCAAATTCCTGTAATTATATTTGAGGAGAAGCTCACTGAAAAGTAAAATTCAAATATACATCAGCCTTTCCCCTATAAAAGGAGTCCCTGTATATTACATACACATCACAAAAGATTCAATGTACAAAACTCTACAAACACAACAATCTGTGAAGAAAACTTGAAATGCCAATAGTCAGTCTTAGTGTGGTGTATTTAAATAAAATAAAAAAAATCTGCGTTGTGCCCATGGAGGAACACGCAGGGAGCACAGCAAGAAGGAGAAGGATCTGAAGAGAGAAGCTCCAGTGTCCTGACTGCAATCCCTCCACATCACTCACTGCCTTGCTGAAGAATGAGAGTTTGTGGTGATAACAAAAAGGGGTCCTGATTTGGTTTTCACTACCTGAATCAGAAATTAAAACGACAAACATAATTGGAAGAAATGATAATTGGCAATAAATAATGTCATTTCTTCCAAGGCAAGTCTGCTGTGTCTGTGACAGTGATCAGGAAGTGATCTCCATATTTTCCTGCTGTTTCATGAGCTTCCTCACTCCAGTTCTGCCCATTCCTCCTCCCTCCCTGTCCCACTGAGGCCGAGAGTCAGAGGGAATTTGGCTGCTAGCTGGGTCCAACCCATGACACAACTGCTGTCCTGATGGGGGAAAATATACCTAGCATATTAGAAACCTGTGTGAAAAGCAGTCATTTCTGAGAGATGTTGGACTTCAGCTTTCTGGCTGCAGTAAGAACAGGTGGATTTCCATACCAGGCTATGACAAGGATCCAAACACAGATTCATCTCTTTGGCAAGGAAGGAATATCAATCCAGGAGCAGAAGGGGAAAAGGAAGCCATATGGAAAGACATCAAAAGATGTGAACAGATACCCAGACTTCGATTAGTAAACATTCCCTTTTGTTGATTAAACTGTGAGACAGTCTAACTAGTTATAAAAGGTAAATCCAGCCTAGTGGCACTTGCACATTACAGTGAAAAGATAAGTAAATATTGGCTTAGGGACTATGACAGCTTCTCGAGCAGGCACACTTCGCTGGAATAAATATCCAAAAGGAACACATCAAGAAATTAATCTCAAGACACAGAGAAGGTTTCTCAACTGCCCAGAAAAAATCTTCAGGACTGATTCCTCTGCCTCCACAACAAGGCTATTCCAACAGCAGCTCAGGTTCTGCAGCTGCAGCAGCTTAAACCCACCAGCCCCAGAAGCGGTGTCCAGGAAGGATTTCCACTAAGAGATAATAATCATGGGGCAACAGGAGGACTCTAATCTGCTCACCCAGCCACATTTGATGCAGCCTTTGTTTAATTCTTCCCTCACACACATCCCTGCACTAATAAAGACACCCACGCAGTTCATTCAAAGCTCTGATGGAAACCAATGCTATTAAGAGGGACACGCTGAAGATAAGGTTAATTGGACAAGTGTAACTCCTTGCTAAAGGAAGGGGGGAGAACAGATTTGGCAATTAAACTACACAGAACATATAATGCAGCTTCAGAAAAGAACAGAGCAAGTCAGTCATGCTGCCTTACACAAACTGCACAGATTCTGTTGCAAGAATTAGTAGTGATAATACATATATTCTTGATGCTTAAACTCAGTTTAATCCTGCTTAAACTCAGTTTCATCAAACACTTGCGTGTGTTTGTGTCTAAAGGAATGTACACAGCTTTTACAAACCAAAACTGCCTCGCTTACCTATCCGCAGTGCTGGATATAAGGGAGCATCATCCTGATTTGTTCTCTTCCCATTCTTACCCCACATCAAAAACAGAATGGTGTTCTACAAAAGACCATAGCAGGGCAAGAAAACCCTTCAAGAACTGAATGTACCTGATGACCAAAAGTTACTGTCAAATATTCTGAGCTGGAATTGCTTTTCTCTTCTCTTTCATTTCTCTTCTCATACTAAAAAAGGTGATTTTGCTGAATGTCTTCATGCTTTGCATGCTAGTGCGACTTTTAGCTTTGTCATCACAACATGAATTATTATACATATGATTTTAAGCCAACTTATGTGTGTGTTCCTAATAGACACAGCCTACTGAGAATTGTCTTAGACTCTACCATAACTAATTGTAATCCTATTTTCATTCAACACCTCTGTCAGTCTTTTCATTTTAGCCATCAAGTCTGTAGATTTATAAATTGCAATACTTCATTATTCAAGTCTATTGAGACAGATACCCTTGAAGATCCTTACTATTCACATCAGCATACTCTATTATGAAATCATTTTGTATTTTTCTGTGTTAATAATAAAAGGTACATATTTATTCAACATCAGTGGTCAGGTAGTCAAATGCAGAGGATGAAGCTACATATTTTATTCAAGGTCTCAGTGGAAAGCAGCAGAATGAGGATCACTCTGAAGATACCTGCAGCTTTTCTGCTAATATGTTTGATTTTTCTTAACTAAAAGGATCTAAATACTTTGATTACTCAAGAATTCTATGCAATAAAATCTGTAGTGCTGAAGTGTTCCTCTGACAATGTTTTCAGCATAGTCATTTCTTCTTTCAGCTTAGCTCATGCTGGATCTCACTGTCTGTAGCTCTTTAAGCACAGTCAGCAGTGCATTTTGTATTAGTCTTGGGTGTTTTTGGAAAGTCCTCATTGAAGAGAGCAATCCTTTGCTGAATGCACATAATGTCAATGCTGCAAAATACACAGCAGGTAAAGTTACTCAAAATAAAAAAATATGAGCACAGTATTTGCTCCTTACTCCAATTTAAAAAATCCTACAATTTGCTCCTTTATCATTTTAGTCATCTTCACATCTGTTCAGAGTTCTCATTCCCGTTAGAAAAAAAGCCTTTACAAAGGCGTCCTGCAGCACTGAGTACACAAGGAGCCCAAGTTAGGCTGGAAATGACACCCTTCTCTAAGCCAGGAGAAAAGCACACTCTGTGCCTGCACACATTTGGTGCATAAAAACACGCAGACTTTGGTCAGCTGAATAAAATACCATCTGCTTTTGAATATGGGAGCTGACACAGACTCCTATATGTGTATTAGGATGTCCCTAAATATGAGAAGCACCAGAAATGCAACCATAAAGGAGTTTAAACTCCTAAATATCCAGATTGAATTTATGCTAGAGTCTGTTACTTCCTTTTCCTCCAGACTTCTTCCCAGATGTTCATTTAAGGAACATTTTGCTAATTCAGACAAGTACAATTCTCTGTATTGGACCCAAAAGCTTTATTCTACAGAGTTGTCAAAACAGTGTTCTATTGCCAGAAGAAATTATCTTGTTGCTATTGCATACGCATTTTTTTTCTCAATCTGTTTCTCTGTATCTGCCTACTCTAGTTTTGGGGAAAAAAACAAATTTCATTTGCTCATTTGCTGACATGCTTTCTGCCTTGTTTGATCAAGTATCATTCTGAAACTGCTACTGAAAAAATCTCTGGAAAATATACACAAAATTTCTGAGAATTCATTCCCTATTATTGAAAAGAACAGCAGATTGACAGGAATCAAGCACACCTCTGACTAAGCAGACATTAATTAGATGTTTATAAAATTTATAAAACTGTATTATGGCACATTAAGGTAATTTTAGTCCAGCATTGTAGCATACAACAAAATGTGGAAAACTAATAATTTGTATTTCAAAAATGTATTTATCAATTTTTTTTTTTGTTTTTCCTATGACAACATTTAATTGCATTTGACTTTTTCATGACATGTAGTAACTATAAAATGCTTGGTTTCAGAATATGAAAATTGAACATGAGGTCGGTGAGAACTCAGAATTGTCCAGTCTGAACAGCCAGATGGAAAACAGCCAACCATGGAACTGTTTGCTTGGGAATCAAGCAGCTGCTTGTGCTGTCATGTGGACAAACTACGCTTATTTTTCAAAGCATGAAGAACAAGAGGAAGAATTGTGCACAGAAAGAGGGGGTTTGGAAGGCTGGGGACTCGGGAAGATCAGGAGCAGCCATCAACTTTCATTTCACCCACCCAAAGTTACACACTAAGCACGAGTCAGCGACTTTAGAACCCTCTAACTGGAAAAACCCCAACACAAATATTTGTGACATTCTGAGCAAATCCCATCACCTTTGGGGAGGTAAATGGCACAGGAAATGGGAATGATCATCTGCAGTGATGGACAACACCTTGAGTCACTGCAACAATCTTCTTTTGGGGAGAAAGGGGTATTAAACTGCAGCAGCAGCAGATGGAAAAGGGTCTATATCCCTCAGAGAGAATATATTCCCTTTGGATTTCACTTGTTCCTAAATCAGTAATGCCTGAAAGCCTTCAGAGCTCCTTGGTCAGCGTGAACTCTGACATCCATGAACTCTGCTAGAGCAGAAATGTCTGTGCAGAAAGCACCAGCCCAAAAAGAGATCTCCTTTGTCCAGGGAAAGAGGAAAGTATAAATACAAACATCATTTAATTGCTTAGGCTGTCAACAAATATGGGTTTCCTTTGACAGGTTTAACAGTACTAAAAACTTCCTCTACTTTTGGAAATTTTGAAATAAGTATTTAAAAACCAGCACCTAATCAAGACTGTTCCATTCAACAGACTTGAATTAGTGTCTGTGCTCTGCATTCCTGCACAATGTTTTAAGTCAGCTAAACACGTTCAGCTTGCAATAAAGGGAACTTGATACTACTGTCATCAGTAAAATTGAAAAAAAAAAAAGGCATCAAACTGTTCCATGATACTACTTAGTAAGACATTAGAAAATAGGAAGAAATCAAAATTTTCTTTTACTTTTTAAATATCCAAAATGTTTCTGTGTTACACATGAAATGAAACAACAGGTAAGCACTGCTACATAAACGAGTGAATAGTCAGAAAAAAATCTCAATCAATGTAATAAATTAATTTTAAGCCCTTTAAAAAGGGAAGACTACATTTTCACACAAGTTGGCTACTTTAAATTTTAATAATATTGCTGAGAAGCTTTTTATAATTACATAAAAAATTGATGTGATGTCAGGAGAATGCATTTCAAGTGCTGCTGTGAGTTTATACCTTGCACCTACATCTATTGCAAGTCGCTTGTTTACCCACTGCATCTTTTACATATGCTGCATCTTAGGTACCTATGCATGGCCGCTTAATGTACAGAGTTAAAAAACCATAACACTTCAGAAAAAAAATCTATTCCTACAAAGCTTCTATTTCAATAAAAACCTACAAAGTAATAATGTTCTGCTACAATTTAAAAAAGAAAGTTTATTCTCTGCTTCTTCCTACTAATCTTGAGATTTTATACAAATAATTTAGACTAGAAAAGTTCCGTTGTAAATTGGAAATATACTCAATACCCAGGTGTAGCAGTGTCAAAAGAGAGGAACTGTTTAAAGAATTCTGCAAATCAGAAAACCAGAACAAAACATACATCATATAATGTAAGTAAAAAGGACTAAATCAAAATGCAATGAGCGCACTTTTAAATATGAAATATTAATTACTAAAACCCTTATAAGGATTACTAGAAGCTTTGAAAACCAGGAATTGGTCCCATCAGAAACTGCTTGTTACTATGGTTGTTTTGCTTAAAGCATCTATATACACCTCTAAAAAGAATAACTAGAAAAGTTCATCAAAAATAAAAAATACAGCACACTAATAGTGATAGACATCTGCATAGCTACCTGCAAGAAAATGTGTTTCACTAAATTTTCAAATTAACAATGATTCCTAGGCTTGGGGAGGGAGAAGATCCCTGGCTTTAAACCTTTTCAGCCTGTGCCACAGAGAAACAGAATAATACACAATAATGCACGTCCTTTCACCTCAGTGTGCATATTAGAAAGAAGGGCTTATCCTCACATATTTACATATTGTGCATCTCCTTTGGATGATGGCAACTCTAAATCACAGCACAAACTGAATGAAACAAGCACTGCTGCAACGGAAGGATCTGATTTATAAATCTAGAAAGATAATGAAATTAATCCTTGCACCGACAGCCTCAGTACAGAATGGTGGTAAGGGTTAAAAACGAGGAGCAGTCAGGGTTGCTGGTAAATGCACAGACACACTGGTAAAAATTCAAGGGACTTGTACTACAGAACCCAGAAAAAAAGAAAAAGACAAAATCATAAGGCTCAGTGATTGGTGAGCTCCCGAAACGATAGCCCAGGTCAGAGTACTGAAATAACAAACTTAAAAGTCTACACGCAGTGCCTTTTTCACGGGTGACAAAAGTTACTAAGATATAGTGGAGGTATCAACAGAAATGAGAAGAAAGCATAAAGGGAGATTTACAGCATGAACCACGAGTGATTTAGAAAGAGAAGGAGTGATTATTGATAATATCTCTGAGACTTCAATGTTGCTCCTCTGCAGCCTGTTTTGCAGAGGTGGCCCAGATTAGCTGCATGTCTGTCTATTTTTACATACATTTAAATTAAATAAATAAATAGATTGTCAAATGAGATTAGTTTAAAATATTTTCCCAGAAGATGTGCAGGCTTTGAAGAGGAACACAGAAAAGCTTTTAAGTATGCAGATTTGTTCACTGATTTCTTTGTGGGTTTGTTTTGCTAAGAAAAAGACGTTCTGTATCAAAACCTGGATGAATTCACAGGTTACTAGCTTTACTAATTCAAAACATACATGCCACAGCACAACATTATTTTTAAGGTGAGCAGATTTTGCTGCAAGGAATCAGAACAATGCTGAATATAAAATCACAGAAATAGGAACATAATATCTATTTCTTTATCTGCAGTTGTCAATTGCCAGAAACTTCAAAAGCCAAGACAGACTGTGACAATCAGTATAAAAGCAACTGGGTTAAGTAACACACATTAGAAGTTTTAATCCCATTAAGATTGTTTCATTTCTTACAAAGAAAGCAAATTCTGAGCAGCCACAAGTGATGCAGCATTCGCCTTGTAACTGAACCCCACAGTGAATCTCACACAATTGCAATATGTTCTAAGGCACTGAAAAGAAAGCAGTGCACTCTGCCACATCCTGCAAATCATGAAAATAAATTCCAGCTTCACGTTAATGACCCGTTTTGTTTAAACTCTGCCTGGAAATGCAAGCACATGTACTGCACCCCAGCCACGCTCCCCTGCAGCACACACACCTTACATAGCACAAAACACGCTGCAACTACAGGCTAAAATCCACACTCCCAAAGTCCATTTATTAACAAAAGATTGACATGGAGAGAGACACTACCTACCCACAAATACATCATCATCTTGAAAGAAATCAAGGGCTCTGTCAGCAAACAGAAGTCTCCTTACTTCACCAAGTATGTCTGGAAGGAAAACTGAAAACAGTGGGTAGAAAATCTTGCCTTTTTTCTGTCAAGTCCTCACAGTTCTCTTCTTATACAAGGTATTTTTTTTAGTTTGTTTATGAGAACAGCATTCGTTCAGTGGCTCTTTCTGCGTGTGAAGTGACTTGCTTCAGGCTGTCTTTTTTCTTCCCTTTTTCTCCCTAACTCAGTCTGTCCTTTCTTTACTGTCAAGCTTGCTTAGGTAACAGTTCTTGGTATATCTATTTAATGAGCAGGTCCGTGCACTAAAGGCAGCCAACTACACTGGAGGGAGGGGGGGGGGGGGAGAAGAAAAAAAAAGAAATAATAAAAAAATAAATGGGAATATACCACTTCCTGATTATTACTGTGGGATCTACAGACGCCCCCTCTGTAGGAATTTATAGGAGGATTTCTAAGACGTCTTGAGGGAGGGGGGGGAATCCTCAGAGTGACTCTGGTGGCTCTCGAGCCATTACCTCTCCCTGCTGAAGGACCCAGCTCACAAATCCCGCATTTGAGAATTTTTTAAACTCAAAGCAAAGCTCCTACAGAAAAGAAAGGAACATGTACTGCACCCTGCTTCTCCTTTATCTCTTTAAATGCACTTCAGATAAAAGCTGCATCCAGTCAGGTCAAGGCCTTTCCCAATCTTATTACGCTCACACAGGAGTGTTCAACACACTTTTCTACAGCCATCTACTGTCTCCACAGTGTTATTGCTGCTCTTCCTGCTGCCAGCACAGAAACAGGGAACACAAACACCAAATCAGACCCTTGCAAAAGTATTTGCGCTAATTTGATTTATTTTTGGTAGGATATTTTTTTTTTCCCCTTACCATAATAGATATTTCAAAATCAAAGTTATGATTGCGATTTGCATATTTAATAACAGTTAATAAAGAGAACTGCATGATTTGCTCTTTTAAGTTGAATGTACTTTATGCAAATGAGTGAGCATGCAAAGGACTACAGTTTTTTTGATTGACACTTGGACTTTTATTCTTTGCTACAAGAAAATACTTTTAACTCATTTAACCCATCTCATTAAACACACAATATACTTAATAAATTGATCAGCATCACTCTCAGGTGAGAAACAAATTTAAAATGTAAAGGAGACAAATCTTAGTCACTTTTAAGGCTGCATTATTGGATTTGCAAATCATGCCTGACCTTGTGAACTGGTGCATGCCACACCCTGACCATGACACATTTCAGGTACTGATGTGGAGAGCTATATACACAGTCTCTCTACCAAGTGCATCAACTCTATATCATAAATCAATAATAAATAGAGAGATGAGGTATAAAAATGGTCATGGGAACAAGATTAAACAGAAATTTTGCCCTATTTTTATGTTTGATTATATATTTGTTGTCTTTGGTCACAAACTTCTCACTTCTAAAAAAAAAATTTAAAAATCCCATTCTTTTTACCTAAAGACTACAATCCACTTACATATTCAGCCTGACTGTACAAGGTAAAATGTCACCTAAATAGTTAAAATACATTAACAAAATTGCATAATCACTCACTGCACCAGGGCAGGTGGCAAATGGAGAGGCACCTGCTGAAACAGCCCATAAAGAGGAGATACAATAGCAAAGCAAGACTGGGGGGAACAAACTAAAATCCATAGCACTAAACCAACTGGAACCTGCCACCAGGGTGAAGTCCAAGTGAAAATAACTGCTGTACCACTGACAGTTGGGAGCTGATTAAACAGCAAAATGAAGCAATCAATTCACTTGGCACTTCACGCTAAGATTTCAATAGAGAACTTTATACAGATAAACAGATACATGTACACACACAGAGCTATTTATGCTTCATCTGTAAAATACTACAGCCAGGTAAAATGCTGTTGCCTCTTTTAGTGGAGGCAAAAGGCAAAGATTTAACACAGCAATTCCTAAAGTGATAATTTTTACTGTAATGTGCAACGACAATAACATTTATATACGTTTAGTGCAGTTTCATGAAATAAAGCCACTTCCTTCACCTGGGTAGACTACAGGAGGAAAAGAAAACCCTTTTGTTTCCAGTTTTGAGTGGTTTAAATGATCTGTCAGTTTAGCCACCAATACTCAGCACTCCACCAGGCCTAACCCGTTCACCTTTCAGCTGTACACCTTCACCTCCTTTAGACTCCTGCATCGTGCACTGTGTTCTGTAGTCAGTTACACTGTAATACACCTGAAATATCATGTTAGAATGAATTACATTATACTGGTTAGGCTGAAAATACATTTTCTGATAATGTATCTGAACATCTGCCAGCCAGCAGTTCTTTCTATCTGTGTACCTCAACTGAACACAGGAGGCTTTCGAATTTTCAAAGGCTAGTTAAAGATTTTATTAATGTGATAAAAGACTGTGCACAGGTATTGCCTATAAATCACTTCTGTATCAAAATTTCCCTGTTTGGAGCATAGGCAGCATATGAAACTTCAGGAAATGATGTCCCAAGGCTTTCAACTACTCTCTCTGTATTCTTAATTCTCTTCATTTTTAAATTGGTTACTCAGTCAATTCTTCACATCTTATTCCTCCAAACAAGAGGAACAGTCTGTAATGCTGCTGTACAATACCATTCATTTGAAGTGTTTTATTTGTCACACAGATATTATTCAATACTTTGTTAGATCATCTGTAATTCCTGTGCAGGTAGAAAAACATGGATAAAATGATGACTGAAAACAGGTATATTACCCTGGTTTTTGCACCTATGGCTGAAGTTTAAACTGAACCCTGTTTGCTAAGGTCACTTCTTACATGTTCTGGATTTGCAAACAGTGTGAAAAAAAGTAAATAGAAGGTACTGACCACAATCATTTTAATAAAGGCTGGTCCAAGAGACATCAGGTTCAGATCAAAGGCTATTGAAATCAATGAGAACCTTGTTGTTCTTTTAAAAAACAGGCAGTCAGAAACTCTGTTACCAATCTGGGCATTTTCTATTTGCTGCTATAATGGCCCGGTTCCTCTGATGCTCCCAGAGATGTTCACCTGGGGCTCACAGGTACTGTCAGCTTCAGAACCAGCATTGCTGTGTGAGCTTGTACCACAGCCTGAACTTCTATAATCCATCAGAATATCATCTATTTTCCCTACAGAATCATGAGGTATTGGTGAGAGATTAAGGGTAGATAAAAATAGTTGGTAATAGCAACAAGGAAACAATAAATTTTGTACTCATAGTTAATCAAGATTAGTTATATATGTGATCAGCACATTCTTATTGGCACCTAAACAGTTCCCATTTCTAAAAAATCAAGCTCTAGATTCTAGGAGTTCCATTACCTTATTAAAGGATCATAATTCAGAGACATATCTTGGCATATTTATTAATGACACAGAAGATTGGAAATAGCACGGATATTGCTGCTTACTGCATTGGAAGATAAGAAAATGCAGACTAAGTTCCTCCTTTTGCAAGGGATATGAGACTCTTAGGAACTGCAGGAATATTAAAACCAGCTCAGTGCTAGATGGTATAATCACTGTTTTTCTAGGTGCTATATGATCATATAGAAGGATATCAAAATCATAGATTTGACTAATGGACTGCAAAGACAAAACTTACTGACTTTAATGAGTCTGTGTTTTTAACTAACATCTCTGTTCTGAATTTAAACCAGAGGGATTTAATAATTCTTAAAAACCAAAAAAGCCTAATAAAGGAGGGAGGGAATGTGATGGTAATGATTATGCTGCCGTTACTGGTAATAAATTGGTTTCTTTTACTTCAACTTCCCCGAGAAAAGATACAAATGATGCACATGATACATGAGCTGCAAAATCTTACACAATTTACACAGAATACACAAAATAATTTGAACCATTTAGAAGGCTAGAAATATTTGTGTTTGTGCTTAATTTCCACGCCTTAACAGCCTCATCTATCACGTGTGTATATGAAATGAAAAACTGCAAATTATTAGGAGGTATGGAAACAAAACAAGTCCTTCATCTGTTCTTGTGTCACTGCAGTTTTAAGGGGGTGGGGTTTTGCTGTATTTTTTCTGGCTTTTGCTTTTAGGATTTCAGCATAAATGCAGAAGAGCATCTGAAGTGCAACTTTATGTGCAGCTCAGTTGGTTTATAAACTCTGTGATTTCACCACACAGTTTTTGGTTTTGGGTTTTTTTTACCATTTTAAATTAATTCCTATTGCTTTAGCCCTTTTGTCATTTTTGATGCAAGAAATTGGTTTCTGTGCTGATTTGCTCTACAGCAAGGTCAGAATATTGTCCCAGGATAGCCTGAGGAACAACCAGCCAGCAATCTGGTCATTAAAGCTCAGCACAAGTGAAAATCAGGATCCCTGGCTGGGATGAACTGTGCTCAGTGCACAGTGCAAGGGGGACAAGCAGGATGAAGGCAGATGGGAGATTCCTCAGATCCCAGATTCCATGGCACGTGCATGGGATGCACACAGCTGATCATCTCCCACAGAACCAGCAAGAGGAAACTTTGCTTTCCCTTGTCTTAGCACAGCAAGGTGATGGGAAGAAAACCACAAGGGGTCTGCCCCTTTGTCTACAAACACTTCATTTGTGATGTGCCTGGAACAAAGCCTGTAGCTTACTTCTCCCAACACTCAAACATTCTATCCTGACAAAACTCAAAGTAACTCAGTGATTATAATTAAGCCGAATTATTAGTGATCATTGTTCAGTTGGTAACAGCTCAATCAATCCCTTACCCATAATTTCAGTGGCAGGTGCTATATTGCTGCTGCTTCCTCACTGACTTTGGTGAGAACAGACTCGGCCCACAGTTCTGCCAAAGAAAACCCTGGCAGCCACAGGAAAACCTCACATAATCTCTCCTGGTTTTAGGATGTCAGCTGGACTCCAGCTTCAGTCTGATCTGGGAAGGTGTTACTGTGGGTTGATGATGGATTTGACTTTACTTAAATGAGGTCTGTGAAAGAAAAGTTTAACACAAGGACAGTGGGATCAGAATTTACCCGCTGCAAGAAAAGAGCTTGAACTAAGTTTCCTGAAATGTTAGTACAGCTCTCCAATTTTCTTCTGGACAATGCCCAGGTGTGTGTGCAAATCTTCCCCTTGGTTTTAGATACTCTTCTTATACAGATCACAAAAAGAAACAAATCTGTTTCAGCATGTAATCATTCACACTTGAACAAAGCAAGCTGGATATCAAATATTGAGTACTGCTAACAAGTGGCTCTCAATTCATCTGCTCCTTGAGAACTTAGATTGGTTGAATAAAATGGAATGAATTAAGTGTCTCAGGACACTCTAGAGCAGAAAAAAGAAACTAATGTCATCAATAAAATTACCTCCAGGCAAATGTTTGCTTAGCTTTAGTCAACATCTTCCTTCCCCTGCCCATAAAATCTTTGCTTCAAGAGAACACAAAGACAACTCACAATCTTAAAATGCATTTTTAAAACCTGGCAGAGAGTATTTCCATCTTCACAGCAGGACACAATTATATTCTCCTTAGAACAGGCTAATCTGCAACCAACTATTGCTAGCCATTATCTAGTTAGTAAAACTCAGGAAAAAATCTCTGTAACTCAGAAAAAAAATATCTATAAGATATTACACTCAAATTTGCTTTGGGTAAAGGTCTGCTCCCCAGTAGTGGAGCCAGCTAATCCCATTCCTCAGGTAACATCAGCCCCATGCTGCTGCTGGCAGAACCATCAATCAGCTCACATCAGCTGATGCAGGGACCTGCTGGATGGGCTGGGAGAGGGATGGCACTCAGATAAATAAACAAAACTTGCCTCACTTGCATAATAAATCAATACAAAGTTGTCTTTAGGACTTCTTTAAGTAATTGCAACTACTGTAAGGTAAGATTTTGTTTTAAAAAGGGGAGTAGGGGTTAACGTTTGGTAATCATCACTAATATGATAAAAGGTTCCTATTACCAATGACTTAAGGACTTCTTCCCTGTAATTTTCAGTTTATGAGTATATAAATTGCTTTGTTATTTAGTGCAGGTTCCTTAAATCCTGAAGTCTTTATGCACTGGATGATAACAAATGGATCAGTTTTACCACTTATAATAGTTCAGTAAATCATGGAACAGCCTACCTTTCAGCAAAGCCATCATACAGAACTTATCACAGCAAACCTATCAGCTGCTATTTCTGACTATATATCTGACAAAACTAATTCATGCTCTGTCTTCTCGTCTCACTTGTTTTTTAACAAGGTGAGAACAGCCTCATAACTGAGAGTGGGTTATATCAGTGTTTTAATTTGGTGAGGGACAGGCACATCCACAGTGTGTGCTGAGCACACTTCTGCTCCCCAGAGCACCACTGCTGATGGCAGCACCACTGTACAGCAGCCTTGTGACAAAAAAGGTGGAAAATCTGCTCCTCTGCTACCTGAAATGCTGGGAACAGCACCAGAACCAATTAGGCTGGCCAGCATCTCCAGTTTTGCTCACAGCACCAGAAGGACCTCTGCAGCAGTGTCCTGGGGGAGATATAGCCCTTGGACAAGTGACAAACAGGCAGGACAAGTGACAAACAAAGAGGCAGGGTTTTAGGGAGGTACTGTAGGGGCAAGGCGTGTGCTTGGAATGGAAAGCTACAAAACTAATCCTGGCTATCCAGAGAGAAAACCGGGGAAAGGAGTTACATAAAAGGATTGAGATATCTACAAAAACAGACAAAAAGCTGATGCTACAGGTGCTAATCACTCTCAGTATATTAGCAGTGCACCAGAACAGCCCTGAGTTAACTCCATTAACAAAACAGCTGAGTTGGGCATTTTTGAGACAATTGGTGTCTCACTATTGCTGTCTCATTAAAGCTTTTTTTTTTTTTTCAGTTTCAGAGTGCAAAACCTACACAACTGCTGGAGTGCTTCTTGCACGAGTAGTGGCTGTGCTTAATCAGGGAAATCACACTTTACACACTGAATTCCCCACTCAGGTACACAAAGGGATGGTCTGGCAGTGGCATCAGCTGGAAACAACAACTGTCTTCAGAATCTTCTACTCCTCATTCTCAAGGAAATCAGAGACTGTTTGAGGAGCTCTAATGGCACCATCACATAGAGAAAAGGAAGGCATGATGCTGCTCTTTACTAAATCAATGCCTCTTTGGCTGCCTTCCAGACCACAAAAACACTTTGGGCATCTTTGCCTGCCTCTCATTTTGTGACTTGTAGGACCCTCTCCATCATCTTGATGTCTGCAGATTTTCTCCATTGTCCTTTTGCTTTTCTTTGGCTTCTACCATGAAACTCACAGAACATTCACCTTTAACAGGTCTCAGATTATGTTTTTCCAAAAACTCTTGACATTTTCTGAAACCTGACATTTGTGTATTAAAGACAAATAAGTAGGGAGACAATAATTAAGGCTGCATTAGTGCTTCCCTAAAGCATGCAACGTGCTGCATGCACATGCATGGCCAAAGGGTTCTGATTTTCAGAAGTGGCCTCAAATTATTTTGACATCACTTCAAAAATACTGGGAAATTTCTGTACATCAGTTCCGTGAGACAGAACTCAGGGCATGCCAGGAGACAAAACGAGATGAAGAGTGTTTTCTGGGAGTCTGGCAGAGGGAATGTCTTCCTGGCATCTTGGAGCACAACAGATCTGTGAATGCAGCTATCCATGGTCTGTTCTTGTTCTCCCTGGAAGCTCCAAGGTACAAAGACTCATTTCTAGGATTTCTTTAAACAGGATGTCGTTGGTTTTGAGGACCAGGCATTTCTAGAAGAAAGCTAAATGAAATACAACTGTAAAGGAGTTCTTGTAGCTGAGCAGCTGCCGTTCCACACTGCAGGTAAATGCACACAGCACTGCTCCAAGGAACACCCTGGGACAGGAGATTGTGCTAGCACTTGGTAACCGGGTCACTATAACACTTCCAACATCCCCACAGTAGGAATATTTATTTTCCTGGTCTTAAAAAAAATTGGGGAGTATGCAGCTTGTTGCAAAAGGTCAGATTCAGAATAGTTTTCCCTTCATGTTTCAAGCATTACAAATCATGTCAGTGTTCTGCTTCTAGATCCACTTGCACAGCCACGGCCAGGCCAGCAAACCAGGCACTAATCAAACCAACCTGTGAGTACTTCAGATCCCCCCCTGCCTTCCAGTACTATCAGAAATTCCCTCAGCAAACCAAAGTTGGATTGCCTGAATTTTCATTCTCACAATTAAGAAGTTCACTTTTCATACAGTTCTTTTGCCTGAAATCAAAATATATCATCTCCCCTTCCATGAGCTGCCCGTCCTTTCCGTTATTAAATTGATTGTGCATTAGAGATGCTGTGTTTACCTCAGACACTCTCCATTAGGAGGGATCCAGCCTGTACACTAAATATTTAATTGGTGTTCTGAGATGCTCTGAATCTATGTATTTTCTGTTTTCCTAGGGGGTTCATGGTTCATATCAGTTGGATACTTCTCTCCCAGCAACAAAATGCAAAATTAACTATTTCCAACAGCAATGCACAGATACTGACACTGAAAAAAAACCAAAACAAATTAAAGCCTGTTCTGAAGACAGTGACATTCTGAAAATATAACCTCTGTCTCAAACCAAAATGTAGATTCTTCTGCTAGTACAGGCTGATAATACTTTTTGCATGTGTGAAAGCTGGGATTTTTTCTTTTCCCCCAGTAAGAAACTCAGAAATTCTCCAGTAGCATCACAAGGAGTGGATGTTCCTCCCTCTACTGTCCCATCTTTCACCAGAGACAAATCACCAACACAATTGCAACATTCTGATGCAGCCCAGGGCTACTGCTCAGCTCTGAAGCACATCTCATCACAAAAGGTTGGTGGCACTTGGACTGAGCCTAAAAGAGCATCAGCAAGGGGCAGACCAAGCACCTGCTGCTCTTGTTTTCAGAAAAGCACACACCTGAGGAACGGGAGCAGCTTCTGTGGGCACAGAGCTGGTGACAGTCTGGATATCCCTTCTCTCTGGGACTACATCAGGCTCAGCTGGGCTCCCCTCACAGAGGAAATTGCAAAATGCTGATCAAAGGCATCACAGCACTTACTGCTTTTCACTGAGCAAGACCTTGCTAAACCACAGCATCCTTGCAAGCAAACTGTATTAAAGCATTTCAAAAGATACTTTGATTTTTTTTTTTTTTAACATGAAATTTCACGTGCCAATATGACAAACAAGCAAAGCCCATTCAGAGTTGGGTACCCTGCTTCTATTTAGTTACTGTCTCCTAAGAACAAGTTACATTCAGTGCAAAGGGCTAACAAGCAGGGCTTGTTTTCCATCCTGACCTGAGCTTCAAATGAGGGAATTCTCCACGAGCACGGCTCGTTAATGCAATTCTTTAGGGGCAGGGAGGCTCTGGGCTGCAGGATCAGGTTGCAGAGAGCCCACCTGGCCTCTCAAAGGTGATGTTTGGTGCTCTCCTCCGAGCACAGAATGTGGATGCTCTCGCACACTGAGTGAGTCTCCACATTCACTCGCTGCTCTGAATGAAAACTCTGAATTAAACTCTTCTGTGGCTGTGGAAACCCAAGCTCTGAGGCCAGGGAGCACCAACACCTAATTAAACTGACACTGAAGTTCTCTCTGCCTGAGGTACATCTTTTAAGACTATTTCTATGCTCCAAATTCCAATCCAATCCCAATAATTTGACATTCTTTCCCCCACCTGGCCAAGGAAAGGCACTCCCTGTGCCCCCAGGAGTGCTCCATATGTTGCATTTGAAGGGCATCAATGCCATGCTTCAGTGCCAGAAGCACAGCAAAATAAACAGTGCAAGCATTTGGGTGGGGTTTAGTTCAGAAAAACACACAAAACAATCTGCTCTCGTTATTTACTGTAATAACATCAAAAATCTTTGTGTCCACTGAATTTCCTCTGTATTATATCACCACACTAATGGTGGTATGATTACAGATGCACACTTACTGAACTTTTGTCTCTTTTTAATAACTTCAGTGTTTGTCAGCACTTTCAAAATAAAGCTCGAATGATTCTGAGTAAGACATGAAAATATATTTTCACTAATCAATTTGGAAAAAGAATTTTTTTTTCTTTTCCTTTCAACCTTTTTTAAGTAAGAGCCAATCATTTTTACATCATTATATATTTGGTATCAATAAGCCACAGAGTTCTCTAAAAATTATAAAAATCTGAGATTTAAATGTAAACCTAATACCATCGTGCATTATTTTGGAGTCTCTAATATATTTTCAAAGAAATTAGTAGTGAAAAAACCTTTAAAAAATTTTGGTCAGAATTATAATTTTAACATACTGAATAGGATTTGGGACACTAATTGTTTGTAGCCATTAGATCTGGCTTTCAAACCAGAAATAAATGCATGGCAATGCTAGCACACCATGATTGCTCTGTTCTGATGTCAACATGTGAAAAAAAAAATCCTAAATTTGGATACAAATGAGTCAAGAAAAGTTTTGTTATATTTTTAACACTGATTAATATCCAAAATAATTTATTGTCTCTCTCTGTAAAATAGATACTCTGGATACAAGATCATCCTAACTGAAAGAAACCCTCCCAGTCCCACAGTGGACTCCACATTTCCAGCTGAGCATATGACTGGGGAGGTGCCCAGCACCCAAGACCTGCACATTTCAAGGGCTTAGGAAAAATTAGGTTGTAAGTGAATTTATTATTTTTTCCTAGATTTACAGCTGTTTGTTTGGGTTTTTTTTAATCTCTGTTTAAATGTGGAAGAGAACAGTAAATAATTACAGTACCAAACTGTAATTTTGGATTATCATGCAGGCAAACAAAAAAAAAAAACCTAATTTCAAATTAAATGATAGCTACAATTAGATTTTAAATATGTCCATTAGTGGAAGCAGGAGTGTAAATAAGGTATGAGATATCCTCGAGTTGGGAGCTTAATAATTGAGCCAAAACTCCAAAAAATAAACTACCTTTGCAAAGATCATGCTGCCAGTTTTTTCCTTGGGCACTGTGGCAATACCACGTGAAAATTCCTGTGAGATTTCATCCCAAAAAATGGGAAATGCCAGTTAGAGTTTCAAGAAAAAAAGAACAAGGGGGGACTTAAATTATCAAAAGGCTGGATTTGTTTTTTAGCAATGCTTACAGGTTTCAGATGCAAATGTATGAGCACAAAAGTATGTGCCTGGAATTGTCAGCAAGGAGAATGTTTACAATACCTTTATGGGAAGTAGCAAACAGATGATTGGTTATCTGCATCACATAAAGGCACTCACCATCATTTGATCATGAAAAATTGTGGGAATAAACCAGGAGATTAATGCAATCTACCTTAAAATTCCCAGGCCGTGTGTTAAGTAAGAAAAGGTACACCAGATATCAAGGATGTATCTGAACCATAAAGCATTTGGGGCAAAGGCAGTATCTTACTCTGTGCTTGTAAAGTGCCTGTAATTTATGGTGCTATATAAATGATTTTTAACAATGATGAAAACAGTTGTAGAAAGCAGTAGTTCAGAGGGGGGAAAGAAAAAAAAAAGAAGAAAAAAAGGAGAAATGAGCTGATAGCATATGAAGCAATCTACAGCACGTAGGGAAAACCAACCAAGAGGTAATAAAAGTATTCATTATGTGCTCTTTGGAGGGCAGCTGCTCTCAAGTACCAAAGTGACCTTGAGATGAACACCACTTCTTTTGCTTTCAGCCTTGTACTCAAAGAGATCTCAAGAATCCAAAGGCAGAGATAACTACTGCATGAAAGAGAAAAGCTGGAAATGGAACTTGTGAGCACTGAGTGCAGCTGTATTTTTGCCCATTACCTATGAATAACAGCCTACGTGGCATCTGATTGCATGCTTGGGATCCATCTGTAGCCACTCCTTCACATGAAGGGCTCAAATTCCTGGTATTAGTGGAGCACAGAAAATGCCTGTGATCTGATGCACTTTGGTTTTATACCTCCCTCTCCCTAAGCCACGCTGTCTTTAAAGAAAACAGTGATCAAAGCTTCAAAACACACAACAGCACACAGATGTGGAGGCAAAAACATTCCCAAAACAAGGTCAGCTTCTCCCAGGGGTGAGAAACAGCCAAGATGCTAAAAATCAGCAGAGCATTTTTCCTTTTCTCGACTTCCTGGCTCATAAAATGGATCCTCCAGATACAATGGTACAAATATGAAAATACCAGCTCCATTTCTCAACAGTTTATCCCCCAGTTCCTGCTGATCTGGTGACTGCCTCGGGCAAGGGGCAGGACCTTGCTCCTGGCCCTGTTCAGCCTCACCTGGCTCCACCTCTCCGCCTGTCCAGGCCCACACAGGGAAAAGTGTGAAACTCTGGGTAATACACTTTTCTTCTAAACAATTTTTTTGCTGCAAGCCTTTGTGAAAAGAAAAATTACCAAAGGTATTTTTAAAACTCTGTACTTCTGTTGTCTTCCAACACCAGGTATAGCTCCTTCTTGAGCCCAAAACTTCAAGATGGCACAAAACTATTGTCAGCTTGATAAAACATGAATTTTGTTTGTTTGGTGTGTCTTCTTTTTATTTCTCTATCCTGCTTCCTGGAGACTACATGGAGTTTTTTTGGGATTTTGTACCAAGAAAGCCGTTCCTGTTGAACACAAAGAATTGGCTTTCAGGACAAGTTAGGATTTGGCTGCAGAATAGAACAGAGCACACTTACAGTTCACTTATTCTTACTATTAAAAATGTTGAGACTAAGAACAAAAACAGACTTCTAAAATCCTGCCCTATCCAAAGCTAAGATTTCACCCTTTATCCAACAGTGTAGTGTACGTGCATGTCAACCACAAGTCAGTAGGACTGGATCCTTAACTGTATTTATACATGTGTATAATACAAATACATACTAGTAGTATATATTTGCATATTAATATTGATTCATGCATTCGTTTTTTTTTTTTTTAAGGTGAATTTATTTTTCCTTGTAATTTTGGTGCTTTGAAAAAATTTGGCAGTTCCTTAAAAAAGCATAATGAAATGTTTTTCTAGAGTAGTACACCCGACCAGTTTAAACAAGGTAAAGTTTAGAAATATTTTACAGAACAGAAAAAGACCATTAACATTAATACAAGGACATGATAGCCATATTAAAATCAATATTCCTTCATTCTCTCTTCTTGAAAAAATGCTGGTTCAAGAACTCGATGTGGCTCAGTGACTCTATGTCCCTATAATACCACATTGTTTGGGTTGTTCATGTAAATTTGTTTGGGATTTTTTCAGTTCTTACCATATTTCCAATGCCTTTCTTGTTCCCTTTAAAAATCCTATTGCTCAGTCTGTTCTTTTATATATGAGTAAATGAGAATAGAAATCCACTATGCAGAAGGACCAAAGAGTGTGTTAAAAATCCAGCTCAGCTACCTGCAACTGGAAAGCCTTTCCTGTTTTGTTTTTTTTTTTCACCAAGTGAATAAGAAAAGTAAACAGTTCAAGCCAACAGCACTACCCATGCAAAACCACACAACCCCCACCCAAGCCAGAAAGTTCCAAGTGGAAAACACCCAGGGAAAAAAAAAAAACAATACCAACCCAAAACTTGCAAAAAACCCAGATCAACCAAGCAAAAAATCAACAACCCCCCCCCCACAAACCCTCCAAACTGCACTGTAAACTAGATAGTGTTTCCTGCTTGAATTAGGTGTGACACTAAAGAGACCATGATCTTTGCTAGTCAAATTGCCTCAGCAACAGCAGAGGTTGAAATAATAACTCAGGATAGGATAAACACTGTTAAAGCTGTGCACTCAAAGGTCTGGTTTTGAGATGATCAAAGAGAAACTACAAAAGCTGTGTGAAAAAAGAGCTCCCCCTCAACAAACACAAACTAAGCAAGAAAACCTTTCTTCTTTTCTAGGACAGCATCCCTGCTCACAGCGAGCGCTCTGCAGCAGGAGCTGTGTGCAGTCACTGCAGAAAGGCTGAGCCAAAAGTTGCTGGTGTGATGCAGAAGCTGTTCCCAAATCCAGACTGGATCCAGGACTGGGCATTGCTCACTTTTGTGCAGCAGGAGGAAGAGAGCACCGGGATATTCAATTTATGTTGGCTACTGTCCCAGCAGCCTTTAAACTGTCCAAATGTATTTCCTTCTATCCCTCCACAAATTTACCACTTCCTGAACCTTCATTACCCCTCTGAACTATTTCCTGTCCCTGGGTTCTGTGTACAGATATGAGTTTAAACACATATTGAGGAGCTGCTGAATTCCATACAAAGTGCTACAGCCCTAATGGAATCTGTCACTCTAACTGGACAGGTGCTTAGAGCAAACATTGCTTCAGCCTCACCAAAAATTCCTGCAATCCTTCAGTTCCAGCACCATTATGAAGCACCATACAGAGAAAATCCTTGACTGTGCAAAAATCAAAATTGAATTCAAAAGAAAGTGGCGCTTGAACAGCAGAAAAGCCTCTGCCTGCTGTTCTCAGAGAGAGATGCCAAAACAACATCAGGACAGGAATAGAAAGTTTTCTGAATAGCATTCCATCAAGAACAGAGTCAGGACAATACCTAAAGGCCTCTTAACTCTTCCTGAAAGAATTCAAAGAAACCTGGAGTGACACCACTATTGAACAAAGTGCTGCAAACACTTTATTCTCTTGATCCAAGGGCCCTATTAGCAGTTAGCATTTGAAGAGAACAGGATCCTTGTGGTGAGAGGCTGTGGCACTTGAAACACAGGCCTGGATTGTTTTTAGTTGCAATAATATTAACAACAAATTGGAGGCCAGCATTATGCATTACTATACTTGGGAAAGCCCCTAAAATTTAGCAGAACTGCCAAGCAAGACTGCAATTGAAATTTACATTTTTCTAGTTGCCTTTTTTTGGAACACATTTATTTCAAGCTAAGTTAAAATTTAAACAAAATCACATCCCTACAATTAATCTTTTTCCCCAGTCTTTTTCAGACCTTATTTCCAAGGTTTTTTGTCCTGAGCTGTGATGTGTACTACTCTCTATGGAACCACTGGGAATAGAGTTGGTAAGACAGTGAGTGAGAATACTCCAATTTCATTTCATGTCAAAGTGTAATACAAATCAGGAACCAAAAATACAACTTATTGATCTCACCTACCTGTATCTCCACACTACACCTACAGGAGGATGAACACAGCTCACTGCAAGAATAACTACAGCAACTAAAGCAGGATCACTTTGAGCCACTTGTCTGGCACATCAAATGCAGCACATGTGAATTCCTAAGGAAAGGATGAGTACTAAACACACTGGATTGACCCAACTTTAGCAGTTATCTCCCCTTTGAAACCTTTTTCCTTTGAGGGACATATAATGCTTGGCAGTTCCAGATTACTCCTCCAGGCAAAACACACACACGCTGTTTACAAATGCAGACCAAGGGGTATTCTGAGGAAAGGCAAAAAGTGACATTTTTATTACTGGCCAGAACCAGCTGCCCCATTTTGCAGAAATGCTATGAAATACATGTTGCTCTCTGGAAACAAGACATGACTGACTCACAAAACAAGCTCATACCCATTTCTTTGCCTCCTGTCCAGTGTGGGAAGAGGTGCTTGGCCACCCACTATGTATGTTGTGCCCTGCTGTCACCCTGAGTAATTTCAGAAAACCCTCGAGATAATATCTACTCAACAAATCACTCCCAGTCTGATTCTCTTCTTCTCTCCAGTTATTTGTTTGTTTTTGCTCAGCTCAAACTGATTAAAAAAATTAATGTCTGTCACTGAAACACAATGTAACTCCTTAGTGCATCAGAGGAACCCCGGACACAAAAATGTCAATGGATTATTCTTAATCACTGGAGAAAGCTAATGCCACAACAATGAGTTTCAAAAGATTTCTTTAAAAAACTTTCCAAGAGCCCTCATCAATACAGCTGAGCACATTACAAACCTGATAAATTAATGCACTGAATAAAGACACAAATAAAGGTAAATACTGCAGGATCAGTGTTGCCTAAAAATTATGCTGGGCATCAATGCATTTGCTTTGATGCTCTCTATCTGGTGTAACTTTGATACATTTTTTGCTGCATGTTGCACTTGATTTCATTTACCATATAAGAGACAAGACAAATAGAACAGTATTGAATCCAAAACTTCTGTCTCCTTGAAAATAAGAGCGCTATAAAAACATAAAAGTTGATACTAAATCCAAGATGATGGTAAAGAGCCTGCCCTGCCTGTATTTCAGGCCAGAGAAGGAACTCTGGCTGCATATAATGCATCTTGATAATAAGCACATGTGAAAGAAGCTGTTAATTAGAGCAACAACTGGGTCACTTAAATTTTCAGATCAAGGAAGCTAATCACACCATTTACCATTAGACCTCATTGGTATTCACAGGAACATTTATAAAGCCTCCTAACATCAGAGTTTAAAATTGCTCTCTGCCCACCTTGGAGAGCTCATCTGGTGTTGCTGCATCAGGACCAAAAGCATTTGCTTCTATAGCACAGCTCATGCCAGTACAGAGACAGCAGATCATTTTAAACAATTCTACTGAATTAATCATGCAAAATAATAAATTATGAGTTAAGGGTTGGGTAAAGCTGGGTAAGCTTTAAGTTAGCCTGTACATTTAAGTCATGTCTTTAGGCTGTGGTAAATAAGTACCACCCCAGGTTCAAGTCAGAGCAGCAAGGAAGGCTCAGTGGGAACAGCAGACAGACTTCTGAGCTGTCACTGCCCTTATTTATAGCTTTATGTACTCCAAATAATCTCTACTTAGGGCTCATATTCGCATTTTCTTCACAGCCTGAAATAACCTGGACCACACATGTTTCAAAGTCTGTTTTTCAGTCTGAAATATAAGCAGAAAAGCACTTTTAAAGGACTTTGGGCAAGCTGTGAGTTCTGTGTCTTTGCAGGTCATTTCTGATGCACCAGAATGCCAACCACACACAGCCACTCGTGAGCAGCCAGGAGCAGCAGGACATAGAGAGGAGGAGAGGGTGTGACTGTCCAAAAAAAGAGATTTATAAACCAGGACTGGATAATGCAAAACACAATGAAGGGGAGTAAAGAGCATCATTCTTTTCTTTAAAGGAAATACTGATGAAGCATAGTGTGTGGAGGGAGGTGGGGAGAGCAATACTGATCAGTCAATTTGCCTTTAAAAACATACATTTTTTTTTAGCATAGCTTGATTCAAGTGACACCAGATTAGAAAGCAAAAGGACATAAAGAAACATGAAAATAATTCTTATTCAGGGCAGCAGGTTGTAATGGAAATCACTGCCAAGAGAAAGTAAAAATTGAAAAATGGCATTGATGCTTTATTTTTAAAAATCAAATGGAAATTCAGCAAAGTTAGATTATGTTATGTTTCCAAATGGAATTAAAGAAACCCAAACAGCCTTGCTAGAGATAAAATTCCCATCTTTTTTGTTTAATTTCTCATTTAAATAATTCAAGTAAAGACATTAATATCTACCTGGGGACTGTACCAGGTTGGCAGGGCAAATAAGTTACACATTTGTGGTTGTGAAGTTCAAATATTGAATAGAAGATGGTTAAAATACACAAGCTTCCTTAATTATTAGGATTATCATTCATTATAAATATAATGTATAATGGCCAGAGGCTCTAATCTGAGTGAGTTTCATTACTCTAAATGCTTTATTCCAGAACAGCTTTGCATTTAGAATTTACAAGGCAGTGAGACAGATAAAAGGTGAGAAATGTCTGAGGAAATTATTTTAGTTAGACTTGGATATTTCTTTCTATAGCCACACAATTGATGCCTTAAGTTTTAGATATCACATTTTCCAGCTTCTGTACTGCCTTAGTGTGTGACTCTGAACTTCATACACAGTGTTAGCAAGTTCTCCTCACAGCTCAGTCAGACACAACAATCCTTTTCCACCCCCAAAACCAAGGACACGCTGCAGCTCCAGGCCCAAAAAGTGCAAACAACAGAGAATTGGGGAGAGCAAACTGGGAGGATGGGACTGCATAACCTGGAGCTGGAATTGGACAATGAACCCCAGCATGGAAATGGACTAAAACTTATAAAAGTGTGCAAACTCGTGACTCAGGGTCCATCTTGGGTGTAGCCATGGCCAGGCTCTTGTACTTCCCAAGGTGTATCCTGTGAAGGTCTTTTTAATAAATCCCTAATTTATT